>OX424555.1:9482205-9787167 GCA_949152475.1 Terebella lapidaria
GCCTCCCCCCATGTTTGCAATGAAAATGAGACTTGTGTGATTATTAATCGAGATTGTTCACTAACAGTGACGTATGAGAGAATCTAGAAAGATTGAAGGTTCCACTTTTTGCTTCTTTTCTGACATAAAATGTAGGCTATTGACGATTTTCCCATATCATCCTTTGAAATCACAGTACATATATAGACACCTGTTACTTTACAATGACTGGTTATTGGCAGTCATACTTATACTTGTATTAAATAGCATCATCAGTGTTTCACATCGACCTGAATCATATGCAAACTATTTGTATGAAAAAGCTTTGCTACAAGTGCCCTGAGTATAACCAGACAACAGTTACAGCTCAATATCTACAATCTCCAGCCTTCCCATCACTCAGACCAGAAATCACGAACAACTGGGCTGATTGTGATGTGATGCGTCAGTACAGACCACAGCGAGTATCAGCATCAGGGTGTTTTTGATTACTCGCTTTTTACCCCGTGGAATTCCCATGGAATGCCTACAAAGCCATTCATTCAATTTGAATCGATATGATGGATGTACACGTGGGAGTAATTTGAAACTGGCCGTACCGATTTGTAACTGTCTTTTTTCTTATCAACCTTTCGAGTACCTGTTCATTCCAACAAATGTTTTGGAGGGAAACAGGGCTTTACAATTAGGCCATGGCAGATCGACAGCATGTAATTATAAACATATAATAGATTATAGGCAATAACAAGCACATGGAAATTGTAAGCAAATTGAAGATTCCAGTGTGCATGTACATTTGATGAACATATGTGCTGGAAGATGAATGACTGTGGCATCATCACTGTCACTGACACATGAGAGTCACTGACACATGAGAGTCGCTCTGTCTCTCATACATGTATTCTTTGCAAATATGAACATTCAAAATTGTGCCAATATGATGCGTACACGTACATGGAGTTAATTCCTGTACACTCAGGCACAACTACATGTACTCTACACCAGAAGTTTGTACATATGTAACGAATTGTGGAAATTTCCTCATTTTTATTGATATGAATTGGTTATCTTCACAGACTTTTTTTTTTACTTCTGCCGCGAAGTTTTGAGAAAGTACCACACAATTCAGAGGTCACGAGGGCATGAACTGTATCGCCGAGGGTGACTGCACAGGGATGAACACACTGTATCTCCACATAACTCGGCACGCCAAATAAAGCCGTCTGGTCTAGTTATGTTTGAGTGATTTTCTCAATTCATTCCAAGTACCGTATGTGCGATTGTATGACATAAAATCATACAATCGTATGTGAAAACTAGTGAAACTAGTGTAATATTTGTCGTTAGTACGAAGTCAGGGTGAAAAACGTGTTTCTTCTCCAATGTTAGGCTATATTTTGATTTGACACCAAAGCGTCACGTCCAATGTTGAGCTCCAGTTTGATGTGATCAGCTGGTGATAGCAAATCTTCAGTCCAATGTATTCACTTCCAATATTGAACTCAAGTTTGATTGAACAACAAGGCTCCACTTCCAGGGATGAGATCTAGTTTGATGGACAAACAAGGCTCCTCTTCAAGTATTGAGCTCAAGTTTGATGGACCAACAAAGCTCCACTTCCAGTGTTGAGCTCCAATTTGATGGACCAATACGGCTCTACTCCCAGTTTTTAGTTCAAGGGTGATAGACCAACAAGGCTACACTTCCAATGGTGTACTCCAGATTGATATGATCATAATTCTTCATTCACAGTGTTGAGCTCCAGTTTGATGACCAACAAGGCTTCACTTCCAGAGTTGAGCTCCCTTTTTGATGGAACAACAAGGCTCCAGTTCAAGCGTTGATCTCCAGCATGATGGACCAACAAGGCTCCACTGCCAGTGTTGAGTTCCAGCTTGATGGATCAACAAGGCTCCACTTAGTATTGAGCTCCAATTTGATGAAATAACAAGGCTCCACTTCCAGTGTTGGGCTCTAGTCTGATGGAACAACAAGGCTCAACTTCCAGTGTTGAGCTCCAGTTTGATGGACCAGCAAGGCTCCAGTTCCAGTGTTGAGCTCAAGTTTGATGGACCAACAAGGCTCCGCTTCCAGTATTGAGCTCAACTTTGGCTCCACTGAGTTCACTCCCAGTGTTGAGCTCCAGTTTGATGGACCAATAAGGCTTCACTTCCAGGGTTGAACTCCAGTTTGATGGACCAACAAGGCTCCACGCCCACTATTGAGCTCCAGTTTAATGGACCAACGAGGCTTCACTTTCAGCGTTGAGCTCCAGTTTAATGGACAAACAAGGCTCCCTTTCAGGGCTGAATTCCAGTTTGATGGACCAACAAGGCTCCACTCCCAGTGTTGAGCTCCATTTTAATGGACCAACGAGGCTTCACTTTCAGGGTTGAGCTCCAGTTTGATGGACCAACCAGGCTCCAATCCCAGCGTTGAGCTCCAGTTTGATTTACCAACAAGACTTCACTTACAGGTTTGAATTCTAGTTTGATGGACCAACAAGACTCCAGTTCCAGGGTTGGCCTCCAGTTTG
Source organism: Terebella lapidaria (assembly GCA_949152475.1). NCBI lineage: Eukaryota > Metazoa > Annelida > Polychaeta > Terebellida > Terebellidae > Terebella > Terebella lapidaria. The sequence continues at coordinate 9,484,721 of OX424555.1, forward strand.
ATGGACCAACTAGGCTTCACTGCCAGTGTTAAGCTCCAGTTTGATGGACCAACAAGACTCCAGTTCCAGTGTTGAGCTCCAGTTTGATGGACCAACTAGGCTCCACGCCCACTGTTGAGCTCCAGTTTGATGGACCAACAAGACTCCAGTTCCAGGGTTGAGCTCCAGTTTGATGGACCAACTTGGTTCCACTTCCAGTGTTGAGCTCCAGTGTAATGAACCAATAAGGCTCCACTTCCATGGATGAGCTCCAGTTTGATGGATCAACAAGGCTCCACTTCCAGTGTTCAGCGCCAGGTTGATGGAACAAGTTTACTCTGCACCATGCACCAATGGTTGAAAATGATGTGATTTTAATTTCGTATAGGCCTACTCTGTGATTGTAGGCCGTTTTGATGTACACGTACACGTAGCCGTTGTACAAATGTTAGTTACATCGCAACCCTGGGACAATGGGTACGGTCAGTCACCCAGTTTCGTTGGAACTATACAAATGTAAGCATTACTGATATTGACTATTTATCACAAAAGAAAATCTAAATCTAATATCATCGTAGGTGTTATGGAATCGGGTATATTTTGATAATTTCAGGATTGTGTAGATTAACGCAGGAAAAGTATATCATGAGAAATTGTACGTATTGTTCAGAATGGTCAGATATTGTTTATTATCCATTTGAATTGCATCTGCATATATATATATATACATTCTATACATCACTGGTTTTCTTGGTGAACCAGGTTAATGAACTTTACATGGTATGGTGTTTTGGTATTTTGTGCTGTATATCGTACATACATGTACATGTGGGTGTGGTTGGATAACACATTGTTTTATGTGTGTTTGTATATGGTTTGATGTGCGCATTATATCTGAATCAAGAAGCTTTATGCTGTAAAAATACTATTATCACTAATAATGCTCGTGATTATCGGCCTAAATCACATGACAGACGGTACTTGATATGAGGGCGTTGGAACAATTCTAATTGTTCGTTTATATAATGCATAAAACAAGCACATGTTTGCATCATAATTGATCCATTTCGCAGATCGTATGACGGAAACTCTGTACAATCTGTACAATTTGTTTTTTTCAATTTTGTTGTTGCAAATGTCGTGTCATGCTTGTGTGCAAATCATCGTAATCAACCCTTTATAAGTTATTCTCATTTGTATTGAGGCTCATTGTCATTGTAACCAAATGATTGTACAGATGTGATGTTTTACATTATCATGATTATTGGTATCTTTTCATATATATACCGGTATGCATTATTTTATGTTCAATTTTACTTCCGTTTATATTTCAACTTTGGACTCCATTTTGAACGGTGCTTACATGTACATGTATGTCACCCAATGTGGAGCTGTAAATTTGTATAAGCCACTGGCTTCTCTGGTAGTTGCCCATTCGAATTATTATCAGTTATTATCATTACTATATGAATTTATATGAATTATTTCAAATCATAGAAAAATTGAATCCAAGTCGAATTTATTTAGGTTTCGATCACCAAAATGCTTGGTACCAGAAATACACAAGACCTTGGACCAATCTATGGGAATGGTATATTCAGGAAGTTTATTCATACATGTACACCCGTGAATGTTACTACATGTACGAGAGTATTCTGCCTCCCCTGCAGGATATCCATGTGTGACGTATGCCTCTACCGTTGACGCCGGGGTCGTGTCAGAAACCCCAACGACGACACTCCCAGAATCCACAAGTAAGTTGGAGTGACCAACAAACATTCGTAGTTCTTCTTTTTGCTGAAACTGCACCCACTTTTTCCAACACTCAGAATGGAATGTAAGAATTGTGATTAGGTGTAGTGACATACACTCCGTTTAGACGCACATGGGTTTATATTCGGAAATAACTTGACATAGTTATAATATCTAGCACATAGCCCTAGTTTGATTGATTTGAGCAATAAGTCATAAATATATTCAATTCACATTTTATAGTGCTGTAGGCCTACATGTGCTACGAAATGATAAATGATCGCATGCTTTATTGTCAGTGCAAACTGAGTTTTACACACCAAATTTATCGCAACCCACAATTCACTTATTGTCAAACCCTGCAATGCCACCTCTGGAAATCTTTGTCCTCGGTTCTTAAATGTACCCCTGCCCTCCTACCCCCAGAAGGAGGCTGATACAAGAAATTAATACAACCAAAGAGACTGTCCAACACTGTATAATTTTTTCCCCATTCAATTCAAATTCAGATGTACATGTTGCCTGAAAATTGGTTTACATCTATACGAAGTGATCTCATCAACTTATATATTTGAATTATTTGGATAAGCAGAACCAGAGGCATGTGCAGGGACTCAACGTACAACAGGTCCAACTATTAAGTCAAATTCAACACAAAACCACGGTAGAATTTTGCCCATAAATTTGTTGGATCGTAAGATTAATTTGAATATTTATTTGTTTTCCATTGGCATAAACCATTTTTTCCACCAAATTTCAGACTTCTATCTTCGAAACTAAAAACGTTGGCCCCAAATGGGATCACGGGAGTCATGTCTTGTATATGTGATATTCATGCCGCTGGGGCCTGTTGAGATGTATTTGATCAAATCCTTTTTCAAAGCACTAATAACAATTAAAACATCGAATAACTCGTAGACTGGCAAATTTCATGTTCGATGTAAACTCTACATTGGAGTACTAGTAGATTGACACATTTTGGAAAATAGAGGACTGGAATTTTGGGGGAAAATATGGTTCATGCCAAATGAAAACAAATAACATTTCAAATTGATCCGTCAATACAAAACAAAATTTTGGCAGAATGTCATTTGAGGTTTTGTGCTTACCTTACACTTTACAGCAATCTTACACAGTGACGAATTGTGCAGAACTTCATACCAGCATCATGCAATTCAATAGATATATGCAGTATAGGCCTACGATATATAATTTGATTAAAAATAAGGTCCCACATAGCCATGTTCTGTGATAAAATGTCACGTTCGAATGTTGGCATTCGAAACACACTTCCCGTTTATAAGCCCATGGGCGTAAATTCGGAGGAATCATACATGTATTACGTGCACCAACGTACTACATTGTATATAATACTCGATATGTTTGGTCAGCCACATATATGATTCAAGACAAACTATGCAGACTAACCAGAAAAGTGTCATTATATATTTACTACAATTCCTCATGGACATTATGACTCCACAGCTTGCATCGACAGAGGCGACAGAGATTGTAAGTGGGAATGCCTTTGATACTCTACACCATCTCATGTATTTCGTATGGCATCCCAAATATATCGCTCATGCCTTGGTGGTTGTTTTTTCTGCTACTTTTCTTTGGAAATGTCAAACGGACAAGACTGATAGTTCATGTCCAGTGTTTGCCTGTCGTGCACCAATTGAGCGGTAATTGTGCCCCATGATGGGGCTGTGCATAACGTGATATTAATCAATAGTTGTGGTGTAATTTCACCAGTCGTGCTACCATTACCTGTGTGCCCCATGTATGCCAGTCATGCTACCATTACCTGTGTGCCCTGTGTATGCCAGTCGTGCTACCATTACCTGTGTGCCCCATGTATGCCAGTGTTGCTACCATTACCTGTGTGCCCCATGTATGCCACTCGTGCTACCATTACCTGTGTGCCCCGTGTATGCAAGTCGTGCTACCATTACCTGTGTGCCCCATGTATGCCAGTGTTGCTACCATTACCTGTGTGCCCCATGTATGCCACTCGTGCTACCATTACCTGTGTGCCCCATGTATGCCAGTCGTGCTACCGTTACCTGTGTGCCCCGTGTATGCCAGTCGTGCTACCGTTATCTGTGTGCCCCGTGTATGCCAGTCGTGCTACCGTTACCTGTGTGCCCCGTGTATGCCAGTCGTGCTACCGTTACCTGTGTGCCCCGTGTATGCCAGTCGTGCTACCGTTACCTGTGTGCCCCGTGTATGCCAGTCGTGCTACCGTTACCTGTGTGCCCCGTGTATGCAAGTCGTGCTACCATTACCTGTATGCCCCATGTATGCCAGTGTTGCTACCGTTATCTGTGTGCCCCGTGTATGCCAGTCGTGCTACCGTTACCTGTGTGCCCCGTGTATGCCAGTCGTGCTACCGTTATCTGTGTGCCCCGTGTATGCCAGTCGTGCTACCGTTACCTGTGTGCCCCGTGTATGCCAGTCGTGCTACCGTTACCTGTGTGCCCCGTGTATGCCAGTCGTGCTACCGTTACCTGTGTGCCCCGTGTATGCCAGTCGTGCTACCGTTACCTGTGTGCCCCGTGTATGCAAGTCGTGCTACCATTACCTGTATGCCCCATGTATGCCAGTCGTGCTACCATTACCTGTATGCTCCGTGTATTGCAGTAGTGCTACCATCTAGTTATAGGTGTGCCCCCTGTAGTTTCATATCCCAAAAAAAATAGCAGACCGGACAGTGACGAAGTGGGATAAACGGTCATACTAGTTGACTTTGACTCTGGGACATTTGAATGAGTGCCAACAACATTCATGTTCATCTACTTCATACATGGCCTTTGGTGTGCATAATACACTTACTAGTACTGTTTCTTCTTTCAACAACCATATTACCAAAATAACTTCACTCTATGTATTTTCTTATGTATTTAGTTTGAAGATCAAGTATATTGTATTTTTTATTGCGAGATATTTTTTCCTAGTTTAAAAAGTTTGTGTAAATTATGCCTATTTGAAATAGAATTGTAAATTGCACGTAGATCTACATGTACTGGTCGCATTCTGAATAATCATAACGTTTCATATCTTTTCAAAGGTCCGAGTGATGTGGTGCGACCATGTAAGTGTTCAATGAACGAATGAACACGTGTGTGATCTGATTTCAAGTTGCATTATTATCTAGTGATAATGACTTTTAACTCATAGTTTTCATTTTAAAGATAAATTTAATTCAAATTTTAAAATTTGAAAATAACAAATAATAGTTTTTCTTCATTACAACTCTTCCAATATTTCAGCTTCGTCTTCGACATCTTCGACAGCAAAATCCACCACGATATCAGGTAGATTGATCGAATATATCCATTGTTCCCAAGTTGAAACAATATATAATATTGTCTGTAATTTTCGTGACAGTAGTCAAGTGTCAGTATTTCGGTGACAGGCGGAGGTGGAGGGGCGGACACCACGCCGGGCGGGGTCGATGAGACCTCTAGCGCTGCCGGCCCGGCCGAGACCACCACCGCCTCGCCAGCCCGTACTACAGCAGGGCCACCTCCGGCACCGACGGGGGCTCAGACCACCACACAGGACACGGGTAATGAGCAACATTCTTTATGCAGTTACCTCCTGATCATCTTGTAATCAATCTGGTTGATGAATACTTGGTAATACATAAAACTATACTCACAATGGTGTACAAAAAGAGTATAAGCTACATAGGGTAGAAAGAATAATAGCTATTTAAAGACGACGGACAGTAAAACAAGAAAATGCAGCAAACTGCGGAAGACGACATTAGAGCTTGAGCACATCATCAGCACCACGACAGCTGAATAAATCTTACACAACGTGATCCCCTATGTGATTCCAATTCATTTCCGTATACTAGGATGAAAAATATGGCCTACTTCATTCATATTACTAATAAGTAAACATTTATTTTAAAATCGATCAATGGAACAGATACGCCTGCTGAAATGATATGGAACCACATTAAAATATCCTCAAAACATTGGAAACTATGAGGAATATCTGCATCTGATATAATCAGATATAGCCTAACACATGCCTTTACTGGACAAATTAAAATACCAGTTAAGAATAAAAAGACTTCGCAATCCAGCACAGAACACCAGCTTAATCGTCATGTTATAAAAAACGTCAAATTACGGTAAATGTAGCCGTGGTATCGCAGACGAATCGCTGTGTTTACTTCGTAACGCCAAAAATGTCCACACTCAGATGCCCACATGCATGTATGCATGCACGAATTGCTGAACAGAAATTGTGTTCCAAAATACGCGTGATTGTGGTAAAATTTGCTTTGCATCCTGGGAACGTCAATTTCCATCGGCTCCGCCATTTGGGGACGTTTTTAGATAGGCCCTAATTTGAACATTTACGTAATTTTCTCAAACCTAGCACATCGATTCATGCCTGATATATCTGTGGAATAGTCAAAGTTTCCCATCAATTCGAGAGATTTTATGTCAAGGACGAAGAAAATCCTCATTTGAAGTAGGTATATAAACGTTTACATGCCAAAACGTGCGTCGATAGGTTGGCATGAAACCTCCATAAAAAAGTCAGCACATAGACATTGTAGAGGGTTGGGGGCTTCGCCCCCCAAGGCTCTAATGTCAAAAAAATTCTTGCACAAATATACTGCTTATGTTCAAAGGATATGCTACGAAATAAATAAATGTACGAATTCCATCGATATAATGCGCGTCTGGCACGATCAAAATGCTGTTCACAGTGCCCCAGCCATGCCGCGTGTTTCAGGTAAAAGAATCGTGACGTCACGATAGGTCATTACGTTTTCCATATACACGCAGGGTAAGCGAGAATGCCGAGTTGCGCACAAAATACGTTGCTTTGCCGAGTTACGCACAAGAAATACCGAGTCGCGCACAGGTAATGCCGAGGCGCGCCGAAGTTTTTTGTTCTTGGACTCTCGTCTGTCAGTTTTCAAGATTTCGAGAAGAATGGAAGACAGATGTGTATATATTAATAGTCTCATCCGGATATATGAACATCCTAAGTAATATTGGTGATCGCAGAAATGTCAATTGACCAACGAGCAGTTCATAAAACTTGTCAAACTTGACTGACCATCGTTGTATAGATACCTGAACGTTTTCCGCGGATGCTGTGATCACCGCGGTGAGGTCGAAGAATTTTCATGCATTGAGATGTTGTTCATTAAATGTTTGCGACACAACCATTTTTGGGCAGAAGGATATGAAAATTTTCCACCATGTTCAGGAGAGTATATAGATGACACTGTTATGGTGAAATATATGGTTAACCTGAAAAATATGCACAGTCCATGCCCTAACATGGTCTCTAATCGGAAAATATTTCAAGAGGGGTGATGAGTTATAACCCACAGGTAATTATGTGCTCATCAGAATTCTCTCAAAATTTGTCTGATTATCGCGTGATATGTGTAGATTGAAATCGTTGAATAAAATTTGGGGGTCACCGCGTTGGATTTGTTGCAAAACACTTTCGAAAGAGTTGAGCTATCCTTCGAAATCCGCCATATTATTAATTTCAAATGAACTAACAGCCCCAGAAAAAAATCCATACGGCAGAAACTTCTAAAATTTAGTATACATGTCTAGTGGATTGTACACATGTAAAAAATGAAAAAAAAATTGGGGGTCACTGCGGCAGAATTATCGCAATCTGCATTTGAATGCTGTATGTCGGACTAGGATCTTGCTCCCGTTTGCCACCAAAACGTCAGAGGTGTACCTATCGTGACGTCACACCATTCGCTGGAAGCTTCTTGAAGGGAGTCTCTACTACAGAGCGCCCACAGGGCAACAGGATGCATATTTATTGAAAATATTGTTGTTATCATTTATAACCCATACGACTCTATCATATAAGGAAAAAATCCTGAATATTATTTTTTCACCGTCCGTCGCTTTTAATAATAGACATTCTTTTTAATCACCATCAGAGGCCACAACAACCAGCACTGCAGGAGCAATCCCCGAGACTACCACCAGCTCTGCCAGCATTCCAGAAACCACGACCACAGAGAGATCAGGTAATATCATGCACTCCCTGCTGCCATAAAAAAAACAGTAATGAAATATTGATAAGACTAGATTCAAAGTACGCCTCTTTCAGTGGACACCACCGAGAAAAAGGATTTGGCAGGTTCCACAACTACATCAGATTCTTCCACGGAGGCAGCTACAACTACGCAAGGTAGTCCGTCACCCACTAGAGGTGAGCATTCAACTCATTCGTTCACATCCTTCAAAAAGAACCCCCAGATATAATGATCTGTGCCTCATTTGTTGCTGTACTATTATCCCAGGCCGAGGGGACACCCCTGGTGATGACCCCTGTACTGACTTCATATTTGAGGAGGGTATCCACTTCTCAACACCAGAGTCAGACAACTGCTCGCATACTGTTAACGTGACAACAGACGTTTGGATACAATTCACCGTAGGCAATGATACAGGCAGAAGAGCAGAGATTCCATACACAGATATTAAGGTGATTAGTTTGACTCCAAGGTGAAGTGTGCCAAATTATAATATGATACAATTCAGCATTGCAAAAATATCAGCAAAAAGTGATGTAAACGAGTTTATGACAAAAATCAGAGTACAAGTTTTATGAATAAAGCAATAAATAGCAATACGTTTTTCATTTCCGATATTTAACTTGTATATTACTCTTGATTAAATTATTCAGTTTGAGCCCTTGTGTATTTCAAAATATTTTTCAGTCAGGATATTGTGGCTCAACATATCCATATCGGCTGTTCTGGCGAGGGATAACTTTACCAATTGCTGGTGAAACAACCGAGGCTCAGATTTGTACACATGTTGAAGGACCAATTGAAGACTATTGTACCAACCGTCAACCGATACAGATACACAACTGTTACAACACATTCTTTGTCTACAAGTTCACACGTCATTTAGATGCTAGTCTGGAATGTACAGGAATATGCCTCAAGTGTGAGTGAATTATTAGTAAATGTATATGTACGATGTTATATACATGTATATATATTCAATTCATTTCCTTACAGTGAAATAGCACTGTAAATACATGTATGTTATGGAAAACTTTCAACTGAGTTGGCTGTTGAGGTTAAAACATTACCAGCTAAAAATTCATTTACATACAACATATTGCAGATGATAATGAGTCTGTGGGCAATGAATTTCTAGCAAATCCACCCACAACAGTGGGCCCCCCAGAAACCACAACAGGTATGTTATGTCTCAGAATGTATAAATTTACTAGTAACGAGTATAAGATGCATCTACTAAGTTAATTACTTCTGGTAACCATACACTTCTGTCACTGACAAAACATGTATAACACTATACTCTGATAAGATCAATGTTGTATGATCATACATTTTCTTCATCGTGTCTTTCATTTTTACTTTTTCAGAAGCTCCAGAGGTAAGCTAGGGTCTAGTATTGTCATGGTACTTTAGGATGAGAAATACACTTTTACTTTAGGATGACAAATACAAATAGTCAATTTGAACTCCAGTCGAGTCATGTTGTTGTATCCCTCGAAAGATTTGATTGATGGATACTTTGGATTTACGATGGTTCCGCTACCGCGTCCAGAGTGATTTTCTTGGGTAGGCTCCACGAATCACAGTCAGCGTTGGAGTTTGATAACGTTTTGTATGGACATATATGTTATACATGTGTGGTAACAAGGCAACTCCTATCGATTTTGGTTGCCATAGCTACCACAATGGCCAGTTGGTCAAACAATTTGGGATAAAAATAGCTCTTTCTACATACATGTACATGGCTTGTGAATGCTTTAGTGGCATGAATATTACAGGAATCACTGCAATATTGGTTGAGCATTGGTTTCTTTTTTGAAATAATGAATAAATATAAATGAATTTATAAGCTAACTTATTAGGGCCTACATCAATGTGAAATATCCAGTTTCAGGTCTGTGATAATTCCAGTTGGTTGTACTGTAATTTAAAAACAAATGGCACTGGATGTGTGCATATACAAGTGTAGAGCTGATGGTTTTGTGCAAAACAGATCAATATTACTGAAAAAGTTGCACTAGTTGATTCTATTTTTTATCCACAGTAAACTAGTTAAAGGTGAAAATCATTTATAATCGGACTATAAAAAGCAAAACATTTATCCGGTGGAGATTTCATAGCTGTAATAATAATATTAATCAGGTGATATCGCTAACTTATTATTGAAACAGTCAGAACATACAGTCAAACCTCCATTAGTGAACACCTCCAGTCAGTGAACACCTCCATGGAATGAACACCTCCAGGGAATGAACATGTAATATTCAGTTTCTGTAGACATTGGAATGATCTACATGTATATCATTGAGTATTACTGCATAGAATGAAAATAGTTATAAGTTTTGAACATTTTACAATGGCTGGGCAGTAATGATATTCTAGGCGACAAAGATGATAAGGCATCGGCGGGATACACCCACGCGGTCATCAGCGACCATAAAGTGTCTAGTTCTCATGACAGAAATTAACCTTTCAGACTTTTACGCTGCCACGAAAAACTGATCAAGAGAATGGAACGGTGACAATCGAATACAAGTTCCCAGAAGATGAGGTGAAAATAAAAAACTGCATGTAGAAGTCTGAATGAGGGTTTTATTATTTGTTCAGATTTTCTATCAGCTTTATATGTGACGTAGAATGTAGAATCAAGGTGTTGACTAATAATTGATCAATTGTTTTGTAAGAGTTGTGAGAGATTATTATTATGAGAGTTTATTTCAGGTTTATCATTCCGTGCTTAGGAGCATTGTGTATTTAATGTTTGAGCATGGTAGAGTGGTGAAACAGATAGTAATGACTGTTAACACTATAGTGTCCTATGCAAAAGCAAGTTATTATAACATGTTGATGATTCAGTCATGAGGATATCCCTAGAAATGAGTAGGTCTCGATTTGGATTGTCATTGTCTGGGATATATGTCCATGTGTACTTTTTCACTTCATTCAATTCATACTGTATTGCTCTGTCCTTGGACCCTAGCATATGATCCATCCAGATGGGATCAATGGAAGGTTATTTTCAGACTCTTACAGGAGAAAGAATGAATATAAATAAATGACCTCTATAAATACTTGGCAGGATGAATCTAATGTGACGGCATACTGGGCAGTAAACAAGGATGAACAGTTCCGGACTTTTATTGCCAAACTTTGCAACCGTTGCATTCCTAAGAAGGTTGCAACACAACCGCCGACAACAACGATTGTGTTCACCACGCTGTCTGAGACCGCCACCGAGTCAACGGCAGCCACAGACGCAGCCTCTACACAGGGCACGACCACCCGAATGACCACCCGACGCACCACCACAGAGGCTGAACAGGAATTTGAAAAGATCGTCATTGACGACCCTAGCGACACCCAGCCTCAAGCCACCAAACCGGACTTGGGCGGCGTGGATCTGGATGACAACACAGACCAGGACTCCGGCAAGGGGCCCTCCAGGAGATCTGCAGGCTCAGAACCCAGCGACTGTGAACAACGCTTCTCTAAGGATGATGTCTTTTATGTCTATGACACCCCCAAAGTCTCATCAGGGATTCTACAAATCAGTTTCATCGTTGTGAAACGTTAGTATCCTATGGAGATTTGTATTTTGTTTGTAGATACATTCTTGAAGTTTAGTCACCACAGATTTCCAAAGTAAACCTTTTTGTTGCAGCAAGTGGAAATTCATCAGAGACAAATTCCACAGTGACCAGAAGGAAGCGGGATGTTTCTGGTGACTATGATCATAGTTTGCATAGACGGAACAAAACTGTATAGATTTTTTTCAAACCTGAGTTTGATGCATGTGTAGGCATATTTTCCTGTTGAACAGAATAATGTTTTCCTTGCAAATAGATGATGCTGATGTGGTGTCACAAGAAGATCTCTTCAATGCACTCAATGGAATTGATGCTGAGACTCATAAAGATGAGGTGATTATGTACACTCAGTTAGTTTGAAACACTTGGCTTGAGGATGCTTCTACAGTATTAGTTACACCGTAGTATTCATTATACATCTCGTTCCAAGGGTAGATTTCTCTCCCATACAAGTTGTGTGCAAGTGCATACATGTACCGGTACATTGTACTTTCTGCTAATTTTCTACCTTCACATCTATACTAAATGTGGTGGTCGTGGTTGCTTACATGCAGTTCATCCTAACAGTGAATAAAGGGTTTGATCTTGGTTGCCTAGGTATGTGCTTATTGCTGTCTGCCACATGACCAAGGGCAGCCTGAGACAATCCATTAGACAATCCATTAGCCCAAGGGCGTGTGTCTAACAGGCTATGCCCAAATACCTGGGATCAAACTCAATTATAAACTGGCAAGTATGAGATGACACTGCTCATGTTATAATGTGTCACACCAGCCCTCTCTCCTGCCCATAGATGGACCTGGAGTATGTGCAGCACTACAAGGGCGAGCCACAGGCTGTGGTTCCCCCCGACGCTGAGCCTGGAGACAGTGCGGGTGCCACGGACCCGGATTCCACCTCCCTCTGGGACGCTCACATGGGGCTCTTCATTGCCATCATCATTCTTATCATCCTCTGTCTGATCGTCGTCATCATAGGCATCCTCTGTATCAAGTGCAAGGGTCGCAAGTCTTCACCTGAGAAGGTCGGTGCTGCACTGGTTGCTGATATATATATATATATATCGGGTATTATGACAGACAAGTGGTAATCTGGAGAACAGCTAATTAGTGAATTAAATAAAAATGTAGATGTGTCACAATGTTCTCTTGTGATACTGCATACATCTGTAATGTGAGCACTGCCTGCCCTGATACACCTGTTTCTGTTGGTTGCTATAGACACCGCTGCGATCGGAGGAGGGGATGTCGCCGATGGTGATGGAGAACCCTATCACGGATGAGGAGATGAAGCGCGGGGAGGCCCCGATGTTGGAGACTCACAACCCGGCGTATACAGCCAACGGCAGTGGCCACCACCTGAGCAAGGGCGACGAGGAGAATGGCTGGATCGTGCCGCTGGAGGAGCTGACATACGAGGAACGTGGGCGGCCCGAGGTCGACAACACTAGGTTGTAGGGCGCAGCCAGCTCGCGACAGGACACGGGATGGTAACTCCTCTAGTGAAAGCAGGAGCAAATCTTGACGAATAGGTAGAATTGTGATGGTTATATTGTTTGTGGCTGATGAAAATCAAAAGTGATGCATGTCTGGAGTTTCTTTTATCAATAACAACAATACTTGCTTCGATGCAATCACAAATTCCTCATTGAGGATGTACAAAATATAGGAAATTTGTTGGGTAGCTTTTTTACGGAATCCTCTTCCTGAAATAAGTAAAATGAGTAACAAATGTTATGGTTTCTTTTGTTGAGTTTCCTGGACTGGATGTATTTGATACATTATTCCTGGTTAGTATAATGTCCGAATACCTGAACTCCTAAAAGAAAAGAGCAAATGTACAAATGTAATTATAGATGTACAATGTAATATACTATAAAACTTTTATGTACATGTAGATTTTGTACAGTTATACATGTACAGTATGTACCCAAGATCCCTTGGCAGCACAGTTCCTTTGTACAAAATTGTGTGCATGCAGCTCCAAATTTTCTGTGCTTCACTCATAAACCTATAGTTATGAAAGTGTGTATCTTTTTTACATTGAGAAAGAAACATTTTCTGAAAGTGCAACGTGTCACAAGTTTTTCCATTTGGCTGCATACTTGTTTGTCGTGTGTTCCATGTACATATTTTCAGATACACATGTATGTTGATAATTCCACCAAGTACTATAACATGCATATCATTTAGCGGCCTATTTATATGAGTAATTGAGTGAGAATAGATTTAGAGTGGATACCAATACAGTAGCACTGTGGAAGATGTCCAGAAATTCCATATTTTTGTATCAATAATAACATATCATGGGTGTTGTGGTTATGTGTAGTTTCTTTTATTTAACACCATGTATGTTCTTAACCCCATCCACATAAGTAGAAATTGAGTGCACCAAGATGTTTATGCATTTCTGAAAATGGCTGGCATTTGTAGAATAGAAGCTGGCGTGAGTAAAATAATGGAGTGAATGATTCATAGAATTTGTATATACTAGTAAATGGAAGGAATCTAGTGTGCTCTTCTGACTTTCTTGATATAAAGTGTAATAACTGTATCACTGATACTGATATTTCAAATGAGGCATGTTCTAGTAAAAGCACCTATTGCCAACTTGCAGCACTGTTTTTGGCAGTCATATCACAAAACTTCAAAATTCAATTCGACATTACAAAACACGTAGTTATGTTCCAATGATGTCGGTAATTTCCTCACCGAACGTCGAAAATTATGAATATGTGTTGTCGACATCCGATGGCCCTTTGTTTGAGATTCAAGCTACTGACTTAGTCCTGTACATGCCCCATTGAGGCATCTTCTCCTGTTTAGGTCAATCCTTGTAAGCTTTGTACAGGACATGATTTTTGTGGAAATAAAAAGGTGCATCCCCTATCCATGTACCACCCATGTCTTGTGGGAGCCGAGGTGTACTATTGTGTGTGAAATACTTGTGAATGTTGATAGCAGTTAGGGGTTCAGCAGCGAATTTGTCATTTAAAGGTCCTGGTTTTGTTCCGTTGGACCTTTTTTTGTGCAGCAGTATCTACTACTGGCTACCTATATTTGTGGCTTTATATTTTACGATATACGTATATGTTACAGTGTCTCATATAATACAAATTTGTTTATAGTCTCGTTCGGGCAAAATATTTGTGATGCATTTTTTTTTTTTTTTGTGAAACAAAACCCTTGAAAAACTATAAATTCTTTGATAAATTTGATAATGTTTCAATGAGCCTTTTATGCATGCTTCTGACTGGCACATGTCTGGAATTTAAATAAAAGCTGTTAACATTTTGTGACATGGACCCCTAGCTTTGTAGATATTTGTCAGAAAATAAACAAAATATTTCATACAGCATTCTTGCTCATTCTCAGTACATCATACAAAGGCCTACATACATGCATCCATACAGAGGAAGGAAGCTCAATACTGGGGTCTTGGCTTAAGAGTGTCCATATTTCTACGATACTCGGGATCACACATCCGTTTACTATGGAATTCCCAATACGAACCGCGAGCTGCGTCCTGCGAGCTGGTATTGAAAAGCCTGGCACGAGAAATAATCTTGTAGTAAACCATGGTTTAATACGGGAAAATGTATATTTACCAAGTATTTGAGTTGCATTTTGTTGCACACAGATCGCAGTTTGTAATTTCAGGTCGCATTCCGTAATGGGAATTTCCTTTTGCCGTACTGAACCATTGTTTACAGCGGAATAAGTCATCATTTCCTGTTTCCCTTCTGACCAGCTCACAGTACACAGGTCACAGCTCACAGTACGTAGGTCACAGCTCGCAGTACATAGGTCACAGCTGACAGTACACAGGTCACAGCTGACAGTACGCAGGTCACAGCTTACAGTACACAGGTCACAGCTCGCAGTACACAGGTCACAGCTGACAGTACGTAGGTCACAGCTCACAGTACACAGGTCACAGCTGACAGTACGTAGGTCACAGCTGACAGTACACAGGTCACAGCTCGCAGTACACAGGTCACAGCTGACAGTACACAGGTCACAGCTCGCAGTACACAGGTCACAGCTCACAGTACGTAGGTCACAGCTCACAGTACGTAGGTCACAGCTCACAGTACGTAGGTCACAGCTCACAGTACGTAGGTCACAGCTCACAGTACGTAGGTCACAGCTGACAGTACACAGGTCACAGCTCGCAGTACACAGGTCACAGCTGACAGTACACAGGTCACAGCTCGCAGTACACAGGTCACAGCTGACGGTACACAGGTCACAGCTTACAGTACGTAGGTCACAGCTTACAGTACACAGGTCACAGCTCGCAGTACGTAGGTCACAGCTCGCAGTACGCAGGTCACAGCTCACAGTACACAGGTCACAGCTTACAGTACACTGGTCACAGCTGACAGTACGCAGGTCACAGCTCACAGTACACAGCTCGCAGTACACAGGTCACAGCTTACAGTACACAGGTCACAGCTTGCAGTACACAGGTCACAGCTCGCAGTACACAGGTCACAGCTTACATTACACAGGTCACAGCTCACAGTACACAGGTCACAGCTCGCAGTACGCAGGTCACAGCTTACAGTACACAGGTCACAGCTTACAGTACACAGGTCACAGCTCACAGTACACAGGTCACAGCTCGCAGTACGCAGGTCACAGCTTACAGTACACAGGTCACAGCTTACAGTACACAGGTCACAGCTTGCAGTACACAGGTCACAGCTCGCAGTACACAGGTCACAGCTTACATTACACAGGTCACAGCTCACAGTACACAGGTCACAGCTCGCAGTACGCAGGTCACAGTTTACAGTACACAGGTCACAGCTTACAGTACACAGGTCACAGCTTACAGTACACAGGTCACAGCTCGCAGTACGCAGGTCACAGCTTACAGTACACAGGTCACAGCTTACAGTACACAGGTCACAGCTTGCAGTACGCAGGTCACAGCTGACAGTACACAGGTCACAGCTCGCAGTACACAGGTCACAGCTTGCAGTACACAGGTCACAGCTTACATTACACAGGTCACAGCTGACAGTACACAGGTCACAGCTTGCAGTACACAGGTCACAGCTTGCAGTACACAGGTCACAGCTTGCAGTACACAGGTCACAGCTGACAGTACACAGGTCACAGCTTGCAGTACACAGGTCACAGCTCACAGTACACAGGTCACAGCTCACAGTACACAGGTCACAGCTTGCAGTACACAGGTCACAGCTTACAGTACACAGGTCACAGCTTACAGTACACAGGTCACAGCTTGCAGTACACAGGTCACAGCTTACAGTACACAGGTCACAGCTTACAGTACACAGGTCACAGCTGACAGTACGCAGGTCACAGCTCACAGTACACAGGTCACAGCTGACAGTACACAGGTCACAGCTCACAGTACACAGGTCACAGCTTACAGTACACAGGTCACAGCTGACAGTACACAGGTCACAGCTCACAGTACACAGGTCACAGCTGACAGTACACAGGTCACAGCTCACAGTACACAGGTCACAGCTTACAGTACGCAGGTCACAGCTCACAGTACACAGGTCACAGCTCACAGTACACAGGTCACAGCTCACAGTACACAGGTCACAGCTTACAGTACACAGGTCACAGCTTACAGTACGCAGGTCACAGCTTACAGTACGCAGGTCACAGCTTCCAGTACACAGGTCACAGCTGACAGTACGCAGGTCACAGCTGACAGTACGTAGGTCACAGCTGACAGTACACAGGTCACAGCTCGCAGTACACAGGTCACAGCTGACAGTACGCAGGTCACAGCTTACAGTACGCAGGTCACAGCTGACAGTACGTAGGTCACAGCTGACAGTACGTAGGTCACAGCTTACAGTACACAGGTCACAGCTGACAGTACGCAGGTCACAGCTGACAGTACGTAGGTCACAGCTTACAGTACGCAGGTCACAGCTTACAGTACGCAGGTCACAGCTGACAGTACGTAGGTCACAGCTGACAGTACGTAGGTCACAGCTTACAGTACACAGGTCACAGCTTACAGTACGCAGGTCACAGCTGACAGTACACAGGTCACAGCTGACAGTACGTAGGTCACAGCTGACAGTACGTAGGTCACAGCTTACAGTACACAGGTCACAGCTTACAGTACGTAGGTCAAAGCTCACATTACACAGGTCACAGCTCACAGTACACAGGTCACAGCTTGCAGTACGTAGGTCACAGCTGACAGTACGTAGGTCACAGCTTACAGTACACAGGTCACAGCTTACAGTACGCAGGTCACAGCTGACAGTACGCAGGTCACAGCTTACAGTACGCAGGTCACAGCTGACAGTACGCAGGTCACAGCTTACAGTACGTAGGTCAAAGCTCACATTACACAGGTCACAGCTCACAGTACACAGGTCACAGCTTGCAGTACGTAGGTCACAGCTTACAGTACACAAGTCACAGCTCACAGTACACAAGTCACAGCTCACAGTACACAGGTCACAGCTTACAGTACACAGGTCACAGCTTACAGTACACAGGTCACAGCTTGCAGTACACAGGTCACAGCTGACAGTACGTAGGTCACAGCTGACAGTACGTAGGTCACAGTACACATGTCACAGCTTACAGTACACAGGTCACAGCTCGCAGTACACAGGTCACAGCTGACAGTACACAGGTCACAGCTTACAGTACACAAGTCACAGCTCACAGTACACAGGTCACAGCTGACAGTACACAGGTCACAGCTGACAGTACGTAGGTCACAGCTTACAGTACGCAGGTCACAGCTGACAGTACACAGGTCACAGCTGACAGTACACAGGTCACAGCTCACATTACACAGGTCACAGCTCACAGTACACAGGTCACAGCTTGCAGTACGTAGGTCACAGCTTACAGTACACAAGTCACAGCTCACAGTACACAGGTCACAGCTTACAGTACACAGGTCACAGCTCACAGTACACAGGTCACAGCTCACAGTACACAGGTCACAGCTGACAGTACACAGGTCACAGCTGACAGTACACAGGTCACAGCTTACAGTACACAAGTCACAGCTGACAGTACACAGGTCACAGCTGACAGTACACAGGTCACAGCTTACAGTACACAAGTCACAGCTTACAGTACACAGGTCACAGCTGACAGTACACAGGTCACAGCTGACAGTACACAGGTCACAGTACACAGCTCGCAGTACACAGGTCACAGCTCGCAGTACACAGGTCACAGCTCACAGTACACAGGTCACAGCTGACAGTACACAGGTCACAGCTGACAGTACACAGGTCACAGCTTACAGTACACAAGTCACAGCTTACAGTACGCAGGTCACAGCTCACAGTACACAGGTCACAGCTGACAGTACACAGGTCACAGCTGACAGTACACAGGTCACAGCTCACAGTACACAGGTCACAGCTGACAGTACACAGGTCACAGCTGACAGTACACAGGTCACAGCTCACAGTACACAGGTCACAGCTTACAGTACACAGGTCACAGCTGACAGTACACAGGTCACAGCTTACAGTACACAAGTCACAGCTGACAGTACACAGGTCACAGCTGACAGTACACAGGTCACAGCTTACAGTACACAAGTCACAGCTTACAGTACGCAGGTCACAGCTCACAGTACACAGGTCACAGCTGACAGTACACAGGTCACAGCTGACAGTACACAGGTCACAGCTCACAGTACACAGGTCACAGCTTACAGTACGCAGGTCACAACTCGCAGTACGCAGGTCACAGCTGACAGTACACAGGTCACAGCTTACAGTACACAGGTCACAGCTTACAGTACACAGGTCACAGCTTACAGTACACAGGTCACAGCTTACAGTACGCAGGTCACAGTACACAGGTCACAGTACACAGGTCACAGCTTACAGTACACAGGTCACAGCTTGCAGTACACAGGTCACAGCTTGCAGTACACAGGTCACAGCTGACAGTACACAGGTCACAGCTGACAGTACACAGGTCACAGCTTGCAGTACGCAGGTCACAGCTTGCAGTATGCAGGTCACAGCTTACAGTACACAGGTCACAGCTGACAGTACACAGGTCACAGCTGACAGTACACAGGTCACAGCTGACAGTACACAGGTCACAGCTGACAGTACGCAGGTCACAGCTGACAGTACGTAGGTCACAGCTGACAGTACACAGGTCACAACTCACAGTACGTAGGTCACAGCTTGCAGTACGCAGGTCACAGCTTACAGTACGTAGGTCACAGCTCACAGGTCATAGCTCGCAGTACACAGGTCACAGCTGACAGTACACAGGTCACAGCTGACAGTACACAGGTCACAGCTTACAGTATACAGGTCACAGCTCACAGTACACAGGTCACAGCTCGCAGTACACAGGTCAGAGCTTACAGTACACAGGTCACAGCTGACAGTACACAGGTCACAGCTTACAGTACAAAGGTCACAGCTTACAGTACACAGGTCACAGCTCGCAGTACACAGGTCACAGCTGACAGTACACAGGTCACAGCTCGCAGTACACAGGTCACAGCTTACAGTACACAGGTCACAGCTCGCAGTACACAGGTCACAGCTTACAGTACACAGGTCACAGCTTACAGTACACAGGTCACAGCTCGCAGTACACAGGTCACAGCTGACAGTACACAGGTCACAGCTCGCAGTACACAGGTCACAGCTCGCAGTACACAAGTCACAGCTTACAGTACACAGGTCACAGCTCTCAGTACACAAGTCACAGCTTACAGTACACAGGTCACAGCTCGCAGTACACAGGTCACAGCTGACAGTACACAGGTCACAGCTGACAGTACACAGGTCACAGCTTACAGTACACAAGTCACAGCTTACAGTACACAGGTCACAGCTCGCAGTACACAGGTCACAGCTTACAGTACACAGGTCACAGCTCGCAGTACACAGGTCACAGCTTACAGTACACAGGTCACAGCTTACAGTACACAGGTCACAGCTCGCAGTACACAGGTCACAGCTTACAGTACACAGGTCACAGCTTACAGTACACAGGTCACAGCTTACAGTACGCAGGTCACAGCTTACAGTACACAGGTCACAGCTTACAGTACACAGGTCACAGCTTACAGTACACAGGTCACAGCTCACAGTACGCAGGTCACAGCTTACAGTACACAGGTCACAGCTTACAGTACACAGGTCACAGCTTACAGTACACAGGTCACAGCTCGCAGTACACAGGTCACAGCTGACAGTACACAGGTCACAGCTTACAGTACATAGGTCACAGCTGACAGTACACAGGTCACAGCTTACAGTACACAGGTCACAGCTTACAGTACACAGGTCACAGCTCTCAGTACACAAGTCACAGCTTACAGTACACAGGTCACAGCTTACAGTACACAGGTCACAGCTTACAGTACACAGGTCACAGCTTACAGTACGTAGGTCACAGCTCACAGGTCACAGCTTACAGTACACAAGTCACAGCTTACAGTACACAGGTCACAGCTTACAGTACGTAGGTCACAGCTCACAGGTCACAGCTTACAGTACACAGGTCACAGCTTACAGTACACAGGTCACAGCTTACAGTACGTAGGTCACAGCTCACAGGTCACAGCTTACAGTACACAAGTCACAGCTTACAGTACACAGGTCACAGCTTACAGTACGTAGGTCACAGCTCACAGGTCACAGCTTACAGTACACAGGTCACAGCTGACAGTACACAAGTCACAGCTTACAGTACGCAGGTCACAGCTTGCAGTACACAGGTCACAGCTCACAGTACACAGGTCACAGCTTACAGTACACAGGTCACAGCTGACAGTACACAGGTCACAGCTGACAGTACTCAGGTCACAGCTCTCAGTACACAGGTCACAGCTTACAGTACACAGGTCACAGCTTACAGTACACAGGTCACAGCTTACAGTACACAGGTCACAGCTCACAGTACACAGGTCACAGCTGACAGTACACAGGTCACAGCTCGCAGTACACAGGTCACAGCTTACAGTACACAGGTCACAGCTTGCAGTACACAGGTCACAGCTTACAGTACGCAGGTCACAGCTTACAGTACACAGGTCACAGCTGACAGTACACAGGTCACAGCTTACAGTACACAGGTCACAGCTCGCAGTACACAGGTCACAGCTTACAGTACACAGGTCACAGCTCGCAGTACACAGGTCACAGCTTACAGTACACAGGTCACAGTTGACAGTACACAGGTCACAGCTTACAGTACGTAGGTCACAGCTGACAGTACGTAGGTCACAGCTTACAGTACACAGGTCACAGTTGACAGTACACAGGTCACAGCTTACAGTACGTAGGTCACAGCTGACAGTACACAGGTCACAGCTTACAGTACGCAGGTCACAGCTTACAGTACACAGGTCACAGCTTACAGTACGTAGGTCACAGCTTACAGTACACAGGTCACAGTTGACAGTACACAGGTCACAGCTTACAGTACGTAGGTCACAGCTGACAGTACACAGGTCACAGCTTGCAGTACACAGGTCACAGCTTACAGTACGCAGGTCACAGCTTACAGTACACAGGTCACAGCTTACAGTACACAGGTCACAGCTCACAGTACACAGGTCACAGCTTACAGTACACAGGTCACAGCTTACAGTACACAGGTCACAGCTTACAGTACGCAGGTCACAGCTCACAGTACGTAGGTCACAGCTCACAGTACGTAGGTCACAGCTCGCAGTATACAGGTCACAGCTCACAGTACACAGGTCACAGCTCACAGTACACAGGTCACAGCTGACAGTACACAGGTCACAGCTTACAGTACACAGGTCACAGCTCACAGTACGTAGGTCACAGCTCACAGTACACAGGTCACAGCTGACAGTACACAGGTCACAGCTGACAGTACACAGGTCACAGCTGACAGTACACAGGTCACAGCTGACAGTACACAGGTCACAGCTTGCAGTACACAGGTCACAGCTGACAGTACACAGGTCACAGCTGACAGTACACAGGTGACAGCTTACAGTACACAGGTCAGAGCTTACAGTACACAGGTCACAGCTTACAGTACACAGGTCACAGCTGACAGTACACAGGTGACAGCTGACAGTACACAAGGCACAGCTTACAGTACACAGGTCACAGCTCACAGTACACAGGTCACAGCTGACAGTACACAGGTCACAGCTTACAGTACACAGGTCACAGCTCACAGTACGTAGGTCACAGCTCACAGTACACAGGTCACAGCTGACAGTACACAGGTCACAGCTTACAGTACACAGGTCACAGCTGACAGTACACAGGTCACAGCTTACAGTACACAGGTCACAGCTTACAGTACACAGGTCACAGCTTACAGTACACAGGTCACAGCTTGCAGTACACAGGTCACAGCTTACAGTACACAGGTCACAGCTTACAGTACACAGGTCACAGCTTGCAGTACGCAGGTCACAGCTCACAGTACACAGGTCACAGCTCACAGTACGTAGGTCACAGCTTACAGAACACAGGTCACAGCTCACAGTACGCAGGTCACAGCTCGCAGTACACAGGTCACAGCTTACAGTACACAGGTCACAGCTCGCAGTACACAGGTCACAGCTTACAGTACACAGGTCACAGTTGACAGTACACAGGTCACAGCTTACAGTACGTAGGTCACAGCTGACAGTACGTAGGTCACAGCTTACAGTACACAGGTCACAGCTCACAGTACACAGGTCACAACTTACAGTACACAGGTCACAGTTGACAGTACACAGGTCACAGCTTACAGTACGTAGGTCACAGCTCACAGTACACAGGTCACAGCTTGCAGTACACAGGTCACAGCTTACAGTACGCAGGTCACAGCTTACAGTACACAGGTCACAGCTTACAGTACACAGGTCACAGCTTACAGTACGCAGGTCACAGCTTACAGTACACAGGTCACAGCTTACAGTACGCAGGTCACAGCTGACAGTACACAGGTCACAGCTGACAGTACACAGGTCACAGCTTACAGTACACAGGTCACAGCTTACAGTACACAGGTCACAGCTGACAGTACACAGGTCACAGGTCACAGTACACAGGTCACAGCTCACAGTACGTAGGTCACAGCTCACAGTACACAGGTCACAGCTTGCAGTACACAGGTCACAGCTTGCAGTACACAGGTCACAGCTCACAGTACACAGGTCACAGCTGACAGTACACAGGTCACAGCTTACAGTACATAGGTCACAGCTGACAGTACACAGGTCACAGCTGACAGTACACAGGTCACAGCTTACAGTACACAGGTCACAGCTGACAGTACACAGGTCACAGCTTACAGTACGCAGGTCACAGCTCACAGTACACAGGTCACAGCCTACAGAACACAGGTCACAGTTGACAGTACACAGGTCACAGCTTACAGTACACAGGTCACAGCTCGCAATACACAGGTCACAGCTTACAGTACACAGGTCACAGCTTACAGTACACAGGTCACAGCTCACAGTACACAGGTCACAGCTCGCAGTACACAGGTCACAGCTGACAGAACACAGGTCACAGCTTACAGTACACAGGTCACAGCCTACAGAACACAGGTCACAGTTGACAGTACACAGGTCACAGCTTACAGTACACAGGTCACAGCTCGCAATACACAGGTCACAGCTTACAGTACACAGGTCACAGCTTACAGTACGTAGGTCACAGCTGACAGTACACAGGTCACAGCTTACAGTACACAGGTCACAGCTGACAGTACACAGGTCACAGCTGAGAGTACGTAGGTCACAGCTCACAGTACACAGGTCACAGCTCGCAGTACACAGGTCACAGCTGACAGTACACAGGTCACAGGTCACAGCTTACAGAACACAGGTCACAGCTTACAGTACACAGGTCACAGCTCGCAGTACACAGGTCACAGCTTACAGTACACAGGTCACAGCTCACAGTACACAGGTCACAGCTTACAGTACGCAGGTCACAGCTTACAGTGCATAGGTCACAGCTTACAGTACACAGGTCACAGTACACATGTCACAGCTTACAGTACACAGGTCACAGCTCGCAGTACACAGGTCACAGCTTGCAGTACACAGGTCACAGCTTACAGTACACAGGTCACAGCTTACAGTACACAGGTCACAGCTTACAGTACACAGGTCACAGCTTGCAGTACACAGGTCACAGCTTACAGTACACAGGTCACAGCTCGCAGTACACAGGTCACAGCTGACAGTACACAGGTCACAGCTTACAGTACACAGGTCACAGCTTACAGTACATAGGTCACAGCTGACAGTACACAGGTCACAGCTTACAGTACACAGGTCATAGCTTGCAGTACACAGGTCACAGCTTACAGTACACAGGTCACAGCTCGCAGTACACCGGTCACAGCTTACAGTACACAGGTCACAGCTGACAGTACACAGGTCACAGCTGACAGTACACAGGTCACAACTTACAGTACACAGGTCACAGCTTACAGTACACAGGTCACAGCTGACAGTACACAAGTCACAGCTGACAGTACACAGGTCACAGCTTGCAATACACAGGTCACAGCTTACAGTACACAGGTCACAGCTTACAGTACACAGGTCACAGCTCACAGTACGCAGGTCACAGCTTACAGTACGCAGGTCACAGCTTACAGTACACAGGTCACAGCTGACAGTACACAGGTCACAGCTTACAGTACACAGGTCACAGCTTACAGTACACAGGTCACAGCTTAGAGTACACAGGTCACAGCTTACAGTACACAGGTCACAGCTTACAGTACACAGGTCACAGCTTACAGTACACAGGTCACAGCTTACAGTACACAGGTCACAGCTGACAGTACACAGGTCACAGCTTGCAGTACACAGGTCACAGTACGCAGGTCACAGCTTACAGTACACAGGTCACAGCTGACAGTACACAGGTCACAGCTCGCAGTACACAGGTCACAGCTTACAGTACACAGGTCACAGCTTGCAGTACACAGGTCACAGCTGACAGTACACAAGTCACAGCTGACAGTACACAGGTCACAGCTGACAGTACGCAGGTCACAGCTTACAGTACACAGGTCACAGCTTACAGTACACAGGTCACAGCTTACAGTACACAGGTCACAGCTTACAGTACACAGGTCACAGCTTACAGTACACAGGTCACAGCTTACAGTACACAGGTCACAGCTTACAGTACACAGGTCACAGCTTACAGTACACAGGTCACAGCTGACAGTACGCAGGTCACAGCTTACAGTACACAGGTCACAGCTGACAGTACACAGGTCACAGCTTACAGTACACAGGTCACAGCTTACAGTACACAGGTCACATTACACAGGTCACAGCTTACAGTACACAGGTCACAGCTTACAGTACGCAGGTCACAGCTTACAGTACGCAGGTCACAGCTTACAGTACACAGGTCACAGCTTACAGTACACAGGTCACAGCTGACAGTACGCAGGTCACAGCTTACAGTACACAGGTCACAGCTGACAGTACACAGGTCACAGCTTACAGTACACAGGTCACAGCTTACAGTACACAGGTCACATTACACAGGTCACAGCTTACAGTACACAGGTCACAGCTTACAGTACACAGGTCACAGCTTACAGTACGCAGGTCACAGCTTACAGTACGCAGGTCACAGCTGACAGTACGCAGGTCACAGCTGACAGTACACAGGTCACAGCTGACAGTACACAGGTCACAGCTTACAGTACGCAGGTCACAGCTTACAGTACACAGGTCACAGTTGACAGTACACAGGTCACAGCTTACAGTACGTAGGTCACAGCTGACAGTACGTAGGTCACAGCTTACAGTACACAGGTCACAGCTCACAGTACACAGGTCACAACTTACAGTACACAGGTCACAGTTGACAGTACACAGGTCACAGCTTACAGTACGTAGGTCACAGCTCACAGTACACAGGTCACAGCTTGCAGTACACAGGTCACAGCTTACAGTACGCAGGTCACAGCTTACAGTACACAGGTCACAGCTTACAGTACACAGGTCACAGCTTACAGTACGCAGGTCACAGCTTACAGTACACAGGTCACAGCTTACAGTACGCAGGTCACAGCTGACAGTACACAGGTCACAGCTGACAGTACACAGGTCACAGCTTACAGTACACAGGTCACAGCTTACAGTACACAGGTCACAGCTGACAGTACACAGGTCACAGGTCACAGTACACAGGTCACAGCTCACAGTACGTAGGTCACAGCTCACAGTACACAGGTCACAGCTTGCAGTACACAGGTCACAGCTTACAGTACGCAGGTCACAGCTTACAGTACACAGGTCACAGCTGACAGTACACAGGTCACAGCTTACAGTACATAGGTCACAGCTGACAGTACACAGGTCACAGCTGACAGTACACAGGTCACAGCTTACAGTACACAGGTCACAGCTGACAGTACACAGGTCACAGCTTACAGTACGCAGGTCACAGCTCACAGTACACAGGTCACAGCCTACAGAACACAGGTCACAGTTGACAGTACACAGGTCACAGCTTACAGTACACAGGTCACAGCTCGCAATACACAGGTCACAGCTTACAGTACACAGGTCACAGCTTACAGTACACAGGTCACAGCTCACAGTACACAGGTCACAGCTCGCAGTACACAGGTCACAGCTGACAGAACACAGGTCACAGCTTACAGTACACAGGTCACAGCCTACAGAACACAGGTCACAGTTGACAGTACACAGGTCACAGCTTACAGTACACAGGTCACAGCTCGCAATACACAGGTCACAGCTTACAGTACACAGGTCACAGCTTACAGTACGTAGGTCACAGCTGACAGTACACAGGTCACAGCTTACAGTACACAGGTCACAGCTGACAGTACACAGGTCACAGCTGAGAGTACGTAGGTCACAGCTCACAGTACACAGGTCACAGCTCGCAGTACACAGGTCACAGCTGACAGTACACAGGTCACAGGTCACAGCTTACAGAACACAGGTCACAGCTTACAGTACACAGGTCACAGCTCGCAGTACACAGGTCACAGCTTACAGTACACAGGTCACAGCTCACAGTACACAGGTCACAGCTTACAGTACGCAGGTCACAGCTTACAGTGCATAGGTCACAGCTTACAGTACACAGGTCACAGTACACATGTCACAGCTTACAGTACACAGGTCACAGCTCGCAGTACACAGGTCACAGCTTGCAGTACACAGGTCACAGCTTACAGTACACAGGTCACAGCTTACAGTACACAGGTCACAGCTTACAGTACACAGGTCACAGCTTGCAGTACACAGGTCACAGCTTACAGTACACAGGTCACAGCTCGCAGTACACAGGTCACAGCTGACAGTACACAGGTCACAGCTTACAGTACACAGGTCACAGCTTACAGTACATAGGTCACAGCTGACAGTACACAGGTCACAGCTTACAGTACACAGGTCATAGCTTGCAGTACACAGGTCACAGCTTACAGTACACAGGTCACAGCTCGCAGTACACCGGTCACAGCTTACAGTACACAGGTCACAGCTGACAGTACACAGGTCACAGCTGACAGTACACAGGTCACAACTTACAGTACACAGGTCACAGCTTACAGTACACAGGTCACAGCTGACAGTACACAAGTCACAGCTGACAGTACACAGGTCACAGCTTGCAATACACAGGTCACAGCTTACAGTACACAGGTCACAGCTTACAGTACACAGGTCACAGCTCACAGTACGCAGGTCACAGCTTACAGTACGCAGGTCACAGCTTACAGTACACAGGTCACAGCTGACAGTACACAGGTCACAGCTTACAGTACACAGGTCACAGCTTACAGTACACAGGTCACAGCTTAGAGTACACAGGTCACAGCTTACAGTACACAGGTCACAGCTTACAGTACACAGGTCACAGCTTACAGTACACAGGTCACAGCTTGCAGTACACAGGTCACAGTACGCAGGTCACAGCTTACAGTACACAGGTCACAGCTGACAGTACACAGGTCACAGCTCGCAGTACACAGGTCACAGCTTACAGTACACAGGTCACAGCTTGCAGTACACAGGTCACAGCTGACAGTACACAGGTCACAGCTGACAGTACACAGGTCACAGCTGACAGTACGCAGGTCACAGCTTACAGTACACAGGTCACAGCTTACAGTACACAGGTCACAGCTTACAGTACACAGGTCACAGCTTACAGTACACAGGTCACAGCTTACAGTACACAGGTCACAGCTTACAGTACACAGGTCACAGCTTACAGTACACAGGTCACAGCTTACAGTACACAGGTCACAGCTGACAGTACACAGGTCACAGCTTACAGTACACAGGTCACAGCTTACAGTACACAGGTCACAGCTTACAGTACACAGGTCACAGCTTACAGTACACAGGTCACAGCTGACAGTACACAGGTCACAGCTTACAGTACACAGGTCACAGCTGACAGTACGTAGGTCACAGCTTACAGTACGCAGGTCACAGCTTACAGTACACAGGTCACAGCTGACAGTACACAGGTCACAGCTTACAGTACACAGGTCACAGCTTACAGTACACAGGTCACATTACACAGGTCACAGCTTACAGTACACAGGTCACAGCTTACAGTACGCAGGTCACAGCTTACAGTACGCAGGTCACAGCTTACAGTACACAGGTCACAGCTTACAGTACACAGGTCACAGCTGACAGTACGCAGGTCACAGCTTACAGTACACAGGTCACAGCTGACAGTACACAGGTCACAGCTTACAGTACACAGGTCACAGCTTACAGTACACAGGTCACATTACACAGGTCACAGCTTACAGTACACAGGTCACAGCTTACAGTACACAGGTCACAGCTTACAGTACGCAGGTCACAGCTTACAGTACGCAGGTCACAGCTGACAGTACGCAGGTCACAGCTGACAGTACACAGGTCACAGCTGACAGTACACAGGTCACAGCTTACAGTACGCAGGTCACAGCTTACAGTACACAGGTCACAGCTTACAGTACACAGGTCACAGCTGACAGTACACAGGTCACAGCTGACAGTACACAGGTCACAGCTTACAGTACACAGGTCACAGCTCACAGTACACAGGTCACAGCTTACAGTACACAGGTCACAGCTTGCAGTACACAGGTCACAGCTGACAGTACACAGGTCACAGCTTACAGTACACAGGTCACAGCTGACAGTACACAGGTCACAGTTTACAGTACACAGGTCACAGCTTACAGTACACAGGTCACAGTTTACAGTACACAGGTCACAGCTTGCAGTACACAGGTCAAAGCTTACAGTACACAGGTCACAGCTTACAGTACACAGGTCACAGCTGACAGTACGCAGGTCACAGCTTGCAGTACACAGGTCACAGCTTACAGTACACAGGTCACAGCTGACAGTACGCAGGTCACAGCTTACAGTACACAGGTCACAGCTCACAGTACACAGGTCACAGCTGACAGTACACAGGTCACAGCTTACAGTACACAGGTCACAACTGACAGTACACAGGTCACAGCTGACAGTACACAGGTCACAGCTGACAGTACACAGGTCACAGCTTGCAGTACGCAGGTCACAGCTTACAGTACACAGGTCACAGCTGACAGTACGCAGGTCACAGCAGACAGTACACAGGTCACAGCTTGCAGTACACAGGTCACAGCTTACAGTACACAGGTCACAACTGACAGTACACAGGTCACAGCTGACAGTACACAGGTCACAGCTTACAGTACGCAGGTCACAGCTTGCAGTACGCAGGTCACAGCTGACAGTACACAGGTCACAGCTTGCAGTACGCAGGTCACAGCTTGCAGTACGCAGATCACAGCTTACAGTACACAGGTCACAGCTTACATTACACAGGTCACAACTCGCAGTACACAGGTCACAGCTGACAGTACACAGGTCACAGCTCACAGTACACAGGTCACAGCTTGCAGTACGCAGGTCACAGCTTGCAGTACGCAGGTCACAGCTGACAGTACACAGGTCACAGCTTGCAGTACGCAGGTCACAGCTTACAGTACACAGGTCACAACTCGCAGTACACAGGTCACAGCTTACAGTACACAGGTCACAGCTTGCAGTACACAGGTCACAGCTCACAGTACACAGGTCACAGCTTACAGTACACAGGTCACAGCTTACAGTACACAGGTCACAGCTTGCAGTACACAGGTCACAGCTGACAGTACACAGGTCACAGCTTACAGTACACAGGTCACAGCTTGCAGTACGCAGGTCACAGCTTACAGTACACAGGTCACAGCTTGCAGTACACAGGTCACAGCTTACAGTACACAGGTCACAGCTTACAGTACACAGGTCACAGCTTACAGTACGCAGGTCACAGCTTACAGTACACAGGTCACAGCTTACAGTACACAGGTCACAGCTTACAGTACAGAGGTCACAGCTGACAGTACACAGGTCACAGCTTACAGTACACAGGTCACAGCTGACAGTACACAGGTCACAGCTTACAGTACACAGGTCACAGCTGACAGTACGTAGGTCACAGCTGACAGTACACAGGTCACAGCTTACAGTACACAGGTCACAGGTCACAGCTTGCAGTACGCAGGTCACAGCTTGCAGTACACAGGTCACAGCTTACAGTACACAGGTCACAGCTCACAGTACACAGGTCACAGCTTACAGTACACAGGTCACAGCTTACAGTACACAGGTCACAGCTGACAGTACACAGGTCACAGCTGACAGTACACAGGCCACAGCTGACAGTACACAGGTCACAGCTGACAGTACGCAGGTCACAGCTTACAGTACACAGGTCACAGCTTACAGTACACAGGTCACAGCTTGCAGTACACAGGTCACAGCTGACAGTACACAGGTCACAGCTGACAGTACACAGGTCACAGCTTACAGTACGCAGGTCACAGCTTACAGTACACAGGTCACAGCTTACAGTACACAGGTCACAGCTGACAGTACACAGGTCACAGCTTACAGTACACAGGTCACAGCTCACAGTACACAGGTCACAGCTTACAGAACACAGGTCACAGCTGACAGTACACAGGTCACAGCTTGCAGTACACAGGTCACAGCTGACAGTACACAGGTCACAGCTTACAGTACACAGGTCACAGCTGACAGTACACAGGTCACAGTTTACAGTACACAGGTCACAGCTTACAGTACACAGGTCACAGTTTACAGTACACAGGTCACAGCTTGCAGTACACAGGTCAAAGCTTCCAGTACACAGGTCACAGCTTACAGTACACAGGTCACAGCTGACAGTACGCAGGTCACAGCTTGCAGTACACAGGTCACAGCTTACAGTACACAGGTCACAGCTGACAGTACGCAGGTCACAGCTTACAGTACACAGGTCACAGCTCACAGTACACAGGTCACAGCTGACAGTACACAGGTCACAGCTTACAGTACACAGGTCACAACTGACAGTACACAGGTCACAGCTGACAGTACACAGGTCACAGCTGACAGTACACAGGTCACAGCTTGCAGTACGCAGGTCACAGCTTACAGTACACAGGTCACAGCTGACAGTACGCAGGTCACAGCAGACAGTACACAGGTCACAGCTTGCAGTACACAGGTCACAGCTTACAGTACACAGGTCACAACTGACAGTACACAGGTCACAACTCGCAGTACACAGGTCACAGCTGACAGTACACAGGTCACAGCTCACAGTACACAGGTCACAGCTTGCAGTACGCAGGTCACAGCTTGCAGTACGCAGGTCACAGCTGACAGTACACAGGTCACAGCTTGCAGTACGCAGGTCACAGCTTACAGTACACAGGTCACAACTCGCAGTACACAGGTCACAGCTTACAGTACACAGGTCACAGCTTGCAGTACACAGGTCACAGCTCACAGTACACAGGTCACAGCTTACAGTACACAGGTCACAGCTTACAGTACACAGGTCACAGCTTGCAGTACACAGGTCACAGCTGACAGTACACAGGTCACAGCTTGCAGTACGCAGGTCACAGCTTACAGTACACAGGTCACAGCTTGCAGTACACAGGTCACAGCTTACAGTACACAGGTCACAGCTTACAGTACACAGGTCACAGCTTACAGTACGCAGGTCACAGCTTACAGTACACAGGTCACAGCTTACAGTACACAGGTCACAGCTTACAGTACACAGGTCACAGCTTACAGTACACAGGTCACAGCTTACAGTACACAGGTCACAGCTTACAGTACACAGGTCACAGCTTGCAGTACGCAGGTCACAGCTGACAGTACGTAGGTCACAGCTGACAGTACACAGGTCACAGCTGACAGTACACAGGTCACAGCTGACAGTACGTAGGTCACAGCTGACAGTACACAGGTCACAGCTTACAGTACACAGGTCACAGCTGACAGTACACAGGTCACAGCTTACAGTACACAGGTCACAGCTGACAGTACGCAGGTCACAGCTTACAGTACACAGGTCACAGCTTACAGTACACAGGTCACAGCTTACAGTACACAGGTCACAGCTGACAGTACACAGGTCACAGCTTACAGTACACAGGTCATAGCTCGCAGTACGCAGGTCACAGCTCGCAGTACCCAGGTCACAGCTGACAGTACACAGGTCACAGCTGACAGTACACAGGTCACAGCTTACAGTACGCAGGTCACAGCTCACAGTACACAGGTCACAGCTTACAGTACACAGGTCACAGCTGACAGTACACAGGTCACAGCTGACAGTACACAGGTCACAGCTTACAGTACACAGGTCACAGCTTACAGTACACAGGTCACAGCTGACAGTACACAGGTCACAGCTTACAGTACACAGGTCACAGCTTACAGTACACAGGTCACAGCTCGCAGTACACAGGTCACAGCTGACAGTACACAGGTCACAGCTTACAGTACACAGGTCACAGCTCACAGTACACAGGTCACAGCTTACAGTACACAGGTCACAGCTGACAGTACACAGGTCACAGCTTACAGTACACAGGTCACAGCTTACAGTACACAGGTCACAGCTCGCAGTACACAGGTCACAGCTGACAGTACACAGGTCACAGCTGACAGTACACAGGTCACAGCTGACAGTACGCAGGTCACAGCTGACAGTACACAGGTCACAGCTTACAGTACACAGGTCACAGCTGACAGTACACAGGTCACAGCTTACAGTACACAGGTCACAGCTTACAGTACACAGGTCACAGCTCGCAGTACACAGGTCACAGCTGACAGTACACAGGTCACAGCTTACAGTACACAGGTCACAGCTCACAGTACACAGGTCACAGCTTACAGTACACAGGTCACAGCTTACAGTACACAGGTCACAGCTCGCAGTACACAGGTCACAGCTCGCAGTACACAGGTCACAGCTGACAGTACACAGGTCACAGGTCACAGTACACAGGTCACAGCTGACAGTACACAGGTCACAGCTTACAGTACACAGGTCACAGCTTACAGTACACAGGTCACAGCTCGCAGTACACAGGTCACAGCTGACAGTACACAGGTCACAGCTCGCAGTACACAGGTCACAGCTCGCAGTACACAGGTCACAGCTGACAGTACACAGGTCACAGCTTACAGTACACAGGTCACAGCTTACAGTACACAGGTCACAGCTGACAGTACACAGGTGACAGCTTACAGTACACAGGTCACAGCTTACAGTACACAGGTCACAGCTTACAGTACACAGGTCACAGCTGACAGTACGCAGGTCACAGCTGACAGTACACAGCTTACAGTACGCAGGTCACAGCTCACAGTACACAGGTCACAGCTTGCAGTACACATGTCACAGCTTACAGTACACAGGTCACAGCTTGCAGTACACAGGTCACAGCTGACAGTACGCAGGTCACAGCTGACAGTACACAGCTTACAGTACACAGGTCACAGCTCACAGTACACAGGTCACAGCTGACAGTACACAGGTCACAGCTTACAGTACACAGGTCACAGCTGACGGTACACAGGTCACAGCTTACAGTACACAGGTCACAGCTGACAGTACACAGGTCACAGCTCACAGTACACAGGTCACAGCTTGCAGTACACATGTCACAGCTTACAGTACACAGGTCACAGCTCACAGTACACAGGTCACAGCTTACAGTACACATGTCACAGCTTACAGTACACAGGTCACAGCTTACAGTACGCAGGTCACAGCTCACAGTACACAGGTCACAGCTTGCAGTACACATGTCACAGCTTACAGTACACAGGTCACAGCTCACAGTACACAGGTCACAGCTCACAGTACACAGGTCACAGCTTGCAGTACACATGTCACAGCTTACAGTACACAGGTCACAGCTGACAGTACGCAGGTCACAGCTGACAGTACACAGCTTACAGTACACAGGTCACAGCTCACAGTACACAGGTCACAGCTGACAGTACACAGGTCACAGCTTACAGTACACAGGTCACAGCTTACAGTACACAGGTCACAGCTCACAGTACACAGGTCACAGCTTACAGTACACAGGTCACAGCTCACAGTACGCAGGTCACAGCTCACAGTACGCAGGTCACAGCTTACAGTACACAGGTCACAGCTTGCAGTACACAGGTCACAGCTCACAGTACACAGGTCACAGCTTACAGTACACAGGTCACAGCTCGCAGTACACAGGTCACAGCTTGCAGTACACAGGTCACAGCTTACAGTACGCAGGTCACAGCTGACAGTACACAGGTCACAGCTTACAGTACAAAGGTCA
The DNA here is from genome assembly GCA_949152475.1 of Terebella lapidaria. Lineage (NCBI taxonomy): Eukaryota > Metazoa > Annelida > Polychaeta > Terebellida > Terebellidae > Terebella > Terebella lapidaria. The sequence continues at coordinate 9,519,799 of OX424555.1, forward strand.
CAGCTGACAGTACACAGGTCACAGCTGACAGTACACAGCTTACAGTACACAGGTCACAGCTTACAGTACACAGGTCACAGCTGACAGTACACAGGTCACAGCTGACAGTACACAGGTCACAGCTTACAGTACACAGGTCACAGCTTACAGTACACAGGTCACAGCTTACAGTACACAGGTCACAGCTCACAGTACACAGGTCACAGCTCACAGTACACAGGTCACAGCTTACAGTACACAGGTCACAGCTCACAGTACACAGGTCACAGCTTACAGTACACAGGTCACAGCTTACAGTACACAGGTCACAGCTGACAGTACACAGGTCACAGCTTGCAGTACGCAGGTCACAGCTTACAGTACACAGGTCACAGCTTACAGTACACAGATCACAGCTGACAGTACACAGGTCACAGCTTACAGTACACAGATCACAGCTGACAGTACACAGGTCACAGCTTACAGTACACAGGTCACAGCTTACAGTACACAGGTCACAGCTTACAGTACACAGGTCACAGCTTACAGTACACAGATCACAGCTGACAGTACACAGGTCACAGCTTACAGTACACAGATCACAGCTGACAGTACACAGGTCACAGCTTACAGTACACAGGTCACAGCTGACGGTACACAGGTCACAGCTTACAGTACACAGGTCACAGCTGACGGTACACAGGTCACAGCTTACAGTACACAGGTCACAGCTGACAGTACACAGGTCACAGCTCACAGTACACAGGTCACAGCTGACAGTACACAGGTCACAGCTTACAGTACACAGGTCACAGCTTACAGTACACAGGTCACAGCTGACAGTACACAGGTCACAGCTGACAGTACGCAGGTCACAACTTACAGTACACAGCTGACAGTACACAGGTCACAGCTTGCAGTACACAGGTCACAGCTTACAGTACACAGCTGACAGTACACAGGTCACAGCTCACAGTACACAGGTCACAGCTGACAGTACACATGTCACAACTTACAGTACACAGCTGACAGTACACAGGTCACAGCTGACAGTACACAGGTCACAGCTCACAGTACACAGGTCACAGCTGACAGTACACAGGTCACAGCTTGCAGTACACAGGTCACAGCTTACAGTACACAGGTCACAGCTGACAGTACACAGGTCACAGCTGACAGTACACAGGTCACAGCTTACAGTACACAGGTCACAGCTCACAGTACACAGGTCACAGCTGACAGTACGCAGGTCACAACTTACAGTACACAGCTGACAGTACACAGGTCACAGCTTGCAGTACACAGGTCACAGCTTACAGTACACAGGTCACAGCTTACAGTACACAGCTGACAGTACACAGGTCACAGCTGACAGTACACAGGTCACAGCTGACAGTACGCAGGTCACAACTTACAGTACACAGCTGACAGTACACAGGTCACAGCTTGCAGTACACAGGTCACAGCTGACAGTACACAGGTCACAGCTTACAGTACACAGGTCACAACTTACAGTACACAGCTGACAGTACACAGGTCACAGCTTGCAGTACACAGGTCACAGCTGACAGTACACAGGTCACAGCTGACGGTACACAGGTCACAGCTCACAGTACACAGGTCACAGCTGACAGTACGCAGGTCACAACTTACAGTACACAGCTGACAGTACACAGGTCACAGCTTGCAGTACACAGGTCACAGCTGACAGTACACAGGTCACAGCTCGCAGTACACAGGTCACAGCTTACAGTACACAGGTCACAGCTTACAGTACACAGGTCACAGCTTGCAGTACACAGGTCACAGCTGACAGTACACAGGTCACAGCTCGCAGTACACAGGTCACAGCTTACAGTACACAGGTCACAGCTTACAGTACACAGGTCACAGCTTGCAGTACACAGGTCACAGCTGACAGTACACAGGTCACAGCTTGCAGTACACAGGTCACAGCTGACAGTACACAGGTCACAGCTCACAGTACGGAGGTCACAGCTCGCAGTACACAGGTCACAGCTGACAGTACGCAGGTCACAACTTACAGTACACAGCTGACAGTACACAGGTCACAGCTTGCAGTACACAGGTCACAGCTGACAGTACACAGGTCACAGCTTACAGTACGGAGGTCACAGCTCGCAGTACACAGGTCACAGCTGACAGTACACAGGTCACAGCTGACAGTACACAGGTCACAACTTACAGTACACAGCTGACAGTACACAGGTCACAGCTTGCAGTACACAGCTGACAGTACGCAGGTCACAACTTACAGTACACAGCTGACAGTACACAGGTCACAGCTGACAGTACGCAGGTCACAACTTACAGTACACAGGTCACAGCTTGCAGTACGCAGGTCACAGCTTACAGTACACAGGTCACAGCTTGCAGTACACAGGTCACAACTTACAGTACACAGCTGACAGTACACAGGTCACAGCTGACAGTACACAGCTGACAGTACGCAGGTCACAACTTACAGTACACAGCTGACAGTACACAGGTCACAGCTGACAGTACGCAGGTCACAACTGACAGTACACAGGTCACAGCTTGCAGTACGCAGGTCACAGCTCGCAGTACGCAGGTCGCATTTCACAATGGGAATTCCATAGTTTACCAGTATCCATCATCATTGAAGTCGATGGCTGTGAAAATTATACCTGTTTTTGTGTCAATCCGTGTTTTTCAGCAGAGAATGGAGTGCACAGACAAAGATTCATTTTGTACACGTTACATTGTTTATTCCAGCATAATTCATGCACACAGGTGACTATTGCATATCAGACATACATATGTAACACTTTCATCATCATCACAGATATAGCTTGCGAATATATGACACATTAACTCGAGATGTACCAGCTTGCGAATATATGACACATTAACTCGAGATGTACCAGCTTGCGAATATATGACACATTAACTCGAGATGTACCAGCTTGCGAATATATGACACATTAACTCGAGATGTACCATAGAATTTCTTGTGAATGATTTTCGGATAATTCATCACAGTTTTTCTATAGAGGTAAAAAGTGGATGCATAATATGACAATATCACACATCTTGCCAGCTTCCAGTGGAACCAATGCATGTATAACACTGATGATACATGTGGCAATTACTCAAAAATAAGACAATAGGTCAAGATCAGAGACCTACATGTACCAAAACAATTTCCATAGCAAGATAGTCCACTCAGGCCTAAATGGAAGTGAACAATTCCCCTGACAGGCAGTCTGTGGAATTACTACATTTGTGTTTTTATGAATGGATATTCTGTTTTGGCCTGAGTAGACTATTTTGGTATAGAAAATCTTTGAGGTACCAGAGCCAATGTTGGCAATATAAATGGATATAAAATAATAAATAAAAACAGCACAGAGATATAAATTGTCACTGTACAGTTATCATACACAATATGTCAACAAATAACAAGAACATGTGACAGTTGTTTAGGCCTGTGTTGGAGTGATGGTCAGAGATTGTCCCGATACTGAGGGACCATTTGGCAGCGCAGAGTTGCTCTTGGCTCGCATGTGCTCCGCCATCCCAGGCATTCGTGAGAAATAGTTCCGCGCCAGTGTGTGTCTCTGCTTGACTTTGTGCACAAACACCTTACCATAAGCCTGTAAATATAAAAAAATCAAATCTTGTGATACTACCACAGAAAAAACAAGTAAAATACTCAAACAACTTGCTGCTATTTCATCTATACTGGTGGACTTCAAAAAAGCAACTAATCACATCGGCAGAATCATTTTGAAATTTTACCACAAGTTCAATTACTATGACAGTGTTTTAAATTCACGTTTTGTAGTGACTCACTACATTTATGACAATAACTACAAGTTCATTATCAGTATCACACTAACTGTAGTTTAAAATCCCATATTGAGAATGCTGCCTTCAACATGTTCAATTTCAATATGATTTTGAGCATTTTTTTAATCCATCAATGGCCAACGAATGACAATACCCAGTCTAGATATCAATACCCTCCACCAGATGGAAATGTGTACATTGTACATAATGACCCCTCTGAGAAGGCCCATCTCAGAACCCCTTCCCCCTCGTACCTCCTCAAGGTTGGTGAGCTTCTCGTGGGCGCTGGCCTCCTCCTTGGTCAGCAGGATGGTGTTCCATGGCGCCCAGTGGTCGAGGCGCTCCCAGCGTACCAGCACCAAGTCATACAGGTCATCCCAGGCGCTCAGCACACTCTGGCTGCTCCAGATGTTCTCCACCAGATACCGCAGGTCATTCTCCTGGTCACACAAATGCGAACACACACACGGTTCACTCTCTCAGTTCATAGATGTGAAGGCAATTCACTATTCCACCAAGGAAGTTAGGCTCCCATGTTTTTCATAATATTGGTAGTTCATGGAGCAATGAAAAGCATACTTGATAGTGAAAAGTAACACTGAAGACTTTGGTGGAGACACAGACCTGCATGAGAAAAGCAATCTTGGAGTTGTCATCGAAGGCCTCCTCTGACTTGCGTATCCCGGAGAGCATGTATCGGTAGTGGCTGTAGTCCTGTCGCACGCGGGCGTCGTTGTCGATCTTGGTGCACTTACGACACTTGCCGACCACGCGGGAGTTGGAGGACAGCTGGAACTCTGTGGACGCCAGGTACTGGTTACAGCTTGGACAGAAGTAGATGTTCTTACGCAGGGTAGACGGGTCTTGTGGCACCTGATCAGGGGATAATGGAAATGGATCAAACTCACTGGATTATAGAGTCTCAAAAATATATTCAAGGTGAATATGACAGTGTACACAGATAGTCACAGACGGTGATTATGACAGTGAACACAGATAGCTACATTTTTATGGGTAAGTCACTGATAAAAAGTGACACAAATTGTGTCCACTTCGTTGATGTTGTCTGTCATGATACCGACCTTGAGCAGTCTGGCAGCTTCTGGATTGAAGGTCGGAGTCTTAATGTACTGCAGGAACAGTGTGGATATACGTTTCCGCAGTCCCTCGAGGTTTGATTCTTTGACACCCCGCATCAGAAGATCTGCCTCTCGGTCTATCAGCTCAATGATCTCCTGAGTCAACTTACAGTCATGCTCCTGGTAGAACAAGAGGACAAACTTAGCAAACATGTATTTTTCCTCATAACTCACACACCATAGACATCAAATATGTTAACCAATACATGAAGTCCAGCTTGAGACCAGTGCTGACCTTGACGGTGTGTTTGAGGGTGAGAAGCACGTCCAGTCTCTCGTCCTGGGTCAGGTATTTCATGTTGATACTGTTGTAGATGTCCTTAAGCTCCTGTGCTCTGATCGTAAATGGCGTGTCCATCTCAGTCTGCTTTCCGTCCGGGCCTCGCCACTTTTTGGAGGAAGACGCCTGCGTGTGACAATTCCGAGGAGACAAATAGTAGATAGAATAGTAGATATTACAGAACTGTGGTTTAGCCTTGAGATGTGTGAAACACCATTTTGAACATACCTGGTTGAGGAATTTCTCGATGTGTTTCTGTTTGTTTTCAGAATCAGCCTCAAGCTTGTGACGCCCAATGGATGCGATGAGCTGTGTCTCTTGATCTAGTAGTTGGCACAGAGCCGCCTTTCGTTCTGCTCCCGTCAAATTCTCGTTGATCTTGTTCATCTCTTCCTGGCGCCATTCTGCGACCACAACAAATAATAGAAGGTGCATTAATAGAATAGAGCTAACTGGATGCCAAGCCATGAAACTACCTGAAAATTTACAGTGAAACACACAAACCACTCACTCTCGAGAGCATGATAGAGCAAGTCAAAGTCCTCCTTGGATTTGGGGTTCATCCTGCGCTCGAACTCCCGGCGGATCCTGTCCTCCTTCTCTTTCTTCTTGCGGAGTTCCTCCTGACGCTCCCACTCCTCTCGAGCCCGCTGGTCGTCCCGCACTTTCTCCACGTACCGCTTCGCCAGCCACCGACGGTAGTACTTCTGAATGATGATTGTCTGAGAAAAAACCAGAGAGTTCAGTCAGCCACAACTTGTGACTTGTGAGTCGGAATTTGAAACCCACATATTATATACATACAGGGCTGTATTAATATACCGAATGTCTGTTTTGATAAAATGTCATTGACGAATGATGCTGCCGGTTAGCAGGTCAGTATTTCAAATTACCAACCGATTAGTAATTCATTTATTGCGGTCAGCTCCAGCAGAGCATATTACATCATGTGTATTGGCCCATCACAGAGCGTGATTAATATATGTACATATACATGTATTACTTTACAATATGGATATTATTAACTCTACATGTAAGTACCGTTACTATGTAATCAGTTGATGACTATTACCAGTAGTGGTAGAAGTAATTACTGTTGAATCCTTTACCTTATCAAGCATGTTGATTCTGTACTCATCAGCTGTGGTGTATTTGCCAGGTACAAGGAGTTTGTCTTTCATGTTGGACACGTAAGTTCCAATTTTCGTCATCTGCGTGGAAGTGTCGTTGGTTGTTTGTTGTGTTGTGTGTTTCTGTTTGACTGTCTGCGTGTCACGACAGAAGCGCTCGACTGCTGGGGGAGGCCGAGGTTTCTGCATCGTCTGAGCGGAGGCATGGTGGAATTCGACTCCTGTCTTCTTGTGTTTATATCCGCCCAGGAATGGCTTCTTCCTTGTTGACCGCTCAATCTCAACTACAACATCCTTCATTCCTTCTTCTGTGTGTGTGAAATAAGTCACATTGTGGATCATGCCTAGGGACAGCACAAGTACTCGAGTACTCGTCAACGAGTCGAGTCACAGCAAGAACCGAGTTTTAAATTGATACCCGAGTACTCGTTGAACGAAACTAAGACTTTTTTTCAGAAAAAGCGCTCAAACCCATGACAAAATGTTGAGAAAAAGATCGAAATTTTTAGTTCTTGTTGACATTGTTTCGAACAAGAACTAGCTGCACCCCCTGGAGAATCACTGGTGCTGCCTCTGGGCTCTAGCGAGTGCACTGTGAACTAAGTCACGTGATGCAAACAAGATGTATGCGCCCATTCGAGAAGGATTGCAACTTAGCTGTTCAGTAATTTAGTGAATATATTTCCCAATATTTGATTCTAAACTGCTTGGCAACGTACGATTTTACCTAAATCTGAATGCCCCCACTCATTAATTCAGCAGTACTGGCAGTCCCAGTGCATTACATGGTGAATTGACGATCTATTCGAAAAATTTGACTGGGCAATCTACATTTGGTAATTTTACGAGTCGATCACAACACGTGAGTACTCGAGTTACGAAATCTGTACTTGTGCTGACCCTAATCATGCCACATTGGATCTTGATATACATGTACACTACATGTACATCCCATGGAATGAAAGTACCGGTATAATTTTACATACCAGACTGAACTCTGACAGAGATGACATCGGGCATTGTGTAGTCCTGTCTGGGCTTGAACGCTGTGATTGGCTGGTTCTCTGGGTCAGCTGACTGCATCTCCAGCCGAATAGTTCCATTCGGTCCTACACCAAGCTCTCCAAGTGTCATACGGTCTGCTGTACCCTTGCCTGCAAAGAGTTGTACAGTTGTGAATTGTAAATTGTGACGATAAAGTGTTATACTGAGGTAGACAAGATGAATTTCATAAAGAGCTACTTAGTACTTTTACATACCATCCAACATGAATAGAATAGCACTGGAGGGAATCTTCAACTCCTGTGCAAAGTGTTGTTTCAGCTCAAAGAGGGTCTGCGTCAGGTAACACCGAAGAGTAGCAACTTGCTGCGTTGGCAATAGCACGAACTTCACTGGAAGAACAGAATAGACCATGCATGCACATTTCAACTTTTGATCATGATTTAATAGCATTGTGCATATACAGGTGTAGAAAGAAGAAAACTTGAATTCACCAGTAGCCGTGGCATCTTTGTCGTACTGTGGGGCTGGACTGGGTGCATGAGGCTGTGGTTCTCTTACCGCCTCTCCTCCTTCAGGCATCTCAACTACCTGAGTAGTATCCATGTTGGACATTTCCTGAAGTTTCACTGCAGCGTCTGTTCCTGTGCCCACATTCTCTGTAGGTGGTTCTGGCGTTTTCTTGTCTTCTAGTTGTGCTGACTGATCTTGACCATCCTCAACTTGCTGATCAGCATCATTTAGTTCCTCCAATTCAGCAGCATTGTCCTTGTCCCCATGAGGAGTTGGCGCCCCTTGTGATTGAACAGGTGTTGTCTGTTGTCCTTTGTTATCAGTATCTGCAATTTCAAGTCCATTTCCATCACTTCTGGCATTTTGAGCTTCTTCAGCATTTGTCTCCTCGGTTTGTTCTTGAGCCAGTGCCTCTTCAGTTTGCTCTTCTGCTGGTGCCTCTTCAGTTTGTTCTTGAGCTGGTGCCTCTTCAGTTTGTTCTTCTGCTGGTGCCTCTTCAGTTTGTTCTCCAGTTGGTGCCTCTTCAGTTTGCTCTTGAGCTGGTGCCTCTTCAGTTTGCTCTTGAGCTGGTGCCTCTTCAGTTTGTTCTTCTGCTGGTGCCTCTTCAGTTTGTTCTCCAGTTGGTGCCTCTTCAGTTTGCTCTTGAGTTGGTGCCTCTTCAGTTTGTTCTTCTGCTGGTGCCTCTTCAGTTTGTTCTCCAGTTGGTGCCTCTTCAGTTTGCTCTTGAGCTGGTGCCTCTTCAGCTGGTGCCTCTTCAGTTTGCTCTTGAGCTGGTGTCTCCTCAGCTTGATCTTCTGCTGGTGCCTCTTCAGTTTGTTCTTCAGTTGGTGCCTCTTCAGTTTGCTCTTGAGCTGGTGCCTCCTCAGCTTGATCTTCTGCTGGTGCCTCTCCGGTTTGTTCTTCAGCTGGTGCCTCTTCAGTTTGCACTTGAGCTGGTGCCTCCTCAGCTTGATCTTCTGCTGGTGCCTCTTCAGTTTGTTCTTCAGTTGGTGCCTCTTCAGTTTGCTCTTGAGCTGGTGTCTCCTCAGCTTGATCTTGAGCTAGGGCCTCTCCGGTTTGTTCTTCAGCTGGTGCCTCTTCAGTTTGCTCTTGAGCTGGTGTCTCCTCGGCTTGATCTTCAGCTGGTGCTTCTCCGGTGTGTTCTTCAGCTGGTGCCTCTTCAGTTTGCTCTTGAGTTGGTGCCTCTTCAGTTTGTTCTTCAGCTGGTGCCTCTTCAGTTTGTTCTTCAGCTGGTGCCTCTTCAGTTTGCTCTTGAGCTGGTGTCTCTTCAATCTGCTCTTCAGCTGGTGCTTCTTCAGTTTGCTCTTGAGCTGGTGTCTCTTCAATCTGCTCTTCAGCTGGTGCTTCTTCAGATTGCTCTACAGCTGGTGTCTGTTCGGTTTGATCTTCAGCTGTTGCTTCATTTGGTTGATCTTCTGCTGGTGCTTCCTCTGATTGTTGTGCTGGGGTATCGTCCACTTGTTCTAGCTGTTCCATGCCAGAATTGTCTGTTCCATCTGCTGGTTGCATGTCACTTGTCTCCTTTGCATCTGCCATGACTCACATAGATCTGTGACTGTAAACATAAAAAATAAGTGTTTATCATAATTGTAAAACAAATAGCAAACAATATTATTACCATATACTGTAAAGCCACAAATTATTTACTGTAAACGTATAAAATTTCGCGATGTATTAATTTTCGTTTGAAAAAAAAACGCGAAAATAAATACACGAGAAAATACAGCGAAAATAAATACATATGCAGACCACATCATGCTTGAAATCTCATCAAAGATTTAATTTGTTCCATCCGTGCTGTCGCTCACCAAAAAAGGCATTTGTGAGACAAATATCGCTCATAGGTCGCTGAAGATGTCACGTGTCACTCTGACAGTGGGATACTTTTCTGACCAACAGCACTATGTTAGTGTAGTTCGTCGGGAAAATGACCAGCCAGCAGAACAACTCATGTGATAATTGTCTCACAATGCCTTCCTTGGTTGATGTTGCCACCGTTAGTTCATGTGCTCTGGCAGAAATAAACAGTGAGTAGATTTATTGAGTATTGATCGTTTGTGTTTTGTTCACTGTCTGAACATACTAGTATGCTAGTATAGCAACATACTAGTGCTAGTATAGCAACATACTAGTGCTAGTATGACGTGAACATGTTGTACAAGTATTGTACTACTAATCATTTGCAGTTTATGGCAAACATACATCTGTGATCAATGATATTTGGGCCTTGTGCATTAAGTTGGTACAATTACTTACCAATTTAAAATACCTGATCCCACACCCAACATAAAAACGCGAACATAAATCCACGCGAACCTGTTGAGATGTTGAAAACTCGAACAATGATACACACAAAATTTTATACGTTTACAGTACAACCGAATTTTGTGAATCCAATAAAATCTCTACTAGTATTAAATTATATGGACACGAAACAGTTATGATGACAACCTGCATTGTTCTTCGGGGAGAGAATGATTGATACACGAGGCTTGATACCAGGAATAGACCTGGGGATGCCTCACACATTGAGGATTCCGTTTTAAGTGACATCATTTCGCCAGATGCATGGTTGCCTACGGAGACCACGCGCAGCGATATTGATCCACTTGCTGGTTCATTTTGAGCATGTGAAAGTCTGGTTTTGGGAAAAACAAAAATCCCGATGGTATTTCCCGGGATTTGGAGTAGAGAAAGATTTTGCTGAATGTATGCTATGTCGGCAATTGCGATCTGAAAATTAGCTAAATTGACAGGGGTCCTGTTCAACGTCATTTTATGAAAAATTGGTACTATCATGCCCTATAGTGACCTAGATTTTATCGAAGTACTATGATTATATTATCACAACCTATCAACCGTTAAGCCGTAATTTTTTTTTTGGAAAGGTGAAACGCACATCCGAAGTTGCCCAACTTAACATTGATTTAAATGCAGCTGATCATTAGTGAATCAACCCACGATACTAGTACTGATTGTAAAATGAATACTAGTAAGGCTGGAAGCTCACAATACATGTAAACGTTCACATATTAAAATGAGCTGTTTTGTTGAGGAAAACCATTGCTCTGAATATTTAGTAGTATTTGTCAGGACAACTAGATTTTATAAGGTATTTGCATACAGTATATTTAGTATCTAGGGTCTATACACATCTGATAATCAGGGAACTGCTAGAACTGTTGGAGCTGATGCATGTAATATAATAACTCAAATTGAAAGTATATTCACACAGGATCCCAATTTTCTTGCATTTTGTTCGAGACGGCCAAAGCAAGAAATTAAAAGGCCGCGAACATGGCCTGATTGCTAAAACGCGAAAATTTGTGGCAGTGAACTTAAATGGTGATATCTGCCATGAAGCTCACAATATTTTTACTTACATGTGTTTTGTGAGTTTGTGGGTTTGCTAATTAGCAAGATCACCCGGTACTCAAAAAGTTCTGCTCATAGCCATTGGCCATGAAAACAAATGACTAAATTTTGGGAGTCATCGGGTACACATTCTGGGTTATTAGATAAACATCAATGGGTTATTCCTAGATCTCAAGGCCAATCTGTGACATGGCATGTGATCGATGAATGAGTCTGGTGGGGATCATGTGAAAGTCCTGATGTTATGATGTGAACACATATAGGCCATCACAATGAATTCCATGGTGTCGAAGACATTGGGCATGGTGAAAGATTTAAAGTCTTGGCTGTATCCAAAAGGCCCCACATGATTGACGCATATTGAAGAGCACATTAAACAGGACAGGAAAATTTTGAAAGACAGGAAAGTCAAATTTGATAGCGCCATGGAAATAAATTTATTGTTGGCAATCTGTTCGAGTGATCGACACAGTGATAATGTCGTTTTGCTTGGAAATGACTAGTCTTTCTCACAGAAAATTGAGGTAGATCTAGTCTATGTCAGTGACAACTGTGTTGTCAAGTGTTTTGTGGATGGCAATAGGCTAACCCTATCTCCAGGCAGAGCCCTGAAGTTGCACTCCGATAATCCTGATGCAGTGTGATCAGTAATCGTGACAGATAAACACATACGAACCAATCAATATATACATATGGATAGCAATGAAGCATTTCTTGTTGACGTGTGCCTTTTTGTAGCATTTATGTGCTCACGTCGTCAGACGAATACTTCCAAACTGTCAACAGACACACCGGTCGCTAATGAAATATCACACTTCTAATGATTTCCTTACAGTAATTGAATACTTTCGTTTGATTTTTAAGTCTGTAATGCCACACACTGATAGAAATAAGACAACATAGTGAAGATATGAACTGTATTAAAGTTGTGTCGACATTTCGAGGATGTTTCACGGAAATAATGTGGCAGCGATAATGTCACTGCCATCCGTCCTGAAAAAAGGTATGGCGATTTCCCTTAGCTGTGCTCAGGGAATTAGTTAGCAATACACCAAAGAGTCTAAGACTATAATCAGATAAAGTAGCTGCCGCAATTTTTGTCAGAACACTCAGGGTTGAATGCCTGGTAAGGTATGGTATGGTATCTTTGTGACGAGCCCGGCATAAAACGTTGGCTATCTGCCCTGTCCCATGTCTACGGGCCTACACACCTCCACAAGTGTTGTACGCACTCCAGGCTACAGTATATTAACTATATTGGCCATTCAACTCAATGTTAAATGATCTTACTTTGACGATCCATAACACCTTCCTAAAAAAAATCCCGAAATTGGGGGTGCTGATGGCCATGCAAAACCCCTGTGCTTCCTCATCTCCTGAGAAAAACGATAACAAGATATAGACAAAGTACGTCTTTCGGGGATACCTGCTGAGGACCGCAGGTCCGAAAGACGAAGTTCCATGCATGATAAAAAGTGTACCTCGATGCGAATGAAATCTATTCGCCGTTTGACACCTCAAAACATGGTGAAAACTAACGAAAATTACAGCTAAACCTACCAAAATGGCTAGGATAATCATTTACAAGTTGTTATCTGCACTAAAATCGCTGATTTATTATGTTTTACAAACATCTTGAATGGTTTGAACCAAAGATGCAAAATCTGGCAAGTTTCTCGCTTCGACTCAATGGCGGTTTTATACGATGTTGAATCAAATCGAAACTGGCTTAGTGTTGCGTACATGTTGTTCTGCATTACGCAACACATTTTCCCTTTCGATTTTATTCTACATCATATTTCTGTGTCACGGAGTTTATCAAGGCAATGGTGAAACCGCCATTGAATCGAAGCGAGAAACTTGCCTGATTTTGCCGGTTTAGTTCAAATGATTGAAACACAATGAATTAACGATTTTAACACAGATAACAACTTTGAAATGATTATGCTTGCCATTTTGGTAAGTTTAGCTGCAATTTTCGTTAGTTTTCACCAAGAACTCTCAAACAGCGAATATATTTCGTTCGCATCGAAGTACACTTTTCAACACGCATGGAACTTCGTCTTTCGGACCTGCGGTCCTCAGCAGGTATTCCCGAAAGACGTACTTTGTCTATAACAAGATACTGCCCTGAAAACGGTTATTATTTCCCAGCAGTTTGTTCTTTCAAAAGAATATAGATCTACACTCGTCAATAAATCTGGCATAAAAAAATGAGGTGATGTCACACAATAGTTTCCCTTCAAATTGCCTAAGTGACCGTACTATGCCCTCCACCTGTCGCCTGTCAGTGTCGCCAATCATGTGTCGGGAAATTCGTTGGGGAAGTTTCAACTTCAAGAAACTCGACAGTTTACTGTGTACAGCGCTGTATGGACTCAATACATCGCTGTGCCGACTCGACTGTCTGCGGCTGGCCGGGGAAAGTGAGAAATTTGATCAAAGTATTTGAGGCATAATTATCGTGCAGTGCATTCCAAAAACTGTGCGGACTGTTCCAGCTAGCGTGCAGCGACATCGCTGCAGTCTTAGTTGGGCGATTTCTATGAAAAAATACAATGCAAATGTCCATTTATTTCAGCACACATTTATCGAGTTTCCGTTGATATCTCAGGTCGCCATATGCCATTGTGCGCATGTGCAGGTCAGAGGTCAGCTAAATATTTGCATACTAGGTCGAGGTCACATCATCTGCCCATGCGCACGAACATGCGCAGATAATGTGACCTCGACCTAGTATGCAAATATTCAGTTGACCTCTGACATGCGTACACAAAACAGCCCAGAATATGGCGGCAGATGTCAACAAAAACTTCACGAAATCGTGCGGAAATAAAGAGTGAATTTTGTTTGGAATTTTCGGTAGAAATCGCCCAACTAAGACTGCAGCGATGTCGCTGCAAGCTAACTGAGAAGGACTGTGCAGTTTTCGGAGTGCGCTGCATGGTAAATATGCCCCAAATACTCAGATCAAATTTCTCACTTTCCCCGGCCAGCCACAGACAGTCGAGTCGGCACAGCGATGTATTGAGTCCATACAGCGCTGTACACAGTAACTCGACAGTGTAAGTTACTGTACTGTACAGGTGTAAGTGTTCCCATCTAGATCTAACGTCATATTGAGTCCATTGACATGAGACCGGGCTTTCAGTTTTGAAATACATACCCGATACCGCTGAAATTAAACCAGTAAACAATCACAATAATCCCTGTTTTCAATTTTTAGTCAGGAGATCCGCCACATTGTTTTCATGACGTCATGGTTACTAGCCACATTCGCAGCCTGATGTTACGCGTCACTTGATTGGAGGATTTTTCGATAACTGTTTTTCTTCTAAACAGTGACTAATAGTATAGGTAAATCATTGGTATAGTCTATGGTATACACAGTATGCATGCTCTGGTATCCACTGTATAGCTCTAGAAAAGAAGTAGATACCAGTACTAACATATCGGGAATAGAATAGAATAGAATAGAATGGAATGGAATGGAATGGAATTTATTTTCGTTTTCACATCAGCAGTGCATGTCAATATATATACAGATATGTACAGATAATTTTTAGGGTTTGCTGGAAAACAAGGGTACCAAAATAGCAAAGTCACATGTTACTAAAGACACCCCGTTCAACTTGTTTTTTCAACCAAACAGTGACTTTCCGAAGTCATGCGAGCGGAGTTGCATAACCTTTTACTTTAATTTGGAAATTCATTTTTTGGTTGAAAAAACAAGTCGAACGGGGTATCTTTAGTAACATGTGACTGTGCAAAATAGCATCTGCACTGTCTTCCATTTGGTCCCTGGGAAAAAATTAACATAATTCGAAATAAAAAACAACCTACAAAACAACCTAAACACATATACCAAATATATGAATATTAGTGTATAATATTTATATTATAGATACTGAACAGGTAGGATTTGATAGTTTTGATTTGTAAGGCTTGCCCGGCCTGACAAGGCAACACCAGTGGAGAGGAGGAGAGAAATACATCATACCGTGACCAAATCCAGGCTCTTACTGACATGGGTCAGTACCATAGTTTTGAAACAAGCACCAGGTGGTCGAGCCTATACAGTGAAAAACACTTGGCATAGAGCTCGCTCTACCTGCATGGCTACTACTGTATTTTCTTTCAAAATTTGTGTCACGGTTCACTGCAGCTCTGATAAAAAATTATCCCAATGGGCTAGAAAGGTTACCGGAGAAATATACAGAGTTGAGCCGAGAAAGTTGGTCAAATTCAAGGTGACCACTGAAATCGCCATATCTCTAACCTTGAAAATGGGATCAAAGGTTAAATTCTAGATCACCAAACTATTCAGCATACATCATTTCCTATATGTTCACTATGGACCCCTAAGCTGTAAATTTGATAATAAGCGAGATATAAGCCATTTTGTAATCTGACTTTGAAAATAAAATGACTGACCTTGAAATTTAGGTCAAAGGTCAAATTCAATATCATTAAAATATTCAGAATATATCATTTCCTATATGTTCACAATTGATTCCTAAACTGTAAAGTCGATAATAAGCAAGATATTAGCCATTTTGTCCTGTTGACCTTGAAAATGAGGTCAAAAGTCAAATTCAAGGTCACGAGAATATTCAGCATATATCATTTCCTATATGTTCACAATTGATTCCTAAGCTGTAAAGTCGCTAATAAGTAAGATATTGGCCATTTTGTCCTGTGACCTTGAAAATGAGGTCAAAGGTCAAATTCAAGGTCACGAGAATATTCAGCATATATCATTTCCTATATGTTCACAATTGATTCCTAAGCTGTAAAGTCGATAATAAGCGAGATTAGCAAATTTTGTCCTGTGACCTTGGAAATGAGGTCAAAGGTCAAATTCAAGGTCACGAGAGTATTCAGCATATATCATTTCCTATATCTTCACAATTGATTCCTAAGCTGTAAAGTCGAAAATAAGCGAGATATTAGCCATTTTGTCATGTGACCTTGAATATGAGGTCAAAGGTCAAATTCAAGGTCATGAGAATTTTCAGCATATATCATTTCCTATATGTTCACAATTGATTCCTAAGCTGTAAAGTCGCTAATAAGCAAGATATTGGCCATTTTGTCCTGTGACCTTGAAAATGAGGTCAAAGGTCAAATTCAAGGTCACGAGAATTTTCAGCATATGTCATTTCCTATATGTTCACAATTGATTCCTAAGCTGTAAAGTCGCTAATAAGCAAGATATTGGCCATTTTGTCCTGTGACCTTGAAAATGAGGTCAAAGGTCAATTCAAGGTCACGAGAATATTCAGCATATATCATTTCCTATATGTTCACAATTGATTCCTAAGCTGTAAAGTCGATAATAAGCGAGATATTAGCAATTTTGTCCTGTGACCTTGGAAATGAGGTCAAAGGTCAAATTCAAGGTCACGAAAATCTTTAGCATATATCATTTCCTATATGTCCACAATTGATTCCTAGTCTCTAATCTCAATATTAAGTGAGATATTAGGCTTAATGTGTCCCATTATAAAGCATATAGGAGAATTTAACATGGGAAAGTCCCATTTGGGCCGAGTTTGGGCCCAAAATGGCCCACTTTGAGCGACTCAAGCGCAACGAAATTTATACATGTCACAGGGGTACATATGAGGAGTGTTATGCATCAATGAGAAAAAAAGTTACTGAACAGATTTTGAGAAAACGACCATCGAAGTCCAAAATTGGCCATTTTTAGACGAAAACGGCCGCTCTGACCTTGAAACCGATGTCAGAGGTCAAATTCAAGGTCGCGAGAATATTCAGCATATATCATTTCCTATATTTCCACAATTGATTCTTAGTCTCTAATTTCAATTTTAAGTGAGATATTAGGCTTAATGTGTCCCATTATAAAGCATAGGAGAATTTAACATGGGAAAGTCCCATTTGGGCCAAGTTTGGGCCCAAAATGGCCCACTTCGAGCGATTCAAGGGCAACAAAATTTATACATGTCAAAGGGGTACATAGGAGGAGTGTCATGCATCAATAAGAAAAAATGTTACTGAACAGATTTCGAGAAAACGACCGTCAAAGTCCAAAATTGGCCATTTTTCGACGAAAAAGGCTGCCATTTTGAAAGAAAATGCGAAAATCAAAAAACAAAAAAAACCTTTCCTGGAAATATATTTAGGTATTTTTGTGCAAAATTTCAGAAATATTCGACCATAAACTTTAAAGATAAAAATGTGAACGGACGACGGACGGACGGACGGACGACGGACGCAACGCCACGGCAATAGGTTATCGGACCAAAGGTCCGGCAACCTAAAAATATGAGAAAAGTAGACGTCAAGGCCTAAAGATGCCTTGAAGGCATTTCGGTGTAGAGACTAACCTATAACATTTATAATATGCTTGCCATGAATGACTTCCGTTTTGCTCTATGACACACCATATTGGGAAAAAAAAAAAAAAACCAAAACAAAATGCTGTAACTCCAAAAACAAATTCGGATCAGTGTCTGTTTTGCTCTACGATGCACCGTTTCTGAGATATCAACGAAACTGAAAAATGCCGACTCAGCAAAAAAGTTCAGGTCAAGTCAAAGTTCATCTTCTATACCAATAGAGAGGGCGACGAGTCAGAAAATAACGTCCGTTTCGCTCTTTGACACACCGTTTCCAAGATATCGACGAAAACGAAAAATGCAGACTCAAAGAAAAAAATTGAGGTCAAGGACAAAGGTCATCCATAATACCCTTTAGACATGCTTCTTGTAAGATCAAGGATGCCACCAGTAAAGACAAACTTCAAACAAATGTACCAAAACCTTGAGTGCAGATGGTGCCAAACTAAAGAGGAAACCCAAGAACACATACTAACTAAATGCAAAGAATTCAAGCACATCACAAGGGAACTCCCATATAAAACATATTTCCAAGACGATATGCTATCCCTAACCAGAACAAAAAACGTACTGAAAAAAACCTTACAAAAATTAAACTCACGTGACGCTGCTCCAAATGTTGGAAGTTGAGCGACCTGGCCGAACCAGGGAATCACAAAAAAAAACAAAAAAAAAAAACAAGAAAATGCAGCTAACTGCGGGAGACGACATTAGAGCTCGAGAACATCATCAGCACCACGACAGCTGAATGTATCTTACACAACGTTACCCCCCCCCCCCTTCTGCAAAAAAAAGAAAATTGAACCACATCATGCCCCCATATGATTCCAATTCATTCCCTATATTATGATGAAACACATAGGCGTACTTCAATCATATTCCTAATGAGTAAACATTTATTTTGAACTCAATGAAACAGATGCGCCTGATAAAATGATATTGAACCTCAATAGAATATCCTTAAAATATTTGATACTATGATGAATATCTGCATCTGATATCATGATATAAATAACACATACATAGGCCTACTGCGCAAATTAAAAGACCAGTTTAAAATAAAAAGGTTTCGCAACCCAGCATGGAACACGTCTCAAGTGATAAAACATGTCAGATTACGGTAAATGTAGTCGTGGTATCGCAGACGAATCGTTGTGTTTACTTCATAACGCCAAAGAAGGCCACACGCAAAGTTACATGTACATGCATGCACAAAATGCTGCACAGAAAATTGTGTGTTCCAAAGTACGCGTCATTGCGGTAAAATTTGCTTTGCATTCTGGGAACGTGAATTTCCATCGGCTCCGCCATTTTGACGTTTTTCAGACGAGCTGACCGTTTTGCGTAATTTTCTCAAACCTAACACATCGATTTATGCATTATATATCTGTGGAATATTCAAAGGTTGCCATCAAATCGAGAGATTTTATGTCAAGGACGAAGAAAATCCTCATTTGAAGTAGGTGTACAAAGGTTTATATGCCAAAACGGGCGTCGATAGGTTGGCATGAAACCTCCATAAAAAAGTCAGCACATAGACATGTAGAGGGTTGGGGGCTTCGCCCCCAACGCTCTAATGTCAAAAAAATTGTCTAGGCTACTGTCACAGCATTGCTGTCACAGCATACATATTTTGCGCTCGCATCTTGATTTCACCTAATCATATGATATAAAGACCTTGTAATCCAGGTGTGTATCCTTCACAGATGAGGCTGTCGGTTTCAGGCCCTGGTTTCAGGCCCTGGCCCTGGTCGGTTTGTTCGCATATAAATAAAATGTCGGTGTTTAGAAAATATAGAACCTCCAATGAGAGCGCTTGTTACATGTGACATATTCGTCAATCCTCGGAAACCCTTCGGCAACATTCGTACACGTCCATAACAACAAGAAAAGTTGTGATACATTTGGGCGAAGTGACAACAAAAATGTAATGAAAGGCCATCACCATTGGATTATGATAGAACAATTGTAACTTTACGTATTTTGAGAATGAACACGGGCTCGTAAGACATAGTGTTTGAGTCAGTTTTGTGAAAAAAACAAGATTCTTGTAGGTTATCTTAGCAACCACGGCACGATTTCTCGATCCCGCCACTCTGTGAGTGTCTGAGTCGGAGTCTGTGATGTTATGTTATCAGGTTATTGCATCTTTGTACCAGTATAAAAACTTGATACAACACAGAATACTGTTGTCTACGTCATGTTTATTTTGCAGCTACCGAATACCTAACATGCAATAGAATACAAACTCGCGAACCGCGATAAGCACCATCATCTGAGTGACATCAACATCAAGGCACGGTCACCGGACACCACTGCTCACTGAGCCTCACTCAGTTACTCAGCTGCTCAGTCAGTGAGTGTGACTCGACTGACTCTGTGCCAGGTCACTGGCATTGCCTGCGGCACGGTTGACAGACTGATCCCTGCATAGCTACGTACTGTACAGCTGTATAGTGTGGTGATCATCATGCAGTGCTCGTAGCCTGGATCACTACAGGTCGGCAAACAGATGTCGGCCAGATAGGATGTCAGCCACCCGGTCGCCTGAGCCTTAGGGGTGCAACGATACACCGGTGGTTCGGTGAATTGCGATATAAGAGCCCATGATACGCGTATCGTATCGCCAGGCATGTACCGAACATGCACGATATACATGAAATGATGTATGCAAGAGAAAACGTGTTCCGATTGCATGCGGTTATCCTCGAGTGATACGGAGCTAAAAATAGCTCTGAGGCAAACATTTCATTTTGCGCCTCGCCATTGGCTGAATCTAGGGGATATCTTTGTCGTTGACCAATGACAGCGCTTGTTTCGTTTTCCTGAGTCGAAAATGGCAGCCCCCACGCCATCAACATTTATCAAATAACCATAAAAAGAATGTGGATAACACCACAATCAATCAATGAAACATGAAGAACATTAAGATGTTATAGTATTGTACCATCAGTTCATCATCCAGCTCAAACATTTGACATACCCTGCTGGAAATCATGCTGACAGTTTTGGCAATACATATATCTATCGTGAGTGCTATATCGAGATACGTATCGTATCATGGAAAAACGTATCGTTGCACCCCTACTGAGCCCGGTGTACCTATTTCTCGGGATAGTTAACCTTGTTTCAATGTGGAACGATTATTCATTTTGACATTGCAACGCAACTGAAACGTCATTTAACTTGTCATGATACCATGGAAACCAATATGTCCACCTGAATGGCTGACAACCTATCTGGCCGACATCTACTTGCTCACCCGTAGTTACTACTTGGACAGTTATCGTGGCATTAACTTTGAGAAAAATTTTCTAATTATTTAATAGAAAACCTACAGTAAATGTGTTATCACCTTGTATGAACTACAACACAACTTTTTTTTGTTAGTCGTCTTTGTGAGTGAGAGTAGTGGAAGTGAAACATGTGAAAGTGAAAGTCACTCGTGTGCCCAAAATGTTGATATCAAGGTACTGAAATGAATGTTCGAAGGTTCTCATTTGCTCTTTGCCAGAATATGTAGTGGTGTGTTTCTGTGGAAAACGACACTTTATATTAGAGTCTAATAATTAAACTCCGTTTCAAAGTGTTTTATCAGTTTTCATAGGAGGAAGTGTGATTTGTGCAATTTCTGACAAATTCTTGATGATATTATTTTTTAAAATTTCTTGTCTTTTTATTACCTCCACTGCTTCGTCTGCATTTTTTTCTTCATATGACAGGTGAGATGATAAACGAAATCATACTTTTGTTTTTTAGAGAAAAATACACGAAATCATGATAAACGAAATAATACTTTTGTTTCTTAGAGAAAAATACACGAAACACAACTGTACATGGTTATAGCAAAACAAACATTACCACGATATCTTAGTTACCATGATAACTTAGTGACCCACCATACTAGGACCAGTGCTCGTACACTCTAACGAGATGTGTCATATGAGCTGCTGATATGGTGTGAAATTGGAATTTTCTGTTTCCGTGTAAATTTACCCCCATTTGACCTTTTGTCTGCAGAATCATAAAAAATTTGTCTGCCATAATTTTATTATTTCATTGACTGTAAGAGCACTGGTCCCAGTACGATTACTGGTCACTTTATGCTATCTTCCCACGCCAACTAGATCTATGTCACGATATGGCCATAAATTTATGGAGAGATTGGTGTATAAACAAAAAAAGTCAGCCCATTTGTCCTATACTTTAGGTCTGTATATAACAAAATAGGAAAACGTCAAAATGTTACCTACACTACACAAATGCTACGGCAATCGGGGGCAGTCTACTGTGGATTCCACCAGATTTTTATTATGGAGAGATAGGCCAACTTTTTTGCTTCGCATCAAATTTTCTAGATTGAATGCAACCTCTGTGATCTTGACACTAAACAGAGATTTAGACGTTCGTCACAAAAATATAAACATTCAAACTGTACAGCCTCGTGTGTCGCATGAATCAATCATAAGAATGAAAAAAAAAACGTCAAAAACATAATACTAGTATGATTGTCGGGTGGGAATCTCAAAATATGCATTGATAATCATGGCTGTAAATGAAAACATTTGTCTCATAAGCTCTGGATACAACGACTCTGCACTCGGATGTTCAAATCCGTATGTATAATGCAATAATGTGAATTGTTTTAGATCCAAACAAAATAACTAATTTAACTATATGTGTTGGATGGTGCCCTTTGTAATTTTTCATATGTGTGTCGATGTTTAGAAAAACAGTTTCTAAAAATATGTTCAATATTGATGGAGACGAGATCTTTAGGTTAATAGTGCAGAGACTGAGTACAGCGTACCGGTATCTTGAATTCAACATACACTGGCAGTGGTTCAGGTGGTGCTGGGAATGATCAGTTTGATAACTATGTGATGCAACAAACTGATATCGAATAAAATGGACTAAACAATATCTGATGTTAGACAGTTCAATCGCTGCGAAATCCTGTCCAGTTATTGTAGATGTTTGAATTTTTTAATTTTGCATTTCAAAGTGGAAAGGTGAATAATCTTAATGATTATAATGTGTGCTATTTAATACTTTGCTCTGAACAGTCAAGTTTAATATCTTCTTCATTTGATGGGTAGAACCACACAGGAGAAATGATGGCAGGATGGCAACAATTAAAAAAACAATTAAAAAGCAAGAAGAAATTCTGATGTGAATTTTTTTGTTGCTGTGGGGTTGTTTATTTTGAGTAACTTCATGAGTCTGATGAAAAGGTACAAGTGCACTTGGTACAAAATTCTCCAATGTGTTGGTACAATATTCTCCAAACATAGCTTGTTTTGTAATGTGTTCCTGGTGCAGAGGGTACTTTGAAGTCATATTCTTAGCCTTTTTTTGTTTTGTACATATGAAATATGCTTTATTTGCAAATTGCTTTTTCTTTGAATACTAATGCCATTGTGAATTATCAACAGATGGCAGCAGTCAAGCCCAAGTCAGAGAAAGGGATGTCACGCTATCGAGGGGTGGGGCCAGATGGCCTGCCACGTCTACCACCCATTGAGCGACCCAAGACACGAGAGGATCCGTACGCCAAAAGCAAGCTGATGACCTTCCGGATGGCAAAACACAAGGAAGACTTACTCCAAAAAATCATGTAAATATTACACTTGTCTTTGTTGCTCAGATTTTTCAAATGTGATAATTATGATAGCAGTATATTACTAATATCAAGAAAATTATGTTGAATGTTTTTAAATGGAGTTCTGTGTGTGCATTCACTACATTGATGTTGCACTGCCATGTTATCCACAGTTTGGACAATGCTATGGAAGTCTTTGAGCAGACAACAGACTACAACAATCAGGCTCCTGAGAAAGAAGCAGAACCTGAGTATCCAAAAGAGGTACATCTTCAACATTTTCTGTTGTGTGTAGATTCAAATAATATTGAACAATAATGGAACTGTAAGATTGATATTCATCACATACATGTTCTACAGTGAAGTTTCATCTACAATTATATTCTATCTACTTTTGTGCTGGTCTGTCATGTTTGTTGTTTCGTGATAAGTAAGCACTTGTTCCTGTTTGATGGTAAATATACCCAGTTTAGTTTGTACCTGTGTGATGTTTTGGTAGTACACATGTATACTTGTATCATGTGTATCAAACAGTATAAAGTTCTACATGTAGTAGATAATTTGGTTCATCAGTATAATCATTCAAAGCCAAATTTATGCATCATTACAAAAGGGAGACGAAGCAACTCATTTTGAGAGGTGGAAAGTAAGCCTTGGCAAACATACATGTACAGTATTGATTGTCACGACACAAAAGTTTAGCTATCATCAACATGCTCAAGTTTTGAACAGTTATTTATTGATATATTTTTTCCATGCCATTTCACTGTATGAAACACACATCACTGAATTTGAAACGTGGTACATTTGAAGAAACTCTTTCACAGGACACAATTTCACAGGACAATCTTGTCTTCGTTGAAGAAGTTTGAAACAATTCCTGTTTGAGAAGGAATAATGAATTGTATGAACATGAAAAGTAGCGCAGGAAGTACTTGAACTCCATCATGTCATGTTTATTGTTGATATTGATTGTTCAATATTACCAATGATAGAGGGTGATTGTTGTGTTTGCTGTCTTGCATGGAGTATCGCACATGCACACAATGTATGTGCACTCTGTATGTGTTGAGTGATGGTAGCATGGCACTTGTGCGCACTGACTCAGTGTGGTTGTTGTTGTATTGTAGATGATGAGCAAGGACCGACGTGTTCGGGTGAGTTGTTAATGTGTCCTGTCCCTTTCTTTCCTTCAAGCTAATACACCTAACCACGGTCTCGCTGCTGTGAAAAAATCTTGTCTGTTGCTTTAGCATAGTGTTTGACAAGGCTGCGGTCTAGCATCTCTGACTGGGGTCTAGCATCTCTTGACTGCATAGATACAATTTGTATCATGATAACAACCTCGCCATTTGTGTGGAATAAATCGCATGATGCCTTAGAATAATTAAGAAAATTTAGAATTATTCTTATATTGATTATTGTTAC
The DNA here is from genome assembly GCA_949152475.1 of Terebella lapidaria. Lineage (NCBI taxonomy): Eukaryota > Metazoa > Annelida > Polychaeta > Terebellida > Terebellidae > Terebella > Terebella lapidaria. Next base: position 9,544,446 of record OX424555.1, read on the forward strand.
TGTTTTAGGTAGGCCAATTTTCTCGTGACATCTATTAAAGCAATAATAGTCACAATGAAAAGGAATACTACATGCTCAACTTGAATTACTAATTCTGCTTTGTTTCACTTTTGTTCATGTTCTGCACATAGAATTTTCTGGATGCACTCCTAATCATGCCTGAATGCTTATATTGCAGGATATATGTTAACTCTAATAATTTTTTTAACTAGTTTATTATTGTTGGTGGCACAGGTAAAAACATTGACAAATTGATGTTGTATTATAAATGCACTTTGCACTTTGTGGTAATCTCTATCAATAATTACATCCAGGAATGCCACTTTCAAAGTTGTGTTTTGATCATGCGTGTAGGTGAACTATCAGTTCCTGAAGAAGTGTGTAGAGAGTGCCCCAGTGACACCGATGCAGCAGATCCTGTTTGACAACATTCTGGAGATGATCCCAGCAGAGCTCAAATCCACAAAGGATCTACAGGATTACATCTCAGAACTCTTCTCTGAAATACGAGACGACTTTGATACCAGCATGAAAAAGTCCATGGGTACATTTTGTTATTTCCTACATTTCTGTTGTTGCATATTTTTCCTCTATGCCTCACATGTTTGCCTGGTTGTGAGTACCACTGGCTCTCGTTCTTGCAGTGCAACACGTGCTAGTGAAGCCGGAAGTGCGTGGTTTGGAGGACGATGACACCGGTCCGCCCCCAGAAGAGCCCGCTGGTGTCGACTACTCCAGTCCCTGGCACGAGGACTACGTTAGTAATAAGGAGACTATCCGCCAGAACCTTCACATGCTGCACCCGTCCATGCAGCTCGTCCTACAGATGTGCCAGGAGACGCTCGGGCCACTGCTGCTCGTCGACTGCTCCAGCTACCGGTCTCAGGGACCCATGGAGTTTGAACACTTACGCAATAATGTCATACTCGAATGCGAAAGAACTGAAGAAAAACTGACAAACAGGTGATTAATCAACAGTGCTGATACTGTTTCCTTCCAATTGTTCACAAAGCTTACCACTGATGCTGTTTTTCCATGTTACTCATCCAAGTTATTTCCTTACAGTTGGCTGTCTAGTATTATCAATGTTTATGCAGACAAGAACAACTTTGCCACTGTGCGATCAGACAAACTAGACAGCTTCTACAGCTGTGTCACCACGCTCATATCAAACCAGGTACCGTATGTTTGACTTTAGTACTATCAAAAGCCACACATATTTAGGACAAACTGTACATGGAAGATGGAGTGAATAGATATATGGCATTGCCATTGTTCAGTTCTCTTGTGGAGTGGGTGTCAATTGTGATTACTTTTGTATGACGTACTATTGTCACACTGCAGATGAAGGGGCTGTTGGTGCGAACGATCGATGCCTGGGTCAACCTGTTTGACGAGGGTAACAAAGAGAACCTGCCGATCCTGAAGATGGACCTGGTTTATGAGGAGGAGAAAATGCAGTTTTACCCAACATTTGACGAGCTGGAAGAGCTGATTCTCTTCGTGGTGGGCGAGATCTCTCGTACGATGCAGAGTGTGCCGACTGTCCAATCCTGGCTGGCAGGCGGTCAGCAGACGGTCAATGTGGACGCCAAGGTTGCCGAGCACCTCCTGAACGCCGCCACGGCCAAACTCAAGGAGGCAGCCAAGCGCAACTTTGAAGACCCTCAGGCTCACCTACAGTGGTTCAGTCAGTGTCCCTTGATAATATTCATTATTGTACCTTGTAATATTGAATGTATGATGTTTATTTTATACATCACCAATCTAAACTATTTTTGTGAACTATATAACTTTTGTACACTCTGTGCAATTGTACCCAGTACTGGATGAATAACCTGAAAAATAAAGAGCATTCCAAAGTAATGTTACAATTATATTTTTCTTTCAAAACTAGATGTCATGATCAGATGAGTCTGTATAATGTTGAAAGTGTTTTGCTTGCAGTGGAAAAGTACAGCTTTATTGTGAATGGCCAGGCCAAGGCAGAAATTGATGCCTACATGAGTGAAGAGCACACTTTTGAGGAATATTGTGAGGTCAGTGCACATATTAGATCGTGGACATTGAAATATCAAGTTATGTTAACTGTACACATATCAGTACTAGTTTCCCTATCAATGTCATCATGGAGGTTCCTATGTACTCCTGGTTTCCTAGTGTACTTGAAAAAGTACACAAAAGAATTTGTACACAAAAAAGTACACAAAAGAATTTGTTTTTCCACAGTACATTGAGCAGTTCCGTAGCCTGTCAAGAGAGATCCTGAGTCTGCCCAGCATCGAGCATTTCGACATGATTCGGCTGGACTGCGAGGACCTGAAGCGTGGACTGAGTGACGCAGCCAGGAAGCTGGCCGGAGAGCTGCTCACGAGGGTCGCTGCTGATCACCGGACTGAAAACCAAAAGTGAGCAACTGATACTAAAACCACAACAAATATGACGTTATTTTGTGGCTCAAATTACTAGCATGTTCCTTTGTGACAGAAAACACAAATTGCAGGGTTCTGTATTTTATTCATTCAGGATATGTGAGTCGTTTGAGCGCATCCATCAGAGGGCACTGAAGGAGCCAGAAACCTCGGAGGAACTCATGGAGATGGTCGCGTTTGTGGAGAATGCTCGTACTATGGAGATGATCAGACTCAATGAAAAAATCAAGGTTTGTACAGCCATCTTTTGCACTGCGAATAATTACACATTAGTCAGGCTTTTTTGAGGACTTTACCGTAATGTGTTCAAATCCTTATGGCAAGTAATTACTGATCCATGAATCTTTCTAGGAAAGCCACAACAGGATGCAGTACCTGTTGGATGTGTATCTGTTCAGCCCAGAAGACCTTGATCTCAACAGTGATGTCCTGACGTGGCCCAAACAAATCAACCCCATCTTTGACCAGAATGATGAGGTATGTCCAGATATCTGTGTGCTTGACACTCTTCCAACAACGTAAATTTTGTTTTGTAAATTGATGTTTTGGATTGATATTTCGGATACAGTGACACTGATAACTGATGCCATGCACTTTTGATATTGCATGGTGATATTTTAGAGATGCATGGTGTTGATGTTTACTGTCTCTGTGCTTCAGCTTGTTGAGGCGTCCAAGCAGCAGGGTGAGAAGCTGCTCATAGAGAAGAAGGAGAAGTTGATGCATGAGCTGCAGCGACTCAAACAGCGAGTAGACGAATTCAACGACTACGGGGAACTGGACATGATGAACCAGTGCGTGCTTACACCTCATTTCTTATAACAGTGTAGTAATGTTCAAGACCATTCACTCATTGAAATAAACCTGACCCTCTACAGACGCCAAAAAGAAAACAGTTCAGTTCAGATATAGTGCAGACAGTTAGATGAGCAGCTGATCTTCCTCCGCTTGCAGATACGTCCAGGACGTGCGGACAGTACAAAAGCGGCTTCAAGAGGCCCAGGACCAGATCACATGGGTCAACAAAGAGGAGGCTCTCTACAAGTACCCAATATCCCAGTTCCTGGAGGTGGAGGAGATAAACACTGCCATCGACCCATTTATGCGGCTCTTCCAGGTCGTGTACAAGTGGCAGCGAGCCGAGAAAAAGTGAGTGAAAAGTTAGTCATTATGATGAACGTTGCAAAATGCCTGTAGGATAGTGCTGGAGTGATTGATACATCACAATATTCAGTATGTTGAACTGAATATTAAATAGAAAGTGGAAGTTTCATTACCAATGAACTGTTCAGAAGTCCTACGATACTGAACTGTTCAAACACACTAATTTGCTGGTTGTCGCAGGTGGTTGGATGGTTCGTTCACGGATCTAGACGCCGAGCAGATCGAGGGAGAAGTGGACGAGTACTGGCGTGAGCTCTACAAGATCCAGAAACTCTTCAATAACAAGCTGAAGAAGATGCAGGCGGAGCGCGAGGAGCGAGAGAGAGACCGCAAGAAACGTAAGCGCCACACGGAGGAGGGGGAGGAGGGAGCCGAGCCAGAGCGGGAGGAACCCGAGGTCGTCCCCCCGGCCGCGCTCTCCGTTTGTAACGTCGTCCAGGACAACATGAAGGACTTCAAGGACAACATTCCAGTGATCTCCATCATGTGTAACCGCGGCATGCGTGGCCGTCACTGGAAGCAGATGTCAGACATCGCAGGCTTCGATCTGACACCTGACTCAGGTACAACTCTGAGGAAGATGCTCAAACTGAACCTTGAGTCGTACATGGAGCAGTTCGATGGCATCAGTGCGGCAGCTACAAAGGTTTGTATCTCGCTGCTATGGTTGTGAACACTGTTTGAAGGATATTGACAACAGTATATTGCATATACTCCTTTGTTATCAATCTTACTTTGGACTTACGTTGACAGGAACATTCACTGGAGAAGGCAATGAGCAGAATGATGGAGGAATGGAGCGACATCTGTTTCAACACCATCGCATACCGTGACACGGGGGTCTCGATCCTGGCATCTGTTGATGATATCCAGACAATCCTGGATGATCAAATCGTCAAAACTCAAACCATGAGAGGCTCACCTTTCATCAAACCCTTCGAAAAGGAGATCAAGGTTTGTACAAGCTTTATCTCAAAATGAGTAAAATTGTAATCAGTCTGAATTGATAGCCATTGATGATCACGCAGGACTTTGTATCATTGAGACAGTTCACTTACCGGTATCTATGAGTTTGATCAGTTATGGTAACATCCTACTCCTTGTTTTCTGCCAGGAATGGGAGGAACGTCTGATCCGGATCCAGGAGACGATAGATGAGTGGCTGAAGGTCCAGGCCCAGTGGCTCTACTTGGAACCCATCTTCTCATCTGAGGACATCATGCAGCAGATGCCGGAGGAGGGCCGACTCTTCCAAACCGTCGACCGGAACTGGAAGGATGTCATGAAACATACTGTCAGGGACTCGCATGTAAGTAAAATGTCCTTCAGTGATTTCAAGGCAAATGTTGAACAATCCTGGGGAAGAGCATGGAATTATTACATGGCTAATTTTCCTGTCACAGGTTTTGGTTGCAACAAACATGAACGGTCTGCTTGAAAAGCTGATCGATTCCAACGGCCTTTTGGACAAAATCAACAAGGGACTTAATGCTTACCTCGAGAAGAAAAGACTGTTCTTCCCCAGGTAAGCTGACAAGAATTCAGCTCTGTATTACGTATCACTGGGAAATCCGTGTTATGCAGAGTGATTAGAACATCAAGACCTCTGGTTTCAGGTTCTTCTTCTTGTCCAATGACGAGATGTTGGAAATCCTGTCCGAGACCAAGGATCCGATGCGCGTCCAGCCTCACCTCAAGAAGTGTTTCGAGGGTATTGGCAAGCTGGAGTTCGACTCCAAACTGGACATCCTGGCCATGTACAGCAGCGAGGGAGAGAAGGTCAACTTCAGCCAGACGATCTCGACGTCGGACGCCCGCGGCGCCGTGGAGAAATGGCTCCTCCAAGTCCAGGACACTATGCTTATGTCTGTCAGAGATGTCATCGCAGCCTCGCATGAGGTGAGAAAACTTATTTGTCCTGGTACAGCACCTCATATATAAGCTTGATTTCTAGATGTGTGGTTCAAGATGCTACCCTGCAGATGACTTATTGTTCATGATTATTTGTTTGTTTTTCTTGAAATTATCAAAAATTATTGTGATGAATATCTATCGTGTATCAATGATCTGAACTAGTCTGAATTGAATAGAAGTGATTCACAATTCGCAAAAAACTTTTAGCACTTCAGTTTTGTTCCACAATAATTCTCAAAATGAAAATGGTGAATTTGTCCCGTCTTTGATTTTTTGAGCGAAACATCCAATCAATTATCGTCTGCCATTGACTTGATTACCCCACTGATGATATTTCTCCTTAAATTTGGTCGGTAATGGCAGGCGTTCATGCAATCAGTAGCTAGTACAGAACGCAAGGACGGTCAGGTGAGGACTACATGTTCACTGTAGCCCCATAGTATATATGTGCATGATGCCAGGTATATAACTATGATGTTCCTCCAGGTATTGATGTTCTTACCTCACCCAGGTAGAGTCATCCCTCTGATGTATGTGATGTAGCATGCCAGTGACATTGAAAAAAAAACTCCAAAAAGAAGTGGATGTGAAATGTGTGAAGAAAAAAAGAAAGAAAAAAGCATTTATGATGTAGCAGTGATTGTTTAGTACATTACATGTACATGTAAAATACATCAAAATCATAGTGATGTATATAGATGTCACATGCGTGACAAAGATTCACTAGTGGACCTGTGTTAGAATCACCCATCTTACGGTATGATGTCTCTGATGCATGAACTATATCAGTGTGATGAACTTGAGATAGTACATCAGTTGGTGGACTGCTTGCTTGGAACTGAATGTGTTGATGACTTGTGGCACAGCATGATTTGATGTCCAGTTGTTCATGTGTAATTGTGTTGATATCCAGTTATATATCACAGACACATAGGCATCTTTTGACTACATGTATGTGTAACCATGACAACCTCTGTCCCTGTCCCACAGGCGTATGCGATCGAGGCCCGAGAGGAGTGGGTGAAGGACTGGCCAGGACAGGTCGTCCTTTGTGTCTCCCAGATCTACTGGACTCTGGAGGCCCATGACTTCATCAAAGACGGGCCGGCCGGTCTCCAGAAATACTGGGACCGCCTGCAGAAACAGCTGCTCACAATCGTCGAGCTTGTACGGGGGAAACTCAACAAACAGCAGCGTATCACACTCGGGGCGCTTGTTGTCATTGACGTACATGCTCGCGATGTTGTCCTTGACATGAAGGAGAAAGGTAAAACGACAACACTTCATGTAGTTTGATTCACTTGGTATAGGCCACTGTCGTTGAGATTTAGGCTAATGAAGAAAATTTTATTTCTACAATTGTTTCTGCGATATTATCAGGTGTGGCCTCAGAAAATGACTTCAACTGGCTCGCACAGCTCCGATATTACTGGGAGGAAGAAAACTGCTTTGTCCGTATCACAAATGCGAGAGTGAAGTACGCGTACGAGTACCTTGGCAATACTGGCAGGTTGGTACCCGAGTACAGTCATCAGTCCTCCCATGTGTATGGTACATGGGCATTAAGGGCATTGTTCACTACAATTTTGTCCCTTGTCTGGCAGGTTGGTGATCACACCACTGACTGACAGATGTTACCGTACATTGATGGGAGCCTTCCACCTGAACTACAACGGTGCCCCCGAGGGTCCGGCCGGTACTGGGAAGACTGAGACCACCAAGGATCTGGCCAAGGCTCTGGCCGTCCAGTGTGTCGTCTTCAACTGCTCGGATGGTCTCGACTACATCGCCATGGGAAAGGTCTGTCTGTGTTGGGGCTTTGATCTATGACAGCTGCAGCAGTATGTTTGAATTTGGCCGATACATGTATGATAAATGGGGCATGTCATATACTCTTTCAACAGGGGGGGGGGAGCATTTTAATTGTGGTTAATTTTTGGCGCCAAATAAATAAATGATATCGTCTAGTATCAACAATGACGTAGATTATGGTGGTAAAATTACATTTACATTGATCATGCTAGAAAAAAGGAATAATGACGTCATGTTTACCCTAAAAAAAGTGCTGCCACCTGGCGATTGCAGATATTAATGAACATGCACATTGCACAACTGGAATGTTCTTTGTTCTACAGTTTGACTCATGTTCTTACAATCTGTATTCCTCACACAGTTCTTCAAGGGTTTGGCCTCAGCAGGAGCCTGGGCTTGTTTTGATGAGTTCAACCGTATCGAGCTGGAAGTGTTGTCTGTGGTGGCTCAGCAGGTCAGTATTATCAACTTCAGTCAAATGATGATTAAACTCTCCAAATGCCTTTATTCCTCACTGTTTCAACATACTTCAAATACTGTTCACCCAGATCTTGTGCATCATCCGAGCTGTGCAAGGCAAGGTGGACACATTCATGTTTGAGGGCACGGAGTTGAACCTGAACCCGAACTGTTACGTGTGTATCACGATGAACCCTGGCTACGCGGGGCGCTCGGAGCTGCCGGACAACCTCAAGGTGCTCTTCCGTACAGTCGCTATGATGGTGCCTGACTACGCCATGATTGCTGAGATCTCTCTCTACTCGTTTGGGTTCATGGACGCGAGGAACCTTTCTGTCAAGATTGTCAGCACATACAGGCTGTGTTCAGAGCAGCTGTCGTCACAGTTCCACTACGATTATGGAATGCGAGCTGTCAAGGCCGTGCTGTCAGCTGCTGGCAACCTCAAACTGAAGTTCCCGGATGAGGACGAAGATATTCTGGTTGGTATTCTGATTATTTGTTATCAGTCAACTTATTGGCCATCAAAATTTGTTCAATTATGATCTAGTGGTGTGATACATCTCCATATGTTTTGCATCATGCAGCTGCTGAGGTCCATCATGGATGTGAACTTGCCCAAGTTTTTGGCCCACGACATCCCGCTGTTCCAAGGAATCATCTCGGACTTGTTCCCGGGACTGTCGCTGCCTGAGGCCGATTACTCTGTCTTCCTGGGAGCTGTGAAGGAAACCTGTGACAAGAACAACCTCCAGGATGTGCCCTTCTTCAAGGAAAAGATCATCCAGATGTATGAGATGATGATTGTACGACATGGGTATGTATTTAGTAGGCATTCACTGCATGGTTATAGTTGGACACTCAATGGACACTTCAGGTGTATTGCTACGAGCCAAAAGTGAATCAGAAATGGTGGAAGTCCCTCTTCGCCAGTACAGTGCATCAAGCATATTTTGCAGAAAGAGTGACAAGTAATGTTCCATGTTACTGTGCCATGTACCGTTTCTGTATTCTCTCGTTCTCCGACAGTTTCATGTTGGTGGGCGAGCCGTTTGGCAGCAAGACGTCTGTGATCCACACCATGGCGGAATCTATGACACTGCTGAATGAGCGCGGGCACGAGGAGTACGAGAAAGTGATCTACAAAACCATCAACCCCAAGTCCATCACCATGGGTCAGCTCTATGGCCAGTTTGACCCTGTCTCTCATGAGGTATGCATCAGGACCATTATACTTGCACACAAATTCTAGTATAAGTATGTGATATTAAGGACACATGATTGGTATCTCACACAGTGGTCAGATGGAGTAACAGCCATCACGTTCCGAGACATGGCGTCAACCGACACCCCTGACAGGAAGTGGGTGGTATTTGACGGTCCGATTGATGCCGTCTGGATCGAGAACATGAACACCGTACTGGACGACAACAAGAAACTCTGTCTGATGAGTGGAGAGGTCATACAGATGTCATCCGTCATGAGTCTTATCTTTGAAACAATGGATCTGTCACAGGCCTCGGTAAGTTCAAACATACCTATTTACCAAATTGTTTATCTAACCACTGGTGGAAATTCCTCAGTGTGCTGTAGTTTGTGTACATACATAGGTAATGGACTCTATGGATTACTTTTTCATGTCTATCCAGCCGGCCACTGTGAGTCGCTGTGGTATGATTTACCTGGAGCCTACTAGTTTGGGCTGGAGACCAATCATGCGCTCCTGGATCAATGCACTGCCACAGGTCCTCACCAAGGACAACACTGAACTCATAGAGGCACTCTTCGAGTGGTTCATCGACCCCTGCCTAGAATTTGTCCACAAAAAATGCAAGGTTTGTACTCATATACATGTATACAAGGTATATCGGCCACCTAACTTAAACAGTAAATTGTTGTTTTGTTCTTATTTATATAAGTTGATGTGTGAATAAATTGATGAGTGAATAAATATAATAAATATTTGCGATGTTTGTCTGTGCAAGTATTGTGGATGTGTAATTACCCAGTCAATGTAATGTTACATGACCTATTATGGAAATATACAACTTTTTCTCATATTTATCATGTTTATTGATGATTCACAATTTCGGTATCACAGTTTGAGCATGTTCAGGACTTGGAACTATCATGTATTCTGGGTCAGATGTTTTCACATTTTGTATTTCTTGTACAGAATGGTCTCCTTTTCAATGAGGTGCACGATTCACAATGCATTGTATTTTGAAAATTAAGTAGACATACCAATATCAAAAATAACATTTTAATAAATCAGATATTGTTTACACTCAACAGGAGAAAAACTGGGTGGTTAGTATCCAGATTTTTAAGATTCTTTTTCATAGAAATGACTGCATGAAGCTCCAAACTTACATTCGTTTGTGGGTTTCTGTTTTCAAACACGAGTCTACCAGTTCTACATCTTCATGATTTGAGAAATTGAGCGTCTGAAACATCAAACTTACATTTATTTCAAATACTTTTGTACTTTCGTATTTTACCTTCAGTCACTGTGCACCAAATAACGCTGTGCCCCACATTGTTTGCAGGAATACCTGCCGTCCTCTCAGGCTAACCTGGTGCGCTCTGTCATGTACATGGTGGAGATGCTGCTTAAGGAAGCATGCGAGGCCGAGGACGCGGCCGAGAACAGACACCTCCGCACATGGCTTGTGGTCAGTATCAACTTGTACATATTGATTGGTTTGCTAATGCTCAATTTCAGGTATTGGATTGAGAGGGATTATAAGGTATAGCCACTCATTGGTAATCTTTCTGTTTCAGTCGGCGATGATATTCGCCGTGCCATGGTCTATCGGAGCCTGCACTGATCCTGATGGCCGAGAGAAGTTCAGCAACTTTTTCCGAGAGCTGATGCTTGGGAAGGTTGCTGATCACCCGCTACCAAAAGTTCTTGGCAAAGTCGAAGTGCCAATACCTGACAACGGGCTGGTCTATGACTACTGCTACGAGGTGAGGCCCTAGTTTCCATGTTCTATGGTATTCCATGAAACATTGTACTTGCCAGTGATACATTAGCGTTTGACTCCTTGACTTAGCAATGGACTCAATGTGCTCATTTTCTCAGCAAAAAGCACGAGGGCAGTGGAAACACTGGAATGATTTCATCAAGGGATCACAGGTGTCCCTTTCAAAGAAGATTCAGGAGATCCTGGTGCCGACTATGGATACAGTACGCTACACGTACCTGATGGACCTCTGTATCAGATATGAACGGTCAGTACAAAACCTCAGCTTAATGGCCTTCCCGAAGGTTTTACGCTGAAGTCTGGTTTATTTTATCGTTGCTGAATTTATCAACTTTGTTGTTTGTTAACCCTGCCATGTGAGATGATGCACCCTGATTTCGCAGGCCTGTGCTGTTCGTGGGTCCGACTGGTACAGGCAAGAGTGTGTATGTTCAGCAGAAGCTCATGCATGGTCTTCCCAAGGAGAAGTATGTGCCGACTTTTGTCAACTTTTCTGCTCAGACCAGCGCGAACCAGACTCAGGTATATTTCCAACAGTGTTATATGACAGCAAGAGTTGTGTACATGTTCAACTTTGTCAGATCTGGTCAACTTCCATTGTGTTATCTTACTGTGTCAACTCGTCTTTCAGTTTATCATCATGTCCAGAATGGACAAAAGGCGTAAAGGCTTCTTCGGGCCACCCATGGGGAAGAAAGCTGTGATTTTTGTTGACGACATGAACATGCCAGCCCAGGAAATATATGGTGCACAGCCGCCGATCGAGCTGCTGCGCCACTACTTCGACCACGGCCACTGGTATGATCTAAAAGACACCAGCAAGATCACGCTGCAGGACATCCAGTTCCTGGCGGCCATGGGACCTCCAGGTGGTGGCCGTAACCACGTCACCCCGCGCTTCCTCCGACACTTCAACATCATCGCCATCAACCCCTTCAACGACGAGACGATGGTTCGGATCTTCTCCACTCTCATGTCCACATACCTGCGGGTGAGTGATCTGATTGTGGCTCGGCTATACCGTATACAGGGCAGTGCAGATAGACTGGTACTGTCACTTCCCCTGCATTATTTTGCTAAGTGATATTATGTATATTGCTAATGTATATTGAGTTATAACTGCATATAACTCTCACATGGATCAGATGAAAAATAATAATGATCTATACCATCTGTAGTATTCACTGGTATAGTCAGCTTTCAGGATCTGAATACATGAATTTGAAGTTTACTAACATTCCTTTTTCCACCATCATGTTGTATGAACTTGAAGTAGTGTCACAAATTGATCTGGAAATATTAGGAGTTCAGTAAATCATTGACCATAAGAACCATAAGAATCATTTCCACCAACCATTTTTATGACATGTATAGATTGATTTTTTGGTATGTTTTCTCACATGGATAATTCAGAGTGCAATGCCAAATGAGGTACAGCAAACCATTCTTCACCCATTCGTGTTTTATTACATCAATTATTGATTCTTAAAAACTTTTTCTTTGAAATTTTTATTTTCATTTGCCCTCGCGTGACAATTTTCTACCCCAGTGTTCAAGATCCTAAGGCAGTTATTTTGTGCCTATAATTTTGAGAAATGGTGCACGATGTCCCGTGTTTGATTCTGTCACTGGTGTTGACATCATTGTCAGTGATGAGAATTATAATATTGTGGAATAATCACGTAATGTTGATTTTGTGTGTACACAAAATATACTAGTTACATGTATTGGTGTTTTAGTCCAAATCACAGAATCACAATGCCCAATAGATTCATGTGATTATCACTTCGATCCCCGATCAGCAATCAGTGACTTGGACAAAATTTTGTGTTGAATTTTGTTTTTAAAAGAATACTCTTTGTCCTCACTTTTTTTTGAAGTGGAAAAGACCGATTGGTGAAAATTTTACACCAAAGGTAGGGATGAGAAATCCTGTGTTCCTCGTGGCCAGCCCAGCGGGAATATCTAATGGAATACACATGATGTAATCCGCACAATATAGGCATTTCAGAGCAAACAAAATTTGACAGTGAAACTGACATAACCTTCACATTTGTGGAAACTATGATTTGTGGAAAGAAAGTTGTGTGGATTATAGCATGTATACATATTGAATGTACATAATTGGAGAGATATCTTGTGCATGAAAATATCTGCATCAATCGTTATACTGAATGTATAGATAAATGTTACCACAGCATTTCACAATCTGTTTGTAATCACACAGTGAAAGTATACTGCAATCAGAGAACAACCAAATACAGTTACTTGAGCGTAGATTCATATTTTATAACCTCGTCAGAGTTTGTCCCACTTGTCTACCTCCCTAATAAATGTTCATCCCAGCATGTGCCGAGACAGCTACCAGAGCTGCGTTACATATGTGTGTTTTATGTTTACCCCCAATTATCCCCATATGTATTTAAATTTTGTGATGAAATTGCTTGTGTCCGTGCAATGTTCAGTTGCAGTTAGATTATCATGGATAGCGTTGGTAGTCCAGATATCTAATTGTATTCCCAGATAGTGTACGTCATCCACCGTTCGTGAATCCTTCCATGTTAAGTTCACACACAGACAGAATATCCTAGGTTTTTGTACCCATGTTTATAACTGTTTTTCAAACTTTTACCAAAGATGGCTAATACCATTTTGCTTCAGTTCACATGTGTTAATATACATGATATAGCTGACACTCAAAAGACAATAGTATGGTAATGTACCTGTGAATTGAATCTCACATTGAGTAATCATGATAATCAATATAATTAGTGATAAATCATTAATCAAATAATTGCTGTTTCTTTGCTCCTCAGATACCTGAATGCAAGGGTTCATATTCAACAGCTTCAATCAAAATAGACATTTGATGTTTTCAAAAGACAAATAGACAATTGATGTTTTCTCCCTATTTCCCCTTCCAGGCACAGGACTTCCCGCCAGATTTCTTCACAATCTCCAACCAGATCGTGGCGGCAACGATGGACATGTACAAGCTTGCGATGGCCAACCTGCTGCCAACGCCGGCCAAGTCCCACTACGTCTTCAACCTGCGAGACTTCAGCAGGGTCATCCTCGGCATCTGTCTCATCAAGAAGGACCAGGTCGAGAACAAGCGCGTCATGACCAGGTATAGCTAGGAACATCACAAATCAATTAGAGCTTTTCCAGAGTCGTTGGTTCATTCTCTGCATTGTCTTTGGATTCAGTAACTAAATACATACCCTTATCGACTGCACAATGTGTAGTTCCCGGTATATGATAAACTTTGCTGAGTGGTTGATGCGATACTTGCTCTCCTTGTAGGCTTTGGGTGCACGAGGTGATGCGTGTTTTCTACGACAGACTGATTGACGACAAGGACCGACTCTGGCTCTTTGAGTAAGTATGGTTAGAAATTGTATTCCATTTCATGAATGAAGGGAGAAATTAGTGACACTTGCGTTTTTTAATTGTAGTTTTCATCTATGTATTTGGCACCATTCACAGTCATTGAAATGGAGGCTTTGGCTTTCGCATACTATCCATGGATATCAGTGCATGTATGTGATATCAAAATGTTCTTTTACAGAACAATTAAAGGGATGGTGAAAGACCACTTTAAGGACAGTTTTGATGCAGTGTTTGAGCACTTGGCCAATGGAGGCCAGGGAGGCAAGGTCAGTATTTTGTGGTATTTGTACCTTTGTAAGGTTCAGTATTTGAGGTGTAGTACAATAGTTCACCTTTCGAAAGGAAGAATGTGTTTTCAGTCTGTAATGCTGAAAATAATATAATATGTAAGACCGTATCTGAATAATAGTCAAATATAATGTCCTAAATATTTCTGAAATATGTACATCTGAAATAATTACAACTTGTCTGTGGCATATAACAGCCTGATGAAACGGTCAGTGCAACAAAGTCGCTATGTTGAACAAAATTCACTGTTACTGTTCACAGTTATAATATTTGATAGAAAACTGTTGGAATTTACTTAAGGCATATATATATAATCACCAGATCACAGCATACTTATAAATCACAATGGGATATTTTGATTTCACTCAGAGATACCGATTGATACCGGTAACATTCAGTATATTGTACATGAATTAATGTCACAGTGTTCAGAAATTACATGTCATACAGGACACATTGCATGGTTGTTTTTTCTCCCGTTGTTTAGCATGAACATGGTAACCCAAAGTATCATTGTTACCTTGCATGTTATTGTGTAGATATATACCCAGAACAAAACAACATTTATGAGACACATTCTTGTACACATGTATATCTTTGTTGTACAATGTACTTTTATGTAGACCATAACAATATTTTGTGTTTAACATGTTCAATAGGATGTCAGTAGCACAAAGTCGGTAGTTTCAACAACACATTAATCAGTCCGACAGCATGTTCGCCACAGAGACTTTGACCTAATTTGGTCATTTTATGCATGTTTTGTATATTTATTGCCATACCACTACCTCTATAATAAACTCTTTGGGTAATCTTACCTTGGCATTCAAAGAAGAGGAGAGAGAAATGAATGTCACAAGAATTTTCTCAAGATTCCTGACATCCATCTCGAACTCGAAATTGAAGGAAATTACTCTCACACATCTCAGATTCCCCGCGGTGTAGATGTGACGTCACACCGGTCATATGATTGACCTTAACCGCCATTAATTTGCTCCTCCATTGTTGGATGTGCAGCAAGTCTTGCTTTCGGCATTCAAAGTCGAATTTCTTCACGTCTACGATCGTCTTTAGGCTGTTCTTTGCACAGCTTTTTCTTCAGTAGATCGTTCTTTCGTTGTTAGACTAGCTTAGAGTTAGTGATTTGCGATTTTTTTGGGAGGAAATGGTAAAGCCTCCCCAGGCCCCTTTCCTTCCCCCATTATCGCCCGTTTGTACTTCGATGTTTGATATGTTTCAGATATGAAGTGCATCGTTTGCAAACACTACCTTCCTAAGTGGGAGGCTCATAACGCCTGCTGGCAGTGTAGGGACACTGTTTATTGCCGTCCTTCAGCCACCTGTGAGTTATGCGCGGATTGGTCCATCGACGAGTGGAAACTCTGTCTTCAAGGCTTACGGGAGATTCAGGCCCGCAGGTTTGCTGGTTGCCCTACTCCCCCTTCCCCGTCAGATTCTGATAGCGCCAGGCCGCGTCCCAAGGCGTCTGAGGAACGCAAGCGGCGTTTAGATTTGCAGTTAACCAATGCTGTTTGTGCTGTAAGTTTTGATTTATCATTGTCATTTTCTTTCAGCCAGGTACGGGTCCCGGGAGCCGCGCGTTCGGCTCTCGGCACCCTAACTTCCCCACAACCTACGGGTTTGTGTGGCTCACTTTTGGCTCCCTCTCTACTGGCCCCTCGTTCTCATGCTTCTCTGGCTGAACGACCTGGGTTTCAGTGTCCGAGTGTGGTTTCGGGGTCTGCCGGTTCCGTCGGGCTCACGACGGTTCCCTGCGCCCGGGATCCCTCTGGACAGAGAGTGTTGTTTCCCCCTCCGGGTCGGGCACCTGCCCCCGGAGCTGGGTTTCAACCCCATAGCCAGGGCGGATTTCGGTCCGGGCCCGTGTCGCCAGTGATACGGCCGCCGGCACCCGATTTCCCGTCGGTTACTGGACCCCAGGCCGTGGCTACCGGAGCCGTGGCCAGTAGGGGCCGGGAGCCAAGGGCCATGAGCCGTCCAAACCCATGGGTTCCTGGAGTTTCCATGTCTCCACGGTTTCCAGAGTTTCCTTTTTCTGATTCGCCCTGTGTGTTTCAGATCGCCGAGGATATCAAGGACGATTCCCCTCTTACGGCCCTGCCCTCCGGTTTCGTCGCCTCTAGCCAGGGTATGTTGTCTTTCGCCCAGTTGGCGGACCAAGGGTCTTCCCGTGCGTCGGAGCCGTCCGGTGTTCCTGTCCAGGGGAGCTCTTCCACGACGTCAGAGCAGCGCCTTAGGGGCGAGCTTCAGTCTTTTCGGGAAGAGATGTTAGGCCAGTGGCAGCAGTTTCTGGCGAGGTTCACGCCTCCACAGCCGCCACCGCCCCCGTCTTCCCCTCTGCTTAGGGAAGAGCCGTCTTCAGATGAGGAACCTTCCCTACAGGTCTCTCAGTCGGCTGACCAGCCGTTACCTGGCCCGTCAGGCCTCACGCTTCCGCGAAAGCGTAAGGCGGACCCGGACCAGGAGGCGGACCAGCCCGAGTCCGACGACCCTCTCTCTTGGGGGGAGAAGTTGGATTTTGTGAAGAGGGTCCTCCCGGGTTTGTGGCCCGAAGAGCATGCTCCGGCCCCAGTCAAGAAGGTGGCTCGTTCGATGATCTCTTCTGAGATAGAGCACCCCCGGCCGTCGAAGGACGCCTTACGGTTCCCTCTGTCACAGGGAGTTCGCGGCTCCATGCAGGAGCGCATGGACGAGACCATCAGGTCCAACAAGTCGGCGATTGGCGCGTATCCTGCTCGCCCGTCTGTCAACGACTACTATACGTCGTCGGAGTTGGACGACAAGCCTACAGCTTTGAGGAGGCATCACCCCCATTACGCCTTTTTCAAGGAGCCTAAGGCCGTGGAGATCCCATGGGCGGCCTTGGCGGAGCTGCAGCACACGTTTCGAGTGGGGCTGGCCACGGATTCGGCCATGGACTGGCTGTCGATGGCTACGAGACGGGCCATTCTTCAGTGCCGTGACCAGGTCCTGGACAACCCTGACGTCGACCGGGATGATTTGGCAGAAGCCTTATTGAGCTGCGCTTCATTGGTCACCTCCATTGGCAAAGGTGTGGGTGACAAGGTGGCCCTGGACTCCCACTCACTCTGGGTGTCCGAGTTGTGGCGGCGTGACGCCTTCCTCTCATCCCTCAAGTTCGAGGTTCCGGACCAGCTCATGACAGACATGAGAGTTCTCCACCCCGTTATCCCCTCTTCCGGAGCCCCTACTTCACTTCTACTCCCTGACCGTTCTGCGGAGTTGCGGGAGGTGAAGAAGGAGGCCGACGAGAAGGCCGCGAAGTCCTCTACTTCCAATGCCCTCCTGAGCCAGTCGAAGTCTCTGGAACGCCTCACACAACAGATGGTTTCGGCCTTTAAGAAGCCCCAGTCTGCAGTTCAGCAGTCTCAGCCTCAGCAACAGCCGACTCGTGGCCGTGGTAGAGCGAGAGGCAGGGCCTCAGGGTTGCCCTTTCGCGGGGCCTCTGCCGGCAGCACCCGAGGAGACCGTGGTCGTGGCCGAGGCCGAGGACGCGGAGAGGCTCCCAAGCCCGCAGGGGAAAAGAAACCGGGTACGTATAGCTTCGGATTCCGGGCCGGATCCTTTGCTCGAGTGTCGAGAAGAGCTGCATGGTCAGCTCGTTTCGGTCGATATTCCTTCCTCAGACGAGCCCGTAGGAGCTCGTTTAATTCTGTTTTGGAAAGAGTGGGAGCGGCTCGGGGCTTGCCCCTGGGTCGTCTCGACGCTCCGTCGAGGATTCGGCCTGAAATTCGAGAAATTGCCACCGTTATCGCCCGTCCCAAGGGGTTTCACTCTTCCAAACGATCCAGAACGCCGCCGTGTTCTCCACGAGGAGATAACGGCGATGATCGAGAAACAAGCGATAGAACCTGCTCCCGGGGTTTGTGGTAAATCTATGCTCACGGATGGGGTTCAAAATCAACCAAAAAAAGTCCGACTTGTCACCGCGTCGAGACTTCGTCTTCTTGGGGTATCGTTATCAGACTACCTCAGAGACTGTGTTGCCGACGCTGGATCGTCAGTCAAAATTATCCGTGCTGTCAGAAGGCTTCCTTCGTCGCATTCCACAGACGGCCAGACGCTGGCAGTCCCTTCTCGGGATGCTGGCGTCCACGGAAAAGTTAGTTCCGTTGGGCCGCCTGCACATGCGGCCTATTCAGCGGCATCTACACTCTCAATGGTCCCAGGTCACGGGAGACAGATCCCAGCTCGTGCAGGTCTCTCCGGAAGTCGTTTCCCATCTGCAATGGTGGCTGGATCCCGTCAATCTGCTCCGAGGGTCGTCATTCCGCCGGCCGCTTCCATCCAGGCACGTATTTACGGATGCCAGTATGGACGGCTGGGGCGCTCACTGGGACGACAGCGAGGTCTCGGGCACCTGGTCTTCGTCTCAGCAGGAATGGCACATAAACCTGTTGGAACTGGAGGCCGTGTTCTTGGCTCTCAGGCATTGGGAAACACATTTCCTCAATCAGGCTGTGTTGGTGGCCACCGACAACTCCACCGTTGTCGCCTACATCAACAAGCAGGGCGGTACGAAGTCCCAGTCGCTGTGCCAGGCCGCTATCGACCTCCTGCTCTGGTGTCACGACCGGGGTATTTCGCTTTTCGCGAGGCATATCCCTGGTCATATGAATGTTTGGGCGGACCGCCTCTCCCGGAGGGGCCAGGTCCAGGCCATGGAGTGGAGTCTTGCCCCCAGGGTATTCCAATCTCTCTGCGGCCTATGGGGCACGCCGATGGTCGATTTGTTTGCGACCCGGTGGAACCACAAACTTCCTTCGTTTGTGTCTCCCATTCCCGATCCCACGGCCATGTCAGTGGATGCGATGTCGACGTCCTGGGAGGGCATGTACGCGTATGCTTACCCCCCAGCGGTGTTGTTGGACAAGGTGATCGCCAAGTTTCGGACTCACCAGTGTCGCCTCCTGCTGATTGCTCCGTGTCTACCGCAGAGGTCGTGGTTCCCGGACCTTCTGGAGTTGATAGTAGACTTCCCTCGTCAGCTTCCGGATCGGTGGGACCTCCTCAAACAACCTCGCTCCAGCATGTTTCATCAGGCTCCCGCAAGTCTGAAGCTTCATGCCTGGATATTGTCGAGCGATGTTTCCGAAAGAAGGGATTTTCAAGGGAGGTGTCCGCTAGGATCGCCCGATCAAATCGAAAATCTTCTTTGGCAGTCTACCAATCGAAGTGGACTTCCTTCTGTGCTTGGTGTCGTCGCCGGAAGGTTAGTCCTTTCAGAGTCGATGCTCCCCTAATTTCCGAATTTCTTCTCGAAAAGTTCAATGAAGGGCGAGCTCCATCCACGATCGCGGGTTACCGTACGGCTATCGCGAAGACTCTAAAACCCAAACTTGGGATCGATTTTGGTCATGATCAAGGTTTGACTGCGTTGATTAATAGTTTCGAGATCGAAAGACCGAAAGCTAGGAACCCGGTTCCTGAGTGGGATCTATCGCTTGTTCTCAACGTCTTAAGAAAAGATCCGTTCGAACCCCTTGAGCGGGCCTCACTAAAGTTGCTGACGTTTAAGACGGTCTTCCTTTTGGCTCTGGCTTCCGGGAAGCGACGGAGTGAGCTTCACGCTCTGTCCTTTTCCAAAGTTAAGTGGAAGTCGGATGGCTCCTCGGTTCTCCTCGGAGTCATTCCCTCCTTTCTGGCCAAAACTCAATTAGCAGGTACGCCATTATTGAGCTTTTCCATTCCCGCCCTGACTCCTTCTCTGGGGCCGGGCCTGGAGGAAGACGCGAAGCTTTGTCCCGTGCGAGCCCTCCGCATCTACGTTAATCGTACGCGTGAGCTGCATCTCGGCAAGCGTTTGCTTTTCGTGTCCTATCTTAAGGATTTTCCAAATGATATCCGTCCTGCTACGATCTCATCTTGGATCAAGAAGTGTGTTAGATTTTGCTATGAAAAGTCACAGGCGAAAAAATCCACAGGTTTCAGAGTCAAAGCGCATGATGTGAGGGCTCTCGCGGCTTCACTTGCCTTTACAAATAAAGTGTCTCTGAATGATGTCATGTCTGCCTGTACCTGGAAATCTCATAACACATTCACTTCTTTCTATCTCAGGGAGTTAGCTTGGGAGGATGACTCCGGCCTCCAGCTTGGACGACTGGTGGCGGCGGAGCGTGTAGTCCAGCTGTAGATACCTGTAAATAGATCAGCACGCCTCTGTACAGATGCACCTGAGGTCGACTCCCAGGGGAGTTGCTCCTCTTCTTTGGCGAGGGAAATTTTTGTTCTTCTGCAAGAGGAAAGTCACCTCTGCAGAGCCCCTGCTCGTCTCCATGCATCTGAAGGTAATTCAGGCGTGTATTATGGTATAGTTGTAAATATCCTGTAAATATGTATTTTCGACTTAAAATTATAATTTAAAAGTAAAACACAATATTTACTACTTTCAATGGATATTTCCTACTCTCACACATCGGTGATGAAATTCCCGGGAGAGGGTTAAACCCACCTCCTTTGGTTATTCTGATATAACCCAAAGAGTTTATTATAGAGGTAGTGGTATGGCAATAAATAGGAAGTTTTAACTTGTTTAAAACCAGTATTTATTACATACCTACCTCTATAATAAACACGATTATTCTCCCTCCCGCCTCCCCTGCCTTAACCAGGTGGGCAAATTAATGGCGGTTAAGGTCAATCATATGACCGGTGTGACGTCACATCTACACCGCGGGGAATCTGAGATGTGTGAGAGTAATTTCCTTCAATTTCGAGTTCGAGATGGATGTCAGGAATTTTGAGAAAATTCTTGTGACATTCATTTCTCTCTCCTCTTCTTTGAATGCCAAGGTAAGATTACCCAAAGAGTTTATTATAGAGGTAGGTATGTAATAAATACTGGTTTTAAACAAGTTAAAACTTCCTTTTTGTTATATGGGATAATTTAGATACATTGCATGTTTTGTTTGTTGCTACATAAAGTAGCTTGTGTAACATGTATTATTACACATGTTAACTTTGTCATCTTGAAGGTTACTCGGGTAAACTGTCACTGGATGATACGCACATCCTTATGTTCATGATGACACAAGCTAATCTATAATCATGTCCATGGCCTGTATAGTGTGTGAGCTGTGACCTTGACCTCACATGTGACCTCTGACCCGGTCAGGTGATGGAGGCTAAAAACAACTCTATGACCTGTATAGTGTTTGAGCTGTGACCTTGACCTGACATGTGACCTCTGACCTGGTCAGGTGATGGAGGCTAAAAACAACTCTATGACCTGTATAGTGTTTGAGCTGTGACCTTGACCTGACATGTGACCTCTGACCTGGTCAGGTGATGGAAGCTAAAAACAACTCTATGACCTGTATATTGTTTGAGCTGTGACCTTGACCTGACATGTGACTTCTGACCTGGTCAGGTGATGGAGGCTAAAAACAACTCTATGACCTGTATAGGGTTTGAGCTGTGACCTTGACCTGACATGTGACTTCTGACCCGGTCAGGTGATGGAGGCTAAAAACAACTCTATGACCTGTATAGTGTTTGAGCTGTGACCTTGACCTGACATGTGACTTCTGACCCGGTCAGGTGATGGAAGCTAAAAACAACTCTATCACCTGTATAGTGTTTGAGCTGTGACCTTGACCTGACATGTGACCTCTGATCCAGTTAGGTTATAAGAGTCTAAAAACAACTCCATGACCTGTATAGGGTTTGAGCTGTGACCTTGACCTGACATGTGACTTTTGACCCGGTCAGGTGATGGAGGCTAAAAACAACTCCATGACCTGTATAGTGTTTGAGCTGTGACCTTGACCTGACATGTGACTTTTGACCCGGTCAGGTGATGGAGGCTAAAAACAACTCTATGACCTGTATAGTGTTTGAGCTGTGACCTTGACCTGACATGTGACCTCTGATCCAGTTAGGTTATAAGAGTCTAAAAACAACTCCATGACCTCTATAGATGCTTTGCAAGTGACATCATAACATATTTCTTCTCCATTTATGACGTCATACTGAACGGCAAAATTCCCAGTGAAGTCATAATAGAACCAACAAACACTAGACGTTTTACACTGATTTTGCCATTCAGTGTGACGTCACAGCAGATAATCTGTTCAGCCTAAAAACAACTCCATGACCTCTATAGTGATTGAGCCTGTGACCTCTAACCTGTGACCTCTGACTCGGTTAGGTGAAGGAAGAGGACATTCGGAGTCTGATGTTCGGTGACTACATGAACCCGGACCTGGAGCCCGAAGAGAGGATGTACGAGGAGGTCAAGTCCATCGATGACTTCTACACTGTCGCTGAGCAGTGTCTTGAGGAGTACAACAACACGCACAAAACTCGCATGAACCTCGTTATCTTCAGGTAACGTGGTAGCTCTGAAAATAAAGATCCAGATGTCACTGACCTAATAATAACACTTGGTCAATACAAAATTAAACTTCCTTTCTATGGAATATTATTCTTGTTTACGATATAGTAAAGCTGTACATTCTTGTTAAAAATCCAAAACTTCATGGCTGATACTGATGATAACACATCTGTGCTGCCTACCAGGTACGTGCTTGAGCACCTGTCTCGGATCAGTCGAGTGCTGAGAGTGCCAGGAGGTAACGCTCTGCTGGTGGGGGTGGGGGGCAGTGGTCGCCAGTCCCTGACACGTCTTGCGGCCTCCATGACCGGCATGGCGCTCTTCCAGCCCGAGATCTCCAAAAACTACGGCAAGAATGAGTGGCGAGAGGACCTCAAGGTCAGTGACTAGGATTAGGTTGAAAATTCCACATAATTACATAGTGCCTGTGCTGATCCAGTAGCGTTAGTAAGTATGTAAATGTATCCTATATATAACTGAATTACTCGTTCTGATAGTGCTGATATGGTTTCAATAGACTATTACATACTGTGACATTGGTCTCTTGCACGCTGCAGGCCCTGCTGAAGAACACTGGTGGCCAGGGTAAGCCGACAGTTTTCCTGATCACAGACACACAGATCAAAGAGGAGTCATTCCTGGAGGACATCGACAGCTTGCTCAACACTGGAGAGGTTCCCAACCTGTTTGCTACTGACGAGAAGGCTGAGATCATGGAGGTAACTTCACTTCTCTTCATGTGGAACTGCTGAAATAATCCCAAGACTCTCATCAGATGTACTGATAATCACAGGTGGTAATGATGACAGCGCTGTTCTCTGCTTCCAGGCCGTGCGCCCCGCTGCCCAGGCTGGTGACAAGAATGCCGAGTTCACACCTCTTGCTCTGTTCGCATACTTTGTAAATCGATGTCGAGAGAATCTGCACATCATCATCGCCTTCAGCCCCATTGGAGACGCTTTCCGTAACCGAATGAGACAGTTCCCGTCACTCATCAACTGTTGCACCATTGACTGGTTCCAGGTAAATACACTTATGGCCTCAGCATGACATTTGTATAGATATGTATTGTAAAAACTCGTCGTCAGGCAATTATCATACATGTATCATATTTGGTTCTCCTGTAGGCTTGGCCAGAAGATGCATTGGAGCGAGTCGCTGTGAAGTACCTTGAACATGTCGAGATAGAGGATCACGAGAAATCCGCTACGATACAGATTTGTAAATCTTTCCACACCAGTGCCGCTGATTTGGCCGCCAGGTTTGTATGGTCACGCATTGTCATGTGGAATCTGCTTCCTTACAATACTTCATACCGCCAACATGAGCTAATAATTCCGTGATTATTCCAGTTACTTTGAGAAGCTGGGCCGTAAGACTTACATCACACCGACATCGTACCTGGAACTGATCGGGGCCTTCAAGACAC
Source organism: Terebella lapidaria (assembly GCA_949152475.1). Classification (NCBI taxonomy): domain Eukaryota; kingdom Metazoa; phylum Annelida; class Polychaeta; order Terebellida; family Terebellidae; genus Terebella; species Terebella lapidaria. The sequence continues at coordinate 9,568,704 of OX424555.1, forward strand.
TTATCACACAGAAACAGGAGTCCACGATGAAAGCCAAGAAACGATACGTAGTTGGTCTCGACAAACTAGCTTTCGCCGCTTCTCAGGTGGGTGCAGACATTACATCTATTGACCTCTGTAATATATACTGCTGTAATATGATAATTACTTTGATTGTAACATCAGTATAATACCTGAGTTTGGGAATGTTTTTAGGTCAGGTCAAGTGGTATAAACAAAACCACTTCGTGTTGTCACGCTACCATTGTCAAGTCACTGTTACTGAGACTCTACTCGATTCCGCCTGTAGGATACTAAGTGAATTTGTTCATTTCGAGTTTATGGCGTGAGTCGTGACTCTCGTTGTGCATACAAACGATTTGTTTTTACCACTTGACTTGACCTAGAAACATTTCTGAACTGGCTTATGACATCCAGAAATGGTTAAACGAGCATGTAGAGACCACTGATGTAATCCGTCAAGAGATGTCCTGTTGCTACACAACTAGCAGAGAATATGTGACAATATCTGACCAATCCCCACGCTGTCTTCCCTTAGGTTGCTGACATGCAGCGAGAGCTGGAGGAGCTCCAGCCACAGCTGGTGGTGTCTGCGGAGGAGAACGAGAAGATGATGAAGGTGATCGAGGTGGAGTCTCGCGAGGTCGAGGAGACCAGTGAGAAGGTGCGGGCAGAGGAGGCCATCGCTAACGAGCAGGCCGCCGCGGCCCAGGCCCTCAAGGACGAGTGTGAGGAGGAGCTGGCAGAGGCCATACCAGCGCTGGAGGCCGCCATCTCTGCTCTTAACACGCTCAAGGTCTGCGACCGAACGATGCTCTATTGCTCCTTGTCTAGAATAGAAGTTGAAACTAAAGCGAATCATGGTATCAAATGCTGTACATACACATTGTACATTTATCAATGCTCATGTTATTTCCGTTTGATTTAAAGCCCTCAGATATCACGATTGTGAAGTCCATGAAGAACCCTCCAGGTGGAGTCAAGTTGGTGATGTCTGCTGTGTGTGTCATGAAGGACATCAAGCCTGACAAAATCAATGACCCTGCTGGTACAGGAGGCAAGGTAAGGCAAATGTGCAAGGCAGACCCAAACAGTCAAATATCCAAAGTTGTTTATCAATGGCTATTCCTGATATTTATAGTTTTCAAGATTGATGACCTTGTTCACTTGCTTTGCTCAGATCCTGGACTATTGGGGACCATCCAAGAAGCTGTTAGGAGACATGCAATTCCTGCAGAGCTTGAAGGATTATGACAAGGATAATATCCCAGTATGTATTCAGTGTGTTCAGCAATCACTGCTGCTTTATAATCACATCTTGGCTGATGAATTGGTTTGTTCCTACATTGTGTCATGTGAATTTACATATAAACTCATATGCTCTCTTTACTACCATCAGACCAACATCATGGCTAAGATTCGGAAGGAGTACCTGACCAACCCAGACTTTGACCCGTCCAAGGTTGCCAACGCGTCCTCGGCGGCCGAGGGTCTGTGCAAGTGGATTATGGCCATGGAGATCTACGACCGAGTGGCCAAGGTTGTTGCGCCCAAGAAGCTCGCTCTGAAGCAGGCAGAGTCAGAGCTGGCGTCCACCATGGCTGAGCTCAACCAGAAGAGATCGGAGCTAAAAGCAGTTGAGGACCGACTGGCCGCTCTCAAACAGTCCTTCCAGGAGATGACAGAGAAAAAGGAAAAACTCGAATTCCAGGTTGACCTGTGCGGGAAGAAACTTGTGCGAGCTGAGAAGCTGATTGGTGGACTCGGTGGTGAGAAGGACCGCTGGACACAGGCGGCCTCAGACCTCCAGAAGATCTATGACAACTTGCTGGGTAATGTTCTGATCTCAGCTGGAGTGGTCGCCTACCTCGGACCCTTCACTCTTGCCTTCCGTGACGAGTGCACTACCAACTGGGTTCAGATGTGTGTGGTACGTGGGCTTTGTGTATACTGTTGTATGTGATAATACAAAAATCATAATACAAAAATAATACAAAAATTATTGTATCATTGCACTGAGCCTAATGTTTAACCATATGTCATCATTATGTGTGAACCTATTTATCTTCAAGGGCAAGAGTATTCCATGTTCGAGTGACTTCTCACTGACTAAGACGCTAGGAGAACCAATACAGATTCAGGCCTGGAACATTGCTGGCCTGCCCAGGGACAGCTTCTCCATCGACAACGGCGTCATCGTTGCCAACTCTCGCAGATGGTAGTTACTACTGACTCTATATTATCATCTTGTGAAACACACATCATCATGATATCTCAGTTCGTCCAGGTTCTAACAGTCGTCGATTCTGAACGAATATCATAACATTATGTGCTTCTTTGATACTTTAATATGTGTTGCTGTGGACATTGGTATAACATCCACTTCACCGCTTGCAGGCCGCTGATGATAGATCCCCAAGGTCAGGCCAACAAGTGGACCAAGAACATGGAGAAGGATAGCAAACTGTCCATAATCAAGCTGACCGACGCCGACTACATGCGGACCCTGGAAAACTGCATCACGTTTGGCAACCCATTGGTGCTGGAGAACGTGGGGGAGGAGCTTGACCCATCCCTGGAGCCGCTGCTCCTCAAACAGACTTTCAAACAGAGTGAGTCAGTTGGGCTGGATGGCTAGCAGGTGGTGTTATCTCTTGTAAAAAGATTTCTATATTAACTTATACTGGTGTGGTGTCAGTAGAGTGACAATGTACCGGATCTTGTTGGGAAATATTTTCCTGTTTGTATGTCATGCGACTCAAATCAGCTTTTGTGTTTCAGACAAAATTTATTATGAACTTTTGTCAATATCTTCAAATCTATGAATTCTTATATCTGTTTGATTTGATTTGTGGCAGGAGATGCAGGTAATGATGGATAATTGGCAGTGTTTAGTAGTCGTGAAATTTGCAGCATGGAATCACTCACTATTTTCAGTTGCTCCGCGATTGTGATTTATACAGGACATGATCTTCACAGATGTCTAGCATTTGTTCACTCTACTCACTGACATTCGTATTGGAATGAAATGCAGCTCATGTTTGTCTTGTGCAAAGTTTGAGAAATCTTATTCAAGAGTATATGTAAAAATGTCAAAATATTCTCACAGACCCGATCTTTGAAGGCCATCATTGTTTCTGCCATAGGTGGTGTTGACATGATCCGGCTGGGTGAGAACGTGATTGAGTACAGCAAGGACTTCCGATTCTACATCACGACCAAACTGCGGAACCCTCACTACCTCCCAGAGGTCGCCACAAAAGTCTCGCTGCTCAACTTCATGATCACGCCAGAGGGACTGGAGGACCAGCTTCTTGGTATCGTCGTCGCCAAGGAAAAGTGAGTGGCAACGTCTGCTCTGGTTTGACCGCCTGCGGTTTCAGCTGCCATACTCTGTTGGGGGATTCAGTTTCTCAGGATTTTTCCTGCATGCTATTACATGTGTTTATTATGTTGCATGTTTTGTACGTGTACTGTATTTGATGTGTCACCATGGTTACAGACCGGACCTTGAGGAGGAGCGACAGGCGCTGATCGTGACGAGCGCCAACAACCGCCGCCAGCTGAAGGAGATCGAGGACAAGATTCTGCACACTCTCTCCGCCTCCGAGGGCAACATCCTCGAGGATGAAAGTGCCATTCAGATCCTAGACTCCTCAAAAATCCTCTCCGACGAGATCGCCAAAAAACAAAAGGTCACTTTTCTTTAGGAGCAGAATAGAAACTCAAATGCTGTATATTCCATATTCGATCTTCCTTTGGAGCAGCAATATCATGGAATGTTTTGATGTTTTTTCAATGGAATCTTCAGTATTTGCTGTTCGTCTGTCTGTAGATTGCTGAGGAGACTGAGAAGAAGATTGACGAGTCTCGGCAGGGCTACCGTCCGATCGCCAAACATTCCTCCATCTTGTTCTTCTCAATCGCTGACCTGCCCAACATAGACCCCATGTACCAGTACTCTCTGACCTGGTTCATCAACCTCTACATCATGTCCATCCACGACAGGTGTGTACACATTCCGTGACACGACTCGGTCCTAATGATGAAATATGTAAATGTTATTTTACGATTTTATGCAGAAAGTAAATTTGTGTACATGTAAATTTAAGTAATTTCTGGTGTAATCATGTTGAAACATTGGAAAAGTACATTATTGCATTTCTTCAATATTTGCTAACATATTAAATGTATTGTTATTTCACAGAATATTTGCCATGATGTTCCATGAAAGTTTTCAGCAAATATAATTGAAACCTATTCATAGTTCACATGAATATATATGAATGTGGCAAAAGCACTAGGTCATGCACAACCCTGCAATATCCTCGCACTTGGATTCATTTTATTGAATTTAACACACAAGTAGACAGTATATGAAGTCCCACCAGTAATTTTGTGTGTGTGTAAGTCATGACCACGTTGGAAACCATGCATGTTTCTTCGCACGACGGTAATACCATTTCACCCGTTCGTTCATCCCCTTTTGCCTTCCAGCAATAAGTCCAAGATTCTCGACCGGAGGTTACGATACCTGAAAGACCACTTTCAGTATAACCTGTATGAGAATGTCTGTCGCTCGCTGTTTGCGCGACACAAGCTGATATTCTCTTTCCTGCTGTGTGCTAAGTTGTTTTTGTAAGTACAGAGACGGACCGTCCCTGCATGTACCTAGCTGTCCGTACTCCCTGCATGTAGCTGTACATTGGCTGTCCACTGGTTCCTTCATCTATGTTGTAACAGATGCATGTCAACAACATTCTGCTTGTCAATACCTGGATATATACAGAGTTCATGATTTGCAGAATGTTGTTGAACATTTTGTGTACCTATTATCACATTATGGTGTATATATTATGTAGATTCATGTGTAATATTTAATATGATGCATGCCTACATCCAATTACAAAACACAAATATTTCTCACCATTTTACGTTGGTAGATCAGTGTATCATTGTATCGAAACCTATGAAACCTTCACTCTATAGGAACTCACCACACAATCACTAAGAAGTTGTATGATTTTGCATGGATCCCGCAGAAATTTTCACAATACATGTATTGACACATAAAACACTAAAATTTTATGATATCTTAAACTTCGTAAAACCCGTGATCATTGTGATATACTGTAAAAACTTGGTAATGTGGTGTTCTAACATGTTGTTCCCTTAGTTTCTTAGGCATACATTTTTGTTTTAATATTTTAGTTCTAATTTCACATCCATTATGACACTGACAAAGACCACACTACCTACTCTATGCATACATTTTTGTTGTGCCTTTTTGACAATATCCTATTTCAGGTGCTGAAAGTTCTTTGATTTCATGGACAACTTGTTCGCTGATCTCGTGTGTTGTCAGCTGCCAGCCATGTTAGTGGCTGTTGGACTCCTGTCTCCATGTAAAACTATGTCTAACATCGATGTTTTATTTATCATACCTTCCCCCAATCCCTCCAGCAATAAGTCCAAGATCCTGGAGAAGCGACTACGCTATCTGTCCGACCACTTCACCTACAGTCTCTACTGTAACGTCTGTCGCTCTCTCTTTGAGAAAGACAAGCTCCTCTTCTCCCTTGTTCTCTGTTCAAAACTACTTCTGTAAGTATGGCGTGTGCACGACGTTTGTCTGCGGCGATTGGTTACCACGTTAATGCCACCTTGCTTCGTTTGACGTTTGGACACTGATGACGTTTTGGTTTGCATTCTAACACATAACCCTAGTTTTCAGTTCAAAGTTCATTTTTGTTTTGCCTACATATGATAATCATATTTTGCATTTATAGTTAAGTGCACTGTTTGCACCTTGTTGTGAGTGATGTATGAATGTAGCCTGTATGTGAGCCATGAGAATAATGGAGTATATTGTTACCAAATATTGATGTCCTTGAGGGTAAAATTCAGTATGAAGTATGTGATACCTGTTGAGCATACAGTACCTGTGTGAGACAATCCACTTGTCCATGCTATCTGCCAAAACAAATTTGGTGAGGCATAAATATATATTTGTGAGTGAGTGCCTGAATGGAGATCCTGTCCGATCCTTTGTCACTGTCTGTTATCCATTTCTATTGATGATTGTATCCATTTGGCCTTCTTTCGTGTGCTTCTTTTCGCTGAACATTTTACACTCCTGCATCTGTATAAGTTACACTATGATAGGTCATACGCACTTCCATCAAAACATGCGTCCAACAACTTGCATCATCGAATACCATTGCGTTCATCTGACATAACAGAAGTTCACACAATAAACATGATAAATGTGTTCTAGACTTTCTCATAAGTGTTTACGCTGTGATACATCTTACACCTACATCTTGTGCTTGATTGCATTAAATAATGTGTGATCCTTGGTACATCAATATTATTGTGTCAATTTGAACCGATAATTGAGTTACATAAATAAATGCTTATCGCTGTTGAGTTACTTAATACTTATTATAAATCCTTAAGTGGTAGATATTGGTTATTAACATGATTAATATATTTTGATGATTAATTTAAATATCTACAATCCATTCAGTCTATTATTACAATGCCTGAATTTTGATATCCTCATATTGAACCCTGATCACCATGGTTACAGGGCCAAGAAGGACCTGGATGCAGAGGAGTTCATGTTTTTCCTGACTGGTGGAGTGGGTCTTGAGAACAAGCAGCCCAATCCAGACAGCACTTGGCTGACAGACCGCTCCTGGGACGAGATCTGTCGACTCAATGACATGACCGTTTACAGCGGCTTCAGGTACGAACACGTATCTAATACCAGGTGATTGGTAATGATCCTGTTATACTTTTAGATACAGTTAGTGTACATTCATCACTACATTATTACTACATTATCCTGTATATACTCCATGTACAGAGAGCACTTTGTGAAGAACATCAAGGACTGGCGAGTGTTCTATGAAGACCGGAGCCCGCACGAGGCAGAGCTGCCTGCGCCTTGGCAAACTAAACTTAATGACTTCCAGAGGATGATTGTCCTGAGAGTCATCAGGCCGGACAAGGTCAGTCACAGACACTTCTGGTCATCAATATAATGATGAAAATATCAATTACCTGACCAAAGATTTAACCTGCACACCTAGTCTATGACATCCCCATGTATCTTTTCACTGATTTGCTCCTCAGGTCATCCCCGCTGTCACCAAGTTTGTCAAGGAGAAGCTGGGGGCCAAGTTCGTAGAGCCGCCCCCATTCGACTTGGCCAAGTCGTACGCAGACTCCAACTCGACGGCGCCGCTCATCTTTGTGCTGTCCCCGGGTGCTGATCCAACCATGGCTTTACTCAAGTTCGCCGAGGACAAGGGCTTCGGGGGTGCAAAGTTCAACTCCATCTCCCTCGGACAGGGACAGGTCAGTCAAGAATAATTTAGCAAGTGTAATCAAATAGCTTTGGCATCAATAAACAAATCAGTAGTAGTTCTAGCTAATATGTATAAGAGTTAGTGTCAGCTCGTAGTAACAATGTATGTCCATCTGCAGGGTCCCATCGCTGCACGGATGATAGAGCAGGCCAAGAAGGAAGGGACGTGGGTGATGTTACAGAACTGTCACCTGGCTGTGTCCTGGATGACGGCCATGGAGAAGATTTGTGAGGACTTCTCACCTGAGAACACTCACGTAGACTTCCGACTATGGCTCACCAGCTACCCATCCGATAAGGTATGTCTGCGATATCCCACTCTCTGACAAGTGTTAACAAATTGGTGACTGTCAGGTCATGACCTTGTGAGATTTTACCTCAACTTAATCATGGTGAAATCCAGTGTAATGATCATTGTTATTCTGTCAGTATGCCCCAGAGTAGGTTCCAGTGTAACCATTGTTAATCTGTTACCTGTTTTGTACAACAGTTCCCAGTGACGGTGCTACAGAACGGAGTGAAGATGACCAACGAGCCCCCGACAGGTCTCAGACAGAACTTGCTCCAGTCCTATCTCAACGACCCAATCAGTGATCCAGAGTTCTTCGCCGCAACACAACAGGCCAAGGCTCCAGTATGATACCATGCTTTTGTTCATATTATCTTCAAGATAGAATACTCATTCTGTCCCATACCTGTGACAAGTGTTATTCAGATTTCCAACGAAGTACTTTTTTACATAAGAACTTTGGTATGAATCATTGACATGATAAGGGTCATACTGGCAGATTTATGTAGATGAGTTTTTATTGTGTTCCAGGTGTTTGAGAAGCTGCTATTTGCACTGTGTTTCTTCCACGCTTTGACACAAGAACGGCGTAAGTTCGGTCCACTCGGCTGGAACATCGCCTACGGCTTCAACGAGTCTGATCTGCGTATCTCGGTCAGACAACTTCAGGTATGTCTCAACACAGGGACCGCCCTCTCTACTGATTCATCATGCTATAGAACTGCAATTAGAACTAACACCACTGAGCATTCTTTAAAGCAACTTCAATCTAGCATTGATCTTACCCAGTAGTACATATCTGTTCACCAACCACACAGTATTTCCCAGATGGTAGTGCTAAAGTTCTATAGATGCTAACTTTGCCTTCTCGCACATGACGTCAGATGTTTGTGAATGAGTACGATGAGGTGCCATATGACGCGATCTCGTACCTGACTGGCGAGTGTAACTACGGGGGGCGTGTAACGGACGACTGGGACCGCCGTTGTCTGATGACGATTCTCGCAGATTTCTACAACAGTGACGTCGTCGATAACCCCAAGTACAAGTTCTCGCCCAGTGGACAGTACTGCCCGCCACCCAAGAGTGATTATGAGGAGTATGTCGAGTTCATACAGGTGTGTATAGAACCTTTTGTTTTAAATTTCTGTTGTCCAGTAATTGAACACGTTCAGAATATGAATTGAAATTTTTCTTTTGTTTTCAAATCTCTCGTTCGAGAATTTTTCCCCATTCCATTTGAAATTTTGAATAAATACAGTAGAAATCACGAAAACAACAGATATTTGATCAGATTGCTTGAAGATACTGAGTATCCTTCTGTCAACAGAACCTGGATTGATGTATACAATCTCTTTTATCACAGAACCTGCCAGTGGTCCAGCTCCCCGAGGTGTTTGGGATGCACGACAACGTGGACATCTCCAAGGAGCTGCAGGAGACCAAGCTGCTGTTCGACAACGTGTTGCTGACGCAGGGACGTAGTGAGGGTGGGCCGTCTGGCAAGAGCGACGAGACGCTACAGAACATCGCTGCTGACATCCTCGGCAAGGTCAGTCTGCATCTGTGCCTTTGTGAAAACATTTGATGTATCCATGTACTAAAGCGCTACTGCGCTGCTGACATCATGCAGTTTATCTTTAAGGCACTGGATATAGATATATGCTAAAATGAACACTAGGTAAGAATTTTGCCAACTTGTTGATGAAATAATCTCGGTCTTGTTTCTGTAGCTGCCCAAGGAGTATGACCTTGAGGAGGCCTCCAAGAAGTACCCAGTTGTCTACAACGAGTCCATGAACACTGTCCTTGTCCAGGAGATGGAACGCTTTAACAAGTAAGCACCGTCCTGGGGTTTCTCCAATATGAACCAGTTGATTGCTAAAAGTTCCCACCATTAATATACCAAGCGTATCGCCTGCATAAGCAGTGGGGACTCATCCAGTATTTTCCAAGCATATACATTGTATTGGATGTGTATTGGTATCATAGCTTCACAATACATAGTATGTATACATGTACATGTACCTAATCTCATTCACCTGCCGCTCACAGACTGACCAACATTGTGCGGACGAGTTTGGTGAACCTGCAGAAGGCCATCAAGGGTCTAGTGGTGATGTCTGCAGACCTGGAGGGCCTCGCCAATAGTCTGCTCATCGGCAAGATCCCCGCTCTCTGGGCCAAACGGTCATACCCGTCCCTCAAACCCCTCGGCAGCTATGTCACCGACCTCATTGAGCGACTAAAGTTTCTTCAGGTTTGTGCTTGTTGTCGCCTTAGCAAACAGGGGGTTGGAGCTAGAAGAAAGTTTGAGATGAACACGTTACTTGCATAGATACAGGCAGCTGCTTGATATCAATGGTATTCCATTTCCTCCAATCATGTGAACCCACAAGAATATCTATGATATTGATCATACAGTATATTACCTTCCCCTGCTGTTGACTCATGCCATTGCTCACAACTTTTGCTGCTTGTCCCCTGACAGACCTGGTACGAGGAGGGCAAGCCCCACGTGTTCTGGGTGTCGGGCTTCTACTTCACCCAGGCCTTCTTGACGGGCGTCATGCAGAACTACGCCAGGAAGTACACGATCCCCATCGACCAGCTCGGCTTCGACTTTGATGTATGCATTGCCTCACATTATAGTGCTTTCCCTTTTTCATCAAGTTTGCTGAACAATTTCATAGTCAGAACGTGAGAAGTATTCAGATATTCATCGTTTCTGTGTGCAGGTGTTGCCGATCGACACAAGTGAGAACTCGCCAGAAGATGGCGCTTACATCATTGGGTTGTTTGTTGACGGTGCCCGATGGGACAGGAAAACGTGAGTGTGCTTGCATTATACAAATCCTTGCAAATTGGTAATCAATTGCTCATAGGCACAATGCAAATGCGCTTGGATTTCGCAGCACCTTAGGAGTAGAGAATACCACATAAAATCTGTGATCTATCCACCTGTACAGCGGCCTGTTGGCGGAGCAGCACCCTAAAATCTTGTACGACCCGATGCCGATCATCTGGCTGCGGCCGAAGAAGCGCAGCGACATTGACATGGAGATGCTGCGGTACCGCTGCCCCGTGTACAAGACGAGCGAGCGTAAGGGTACGCTGTCAACGACTGGCCACTCCACGAACTTTGTCATCGCCATCCTACTCAAGTCTGACCAGAGCGTCGGCCACTGGGTCAAACGCGGCACCGCGCTCCTCTGTCAGCTTGATGACTAGGCCAGACAGCTGTTCTAGTAACTGCGTAGTGCAACTGAAGCATTTAAATAGGATATCTAATTGTGTATACTGACTGGAAGAGGAATGTAATTTTTGTGTACCAGAGCGATGAGAGAACCAGGAGCACCTGCCATTGTGTGCTGATTCTGGGTAACATCAGTCGTGATCTTATTGGATCCTAATTGTGCATGAAACAGCAGTATTAGATTTGAGCAGTGTATATTTTTTTGTCGTTAGAGGAATACTGTACACTATTTATTGATGGATTTGAATGAGAATGACTGTGATACATTTACTGCACATCCAAGTGTGTAAAGTGAATTTTGCTTATGATTTTGTGATATATTTCCGTCCAATCAGAAATCCGTCCTCAATAGTTACTTTACTTCAAGGCCATATTGTTGTGTGATGTTTGATAAAGTCACCAAGTCATGTGATAATCTACATGTGAATGGAAGCTACGTGTAATGTTCTTGTATATTTACATATGACACCTAGAGTTTTGAAGCATGTATGTTACAGCTAAGCTATACATCTGGTCTTAATTTCTAATTGTCTCGGCGTGTGTGGGGAGTGAAGGATTCACGTTCATTTTCATGTGTTACATTTATTCACATTGTCATGTCATGTCATGTCAACAATGAACTATTTTAGTATAATAATGTGTATAAACCTGTATATATTGATTATGTTCTATTTATGAAATCCTATTAACTATTTATAACCACAAAGAGAACTGTTTTCTTTTCAAGGAAGTGTTTACTCTTTGTATAGGTCGTGCATGCGTTTGTTGTGATATGAAATCTCATGGTTTTGAGGGAATAAACTGTGATGTGAGACAATGTCATGTTGGCTGTTTCTCCTACAGGTCGACAACCGTCACGTGTGTGCTTTGTGGAAAGCATTTTGAATTTACAATGTAAATGGGAATTTTCAAGTCAAGTAGGGAAAACCTCAATCATGCTTATTCAGGATTGATAAAAATTAGCCCAAGGGCTGAGAAAGGTTACCGGACAAATGTTTAGTGTTAACCACAACTTTTTTTCACCAAAATTGCCGTTTTGACCTTTCAAGGTCATTGAAGGTCAAATTCAAATTCACCACTGTATTCGCCATATACAACTTCCAATTTGAATGTGCCAATATTTAAGTTCTATCTTGGAAGTGTGCTAGTAGTCTACTCCGTAGTCCATACAACTCCCATTATGAAGGGAAAAGTGAATGAAATTTTCTCCCCAAAACTTTTCAAAGTCCAAAAAAATTTCCATGGCGAACACACAAAGATTTTTTTCTGCCTGGAAGTGGTTCGAAAATACGAAAGCCTGGAAGCGCCATGACTAAAAAAATCCGGGCGGATTAATATTCTGCCCGGGCGGACTAATAATCTGCCCGGGCGGATTACTAATCTGCCCGGGCAGACTAATAATCTGCCCGGGCGGACTAATAATCTGCCCGGGCGGATATGATACTTGGGCTGAAAAATCAATAATAATAATAAAGATTGGGGTAAGTGAGACTCGCATCATCTTCTTAAACCATAGTTTAATAAGGAAATGCCTGTATTCCATTTTATTATCATTTTAGCTTCCATTTTCTTAGTCCGCCCGGGCAGAATATTAATCCGCCCGGGCAGATTATTAGTTCGCCCGGGCAGATTATTAGTCCGCCCGGGCAGATTGGTAATCCGCCAGGGCAGATTATTAGTCTGCCCGGGCGGATTAATTTTTTTTTGTCATGGCGCTTCCAGTCTTTCGTACGAAACAGATCGTGACTGGATTTCAGACAGAATTTTTTTTTTGCGACCCTTCAAAAAATCAAAATGGCCGGCACGGGCAGATCGGCAATACAAAAGCAATAAATACATGTCACAAAGGTACATGTTAAGGGAATCTTATGCATGATTTTGGAAACAATTGTCTGAAAAAAATTCGATAAAATGGCTGTAAAAAATTAGCCAAAGCGCTAAGAAAGGTTGCTGGAGTAATGTACAGTGTTAGACATACACCTTTTTTTCAGGAAAATTGTCGCTTCGACATATCAAATTCACTAAAGGTCAAATTCAAGTTCACCAAGAGGACCACATGATATGACTCCATATATACTCATAGTACAAACCTAAGCTTCGTTCACAACCATTCTGTCTGCATCGATCAATTTACATTGTTTACTCCTAATGAAACCTCGACAATTACCATTACAAGATCATCTTCGGTCAAGTGCAAGATTACTAACCGATTATTATTATTATTATTATTATTATTTTTACTTTTTTGCAAATTATGTGTAGAATTAATAGATGATGAAAAATGAGCATGTCACTGCGCATGTTTGTGTGCATGGACAGATTTGTACAAACAGGTCGTGTCTTGTAATGATACATACGATATGTGTTTTACAGGAATTCAAGTTTCCGCGCTGTGTATTGTCCCTTAATCTATACCGTATCAGAAAGTCACATATTAAAAATGTGAACTAGTTTATTGCAATTTTCGTGTAGAATTAGAAAATGTTATAACTGCATGTCAATTCGATTTTGTCGACACGCCGTGCCTTGTATCAGTAGATACCCGAATGTCGTACAGTAATTCCTTGTTTTCTGGAAGAATATCAGGAGCTTACTACGGAGCCCCTAATAGGACATGATGAGAAAAAAAATAAACCGTTCGCTCAATTTAATAAATCATTCGCTCAATTTACCAAATCGTTCGCTCAATATAAAAAACTGTTCACTCAATTTAATAAACTGTTCGCTCAATATATTATATCGTTCACTCAATATAATAAACCGTGTGCTCAATATATCATATCGTTCACTCAATATAATAAACCGACTATAATAAAGTTCTGGCTGGTTTGTCAATCTGTGGGAACGATATAATATATTGAGCGAACAGTTTATTATATTGAGCGAACGATATAATATATTGAGTGAACGGTTTATCATATTGAGTGAACGATATAACATATTGAGCGAACGGTTTATTATATTGAGCGAACGATATAATATATTGAGCGAACGGTTTGTTATATTGAGCGAACAATATAATATATTGAGCGAACGGTTTATTATATTATTGAGTGAACAATATAATATATTGAGCGAACAGTTTATTATATTGAGCGAACGATATAATATATTGAGTGAACGGTTTGTTATATTGAGCGAACAATATAATATATTGAGTGAACGATTTATTATATTGAGTGAACAGTTTGTTAAATTGAGCTAACGATTTATTAAATTGAGCGAACAGTTTATTTTTTTTCTCAACATGTCCTATTAGGGGCTCCGTAGCTTACGGCTAATAGGACATGTTGAGAAAAAAAATAAACCGTTCGCTCAATTTAATAAATCATTCGCTCAATTTACCAAATCGTTCGCTCAATATAACAAACTGTTCACTCAATTTAATAAACTGTTCGCTCAATATATTATATCGTTCACTCAATATAATAAACCGTGCGCTCAATATATCATATCGTTCACTCAATATAATAAACCAACTATAATAAAGTTCTGGCCGGTTTGTCAATCCGTGGGAACGATATAATATATTGAGCGAACGGTTTATTATATTGAGCGAACGATATAACATATTGAGCGAACAGTTTATTATATTGAGCGAACGATATAATATATTGAGCGAACGATTTATTATATTGAGTGAACCATATAAGATATTGAGCAAACGGTTTATTATATTATTGAGTGAACAATATAATATATTGAGAGAACAGTTTATTATATTGAGCGAACGATATAATATATTGAGTGAACGGTTTGTTATATTGAGCGAACGATATAATATATTGAGTGAACGATTTATTATATTGAGTGAACAGTTTGTTAAATTGAGCGAACGATTTATTAAATTGAGCGAACAGTTTATTTTTTTTCTCAACATGTCCTATTAGGGGCTCCGTAGGAGCTCAATTGTAATGGAATATACGAAAAATTATACTAGTCTAAGGCAAAATATCAGTATGTCACCACGCTTGTTTTCTGCTCGCAACCATCGCCTACTCATATCGACATGCCGCGCATACTATACGAGTAACTTGCAAGGACTAAATGTGTAGGCCTACATTTCACTGAGAGGCTGCTTGCTGATAGGCCTAGATCAAATCCGTGCATATGGTGTACTAAAGTAGGCACCATGATTTGTTACTCGAAATGCCAACATGTTCTAATAACCCATGAAATCCGAATGGATAAGCCTGATTCAATGGGAATATTACGATGGCAAATGCCTATATCTGTACTAGGCAACGCCAATATTCCCGCTTTATCTCATGAGGAATTGAAGGCGCTCCATCTTTTAACTAATGCAGCATTGTCCTATACAATACCTCCATAATACTACACGGGTAGCCCCAACAGCCTACGTAAAATAGGCCCCTATAGAGAAACCCCTTTATGGGGAAAAATAAAGAATGACCCCTCCAATGATGCCACCAGGGGCACCACCGTGCCAACTTCTTCCATTCCCAATTCTCCTATCATAGGAGCAGGGGCAGCCACTATTATAGCCTACTCTTACGATTTTTAGCTTATCGGCCCAAATTGTCATGGTTTTTCGTCCGTCGTCATTCGTCCGGCGTCCGTCGTCTATCCGTCGTCCGTCCGGGTCTGTAACTTTTTTTTGACATGATGAGTTTCCCCATAAATTTGTGAGAACATACCTTGGGCCAGTAGTATCTAAAGACGTTTTTAAAGTTTTTTTGATTGAATCGTTTTTGCCGATTTGGCGGCCATTTTTGACGAAAAATTGCCAATTTTGGATCTGGTGGCCAATTTCTCAAAAACTGTGTGATCAGTTTTGAGATTTTTGTTTCAAAACATTCCTTTCATGTACCTTTACGACGTGTGTAAGTTAGTTGCCCTTGAATCGCCGGTTCGTGTGTGTCGGCCATATTGATTTTTTGACGGGTCGGCGAAAAAAAATTTTTTTTGTCCCAAATCGAGTCACTATTCTACGAAAGCCTGGAAGCGCCATGACAAAAAAAAAATTAATCCGCCCGGGCGGATTATTATTTTTTTGTCATGGCGCTTCCAGGCTTTCGTACTATTCGTTTTGAGCCATTTCCAGCAAAAAAAAAAAAAAAATTTTTGGCCATTGAAAATTTCACCACTTTTTCTTTCATAATGGTAGCTGTGCGGAGTAAACTCATAGAACACTTCAAGATAGAGCCTAAGTATTGACACATTCAAATGAGAAATCTTATTTTGCGGTTTGAGTGGTGACCTTGAATTTGACCTTCAATGATAGTCAGGAGGAATAATGAGCATATAGCACACAGGGTGGAAATGTAGTACAGACTTTTTCTGACGATTGATATGGCTTCATAATGGTCTAAGACAACCTTTTTCAGAGGGTGTGCAAATTTTTCTTCTGGGCTAAATTTTTTATGGCCTTTTTCAAAATGGCCGCCACCGACAATTGGGTATTTTAGAAAAAAAAAACAAATTATCCTCCTGTCATGATGCTTTCGATTTAATATGGTACAATTTAGTTATATGGAAATATATTCTTCATAACAATACTAATAATACCGATTCAGACCCCCCGAAAATGAAAAAAATCAAAGATGGCCACCAAATTCTCGCCGTTTTTACACAAATGCTCATTACTTCTTGCCAAATTGAGATAGGAAGCCAATTTTGGCGTCTAACCCTGGGTTTTTGGGTATGAGGATTCCAAATAAATAACCAGTTTTGTGATTGGATGGATTGTGGCTGCTCAGAATCCAAGATGACTGCCAAATTATAGCTCGATTTCTCAAATAAGCACCGATAACCGTCATATATTCAATATAGGAAGCCAATTCTGGTGGCCAGTCCTGGGCTTTGGGGTATGAGGGTGCTACCTGAAGAAATACTTTTGTGTGTACATTGTGATTGGCCAGTTTAAAGCTGTCCAACTGTTCAAAATCCAAGATAACGACTAATTAATGAAACACATGCAAACAAATCTGTCTAATAGCACTCACTCGCACTTCAAAATCAACAGTACCACTACCAGGCATATTTTTTCCGTTTGATTTTGAGTTTCTACAAGGAGGTTGGCCTCACATTCACTGCCTTTTCTGGGTGGAAAATCATCCCAAACTTGACATGGAGTTTGGTGAGGAAGTTGTTGACGTTATTAACAAATATATCAGCATAGAAGACGTTGATCAGACGAGATACAGCAAGTTACATGATATTATAAATGATGTTCAACTTCATTCCAAGAATTATACAAGGTCATGCAAGAAGGGTAACAGCTAGGACCTACAGGTTCAGGTTATCACGTCCACCTTCTTGTCAGACCTTTAAGTGCCGTCAGCATACACTGATCCAGATGAGTGAAAAAAGACTGAGATCCATGCAATGAAGACGTGCGGGCTACATCTGTACTAGACATGTACCACGCACGCCCTCCAGTGGGTATTTTCAAACACCTATCTGGTTGAAATTGTATTCCTTTGCAAGGTTGATAGTAAACCAGGTAGAGATTATGAACCATCTGAAGAAATTTTTACCCATAACAACCACAACCAGTCCAGTGTTCCATATGCTTCAGTGAAGTTGGCTCGGAAAAAAAAGAATAGATCTCAAGGTGAAAATCTTCCAGTAAAGGTTGCACATCTGTAGGGACAGTGAGAAACATTATCAGAATCTCATGATTCTTATCTTCCACATTTTGAAATTGATTTAAATGAGTGGGACAAGCATCAGCAACATCATCAGGGAAAAGCAAGCCCTATTTGAAAAAAAATAGCAAAGAGGTTGAAGTGGCCATGAAGAGATCCAAGAAAATCATCTTGCAGAAGATGCCTTGGTACACATTGCCCCAGAAAGTGGAGGGTGGACTCTTGGAAACAAGAGCCAACCTGGAGGACGCTGACCTCGAGGACATCAGTCTGAAAGACCTGCCAGATTGAGTTGCCTGCCTCGGTGCTCCAAAACCAAGATGGGCTCTGTTGTCACAGCATCTTGACAATCCCACAGAACCAGGCCGAAGTTCTTAGGCAGTGCATGAATGCTATGCAAGGGAAAGTCTTCATTCATACTTGCCTGTAAACATGGAAACAATACCCAAGTATATAGTATCCGAGTAAACAAAACCAAATCCATTATCCAATCTCAATGTCCGGTGTCAGGCAAAATCGAGAAAATATAATGGAATTTCATGAACCTTTAAACCAGGGGTGCATCGATAAGCTGAATGGAAAATGTCCGTATTGGTAAAGGAAAGTTCTATATCATCAAAGCCCTGATGTGTGGCTCCAACTCGCACGATGGCCGAACCATGCTTCCATGCAACGGGGCTGTGGGAAAAAAGTATATACCACTTGGTGAAGAGCTCATCACTGCCCCAAGGGTTAGGTAT
This sequence comes from Terebella lapidaria, assembly GCA_949152475.1. Taxonomy (NCBI): domain Eukaryota; kingdom Metazoa; phylum Annelida; class Polychaeta; order Terebellida; family Terebellidae; genus Terebella; species Terebella lapidaria. The sequence continues at coordinate 9,586,975 of OX424555.1, forward strand.
TAAAACCTTGAGCTTATAATCGTTGATGAAATATCAGCAGAGGCATGCTGAATTTCATCAGAGGTCGTCTGGATCAACTCAAAAGAATTAAGGGTTATTCATGATTCTGGCAGTCAGTGAAAATACTGAGCCCAGCTGCCCTTGCAGAGCCTTGGGATGGCTTCAATGTTACTACTTTGGCCGACATAATAAGACAGGAAGGTGACATATCGTTTGCAGAGATGTTGAATCATTTCCGAACTCAGAGTTTTGAGAATTAAGAGATGCTTAAGGAGAGGATCACATATTCCTCCGGCAGATGTATGTCATGTGTTTCCTTTCCGAAAAGTTGCTGCTGCACACAAGGTAAAGATGAATGATTCTTGAACAGACAGAAATCGAAGATTGTGGCTGAGGATGTTATTGAGAATAGATCTGGCTTGAAAAAAAACACAACACTGTACCCATTGAATGCAACCCTCCTGCTGAAGTTGCACATTGTGAGGGCTCCATTGTGATAATGATGAGTAAATCCTAATGTAGAGGATGGTCTGGTGAGTGGCATTATGGGAATGGTCTTGACGATCATCGAAGGTTCCAAACCTCTACACCAACCACAATGTATGTGTTAGATTTGACAATTACCAAGTTGGCATCAATGTCTGTGCCATGACACCAGCACCAAAAGGCCTCCCTGGAAAGTTGGCTCAGAAATATTCTTTTCTGTCTGATAGTGAATGATTCTGTTGATTTTGTGCGAGTGAGTGCTATTAGATGGGTTCGTTTACACGTTTCACATAAATTAATGGTTATCTTGGCCTTTGAACACCTTTAAGTTGGCTAGTCACCATCAACACACAAGAGTATTTCTTCAAGTAGCACCCTCATACCCAAAAGCCCAGGACTGGCCACCACAGTTGGCTTGTTATCTTGATATATATGACGGTTATTGGTGCTTATTCGCGAAATCGGGCGGAAATTCGACAGCCATCTTGGATTCTGAGCAGCTTCGAACCATCCGATCACAAAACTGGTTATATATTTGGAATCCTCATACCCCTAAACCCAAGATTAGACCCCAAAATTGGCGTCCTATCTCAATTTGGCAGGAAGTTATGAGCATTTGTGTAAAAACGGTGAGAATTTGGCGACCATCTTGGATTTTATCAGTGCTGCAGGGCCAACTCTAAAAGGGCTCTAATTTTCAAGTGACCCAACGTGGCTGTACTACATTTTTTCCTCAGGGTTTTTCTTGCAGATGTATATATCTAGTTGATGGAACACGATGATGCCAAGCCAGCAATCTAGGGGAAAATGAGTTATGAGATTTTGAAACAGGGTACCGTATACGAGATTTTGTGCGAAAAACCGGTTAGCGATATTTAGGGTGTATGGTTACTCAATAGGCTGCCGTTCCTTACTGACTGGAAGCATCCCCACATATGGTGTATCTATGGATAGGAAAAGTATCTTAGTTGATAATGGCATCTGTTTTCCTTACATGTGTCAAAGATTTACCTCGTTATTCCCCTTATAACCTCATTCGAGACATGCAGCTTGATGCTATTTTCAGTCGAAAAAGCAACACTTCATAGGGTATACTTACACCAAAGTACTTTTTGCTGTCCAGGACACTATAGTCATTTCATGTTATACCCCATTGGAATCAGCATTGAAATACCTTTCCAGCAATGTATGGCTGTGCATGGCTGATAATGATTTGTTCCATTATTGCTGGTTTTATCCAGATGAAGTATTGTCGTCTGGAGGGATTTTTTCGCAGGATAAACACTCTTCATTGTTTCGTTTTATTTATGATAGAAAAACTCACAGACAAACATGTTAATTTGCATACATTTTATTCAGAAGACCAGTCAGTTAGCAAATAACATCTTATGATATCACCCTCTGAACACAACAGCAGATTTGCATTCGGTCACTAAAACAGGAATTTGAGCAGATAGTCATTGACTATTGCCCCTCGTGGTACACCATGTACTGTATTCTTTATGCAAGCAGGAATGCTGATTGGCATATACACTCTCTAAGCAATACTTGGCTATCATATAAACTCGCACAACCGAAAAAATACTATAATTTAATCTCTCAGAACGGAAGAACTGATTAGCAATCAATGTTTCAGAACAGTTTGGCTGACTGTTTGAATCAAGTCCTCATTTAGACCAGAACATATAACGATAATTTGAATACTCAGAACGGAACAACCTCTCCTGCCCTCTCCTACATGTTGCCAACCTGTACTTTTGTGATCCTGCTCTTTCCTACATCTACCCGACCTGTCCCTTCATGTCCTACATCTCCTACATATTGATGACCTGTCCCGTTGTTTTCCTGCCCTCTCGAACATTTACTCGACCTGTCTTTCGTGTTCTTGCATTTTCCTATATATCCGACCTGTCCCTTTGTTTTTCCTGGTCTCTCCAACATGTACCCGACCTGTCCCTCCGTGTTCTTGCCCTTTCTTCTATGTACCGGACATGTCCCTTCGTGTTTTTGCCTTCTCTTATATATATATACCCGACCTGTCCCTTCGGTTCTTGCCTTCTCTTATATGTACCCGACCTGTCCATTCGTGTTCTTGCCCTGTCTTATATGTACCCGACCTGTCCATTCGTGTTCTTGCCCTTTCTTGTATGAACCCTACCTGTCCCTTCGTGTTCTTGCCCTCTCTTATATGTACCCGACCTGTCCCTTCGTGTTCTTGCCCTCTCTTATATGTACCCGACCTGTCCCTTCATGTTCTCTCTTATATGTATCCGAGCTGGTCCTTCGTGATCCTGCCTTCTCCTACTTGTACCTGACCTATCTCTTTGTGTTACTGCCCTCCCTAACATGTCTCTTTAAGCTGGTGCCCTCTCCTACATGTAGTTGATCCGTCCCTCCATGTTCCTGTCCTTTCCCACATGGTTACGACTTGTCCCTTCATGTTCCTGTCCCCTCCTACATTGACATGACTTGTCCCTTCATGTTCCCGCTCTCCCCTTATTAGGAAAGTATCTCCATAAAACTAAATTTCACCATATTAGATCAAAAGCATCATGCTAGGAGGATAATTTTATTTTTTTTTTCCTAAAATACCAAATTTTCGATGTCGGCCATTTTGAAAAAGGCCATGAAAAATTTAGCCCGGGAGAAAATTTTACACACAAAGCGACCTTTTTTGTCGAAAAAAAAACCGATGAATTTTGTCTTTGGTGGCCCTTTTCTCAAAATCCATTGAGACAATTTTCCTCAAAATGCATGAGATTCTCCCTATGTACCTTTCTGATATGTAAAAGTTTTGTTGCCTTTGAATCGACAGTCTGTGAATATATGTCAATAACGACAAAAATCTTCCGAGATGTAACTTGATTTGTTATTATAGTCCATACAGAAAATTGTTTCCGGCAAAATTTACGAACATGTTTTGACAACAGAATTTAAGATCAGTGTAACCAATTTACATTTTATACATGTTGGAAAATCAATACTCTGTGCAATTCTCATGATTGCCGTGCAATTCTCATGATAAGCTACAATTTTGTGCAATTCTCATGATAAGCTACAGCATCCTTGGTGCTATGTTTTTAATTTTTGGACTTGATCAACTTTCGTTGGATTCCTAATAAAAGAGTTTATTAGTCTCAGGGGTCACGTACTGAACTTCGATCGGTAGTTCATCGCACTGTTTTTCCTCTAGTTCTGAGTCGAGTTGAGTGATGCCTCACTGCGTGTGTGGCAGGAACCACACGTTCCTGCTGGCCTGCATGCTGTTGGAGGTGTGTCGACACATTCTGCATCGAAGCGTTCCCATACGAGGTGTGTGAGGGTCACTCTACGGAGGACTGGTGTACCGTGTACGGCGCCTTAAGGGACACCCTGCATCTAAGAGAATGCCCTTACCCGCAATCTTCGGACTGGTCACGATCTGCCCAAGCCTTTCGACACTTCACAATCCAGCACTTCGAAGCCGACTCGGCTCGTTTAAATTTAGTGCTTAATTCCCCTGGCCTCGCGGGTGCCGTGGGACCTGGGACCCGATAGGAACATGAACCCCATTCGGGTTCCGAGCCCCGATAGATTACAGCTAGTCATTTCTCGCTGCCCGGGTTTTTTCAGGGGAGTCCCTCAGTGCCTTGCCATTACTACTAAGCCCATCTCGGGTCCCGGGAGCCTCGGGTTCGAACCGAGTCAAAACCGCATGGTCGTCCGTCCCCGGGCCATCTAGGGGTCCGGGACACATCCGACAGGCTCCCGGTTTCCGTTGGTATGGCTGATGCCTTCACTATCAGTGAGTACTTACCATGTCTTTCACCACATTCTCGTGGTGTAAATATGTACCAAAATGAATAGTTGTATCTAGGGCTACGCCAGGCGGTCGCTTAAATCTTTTTTTGGCCTGTTTTGAAAGAGATGGGAGCCAGGCCTTGGATCATGCACATACTCCGGAAGGGATTCCAAATTCAGTTCGTAAAACACCTGTTCTGTCTTCCATTCCAAAACCCTTTACTCTGCTTTAGCTCCAGTCAAGCAGATAGCATTAGATGCCGAGATCCAGATATTGATCTCCAAAGGGGCCGTAGAACTCACGGATCCCAGGACTCCAGGGTTCTACAGTATCGTGTTTGTGGTCCCCGAGAATTTGAGCAGTTAGTGTTCAGTGATCGACTTGTCATTGCTCAGCCCGTTCGTAAAGGCTCCTGAATTCGCCATGGAGATGGCCGAATCGATTCGCTTAGCAGTTGACCGCCTCATCGCAGTCTCTGCTGGGCCTTTTGGCTGCAACGGAGAAGCAACTGCCACTCAGTCGACTCCACATGCGAGAGGTTGCTATGGACAACTCAACTAGTCGGGCATGTACGGGGGGTCCCTTTGCACCCCCACGATGATCCTCCAAAACCAACTTTTTTCTCAAGGTTTTTTAATACTAAAAAACATTACATATGTTTCCGGTTGCGCATCCATTGCAAAAATTGGTTTTCGGGCCATTTTTCAAAATGGCCGCGCCGCGAAATCTCGAGTTTTGAGATTGCTTCACTTTGGGCTGCATAGGCCTACAAAATAAAATATTTGTTACCTTTTGCTGCTTATTGTAGGGGCCTAATACATTGTACATGAGAAAACAGTGGTTAAATAAATATTTATAACATGAATATGTCCATAAATCCAAGATGGCCGCCAAATTTAGATAAATTTTCACTAAAATGTCCATAACTTCGGACTCAGTCAACCTAGGATGTTCATTTTGGGGTCTATACCTAGGTTTTCATATACAGGGAATCCATTTAGACCAAAATAAATACAATCAAGCTATTTCTTTTGATGCATGTACACCTGCACATCGAACATAGCCCCTTGACACCCCTATGGTCTCAATTGTGGATCTTGCTTGGATATTTCTGATAGAGACTTTTACTGATTTGCAATCCCAATAAATCCTTGAACAAATAGAGCTTGATTTGGTTAGTTTTGTTAATTAACATAAATCCAAGATGCCTGCTAAAAACACCCCGAAAGTTCGAGTTCGTAACTAATTGTGCTATAGATGTGTGATACTTACTTTTAAGGGTATTTTGGTATGTAGATTCCATTTTTGGTGTTATTCTAGCTATATAATATCAATTTAAAATGATAACAGCATCTCATTGAGATGGAAAGCAAATAAGAACACATTGTTATTCGAATTTATTCATATACTTATGAATTACGCATTACTCACAAACATGCTTGGGATACATTTTATAACACAAACAGAGAACAAAAATATAGATATCTTCATTGGCAATCTTTACACATGAACATGATGGAAGGGTAACATGATGGAAGGCCCCTACAATAAGCAGCAAGAGGTAACAAAGATTTTATTTTGTAGACCTATGCAGCCTAAAGTGAAGCAATCTCAAAATTCGAGATTTCGCGGGGCGGCCATTTTTAAAAATGGCCCGAAAACCAATTTTTGCAATAGATGCGCAACCGGAGACATATGTAATGTTTTTTAGTATTAAAAAACCTTGAGAAAAAAGTTGGTTTTGGAGGATCAAATGGGGGGGGGGGGGGGATGCAAAGGGACCCCCCGTACATGCCCGACTAAACGGTCGTGGCTTACATCAACAAGAAGGGCGGCACCCATTCTCTAAGACTCAGTCGTCAGGTGTCCACCTTTTTTCAATGGTACAATGTCCGTTCAATCCTGCTCGTCAAATCCTCTGCCGTCTCAATGTCTTGGCGGACATGCTTTCGCGTTGTGTCAGGTGCGAGCTACCGAATGGACCTTGTCTCCAGCAGTCTTTTAGCAGTTGTGTCGACTATGGGACCGACCTCATTTGGAAGTGTTTGCAACTCGGTGGAACAACAGGATTTCTACATTTGTGTCCCCGATACCAGACCCCAAGCGTGGGTTGTTGATGCACTGTCTATGGATGGGGAGGGCCTGTATGCTTGTGCTTGCCCTCCGGCCATCTTGATACCGAAGGTGATTGCCAAGGTTCGAGCACATCATTGCCGCATTCCGCTGATCACTCCTCTGCAATCCGAAAAGCAATGGTTTACAGAGCTTCTAGATCTCCTTATCGAGTTTCCGAGGCCGTTGCCCCCACGAGGAGATATGTTGAAGCAGCCATGGTCTCTTGTGTTTCACCAGAGTTCGCACCAGCTAGCCCTTCATACGTGGATGTTGTCCAATGATCCTTCCGTGCAAAGGTTTCTTTCGAAGAAGTGTCCTCTCAGATCGCACAGCCTAGAAAGCCTTCTTTGGCGGTCTATGAGTCAAAATGGGCAGTCTTCAGTGCTTGGTGTGAGCGAAAGCAGACTGATCCTTTCACAGCCAATGCCCCTTTACTTTCTGAATTCCTATTGCAAAAATTCAATGAAGGGCGGGCGCTGTCTACCCTGACGGGCTATCGAATAGCCATCACTAAGACTCTTTTGCCGCGACAGGGTGTTGACTATGGGACTGATCCGTATCCAGCGTGGGGTCGTGCTGAACTGTCTGACCCCATTTGTAAAAAAACAGTCTGTCTCTTAGCCCTGGCTTCTGACAGGCGTCGAGGTGAGATTCACGTGTTGGCCGCGTCTAAGATCCCTGATTCCTGCTTTTGACGTCTCCCTTGGCACGGACTTGGAGTGTCGGGACTCATCAGATAAGATGGTCAGATCTCGTGCGTGTGATGCGCTTTTATTATGACAAAACCAAAGCATTTCGTAAAGATAAAAAGCTCCTTATCGTCTCTTATCTGATGAGTTTCAAGAAAGATATTCGTTCGCCTACAATTTCTTCTTGGATTAAGAAGTGCATTCGGCTGTGTTATGATTTAGCTGATCAGCCAACTGACTATTCTTTTCGGGTACAAGCACACGACGCATGGGCCATTGCTGCGTCGATAGCGTACATTGGTAATAATCCGTTATCTCAGGTTATGAGTGCATGTTCTTGGTCATGCCATAACATTTTGGCTTCTCATTATCTCAGAGACACAGCTTGGACTTCTGATGAGGGGCTCTAGCTGGGACGGGTCATTGCGGGCCAACATATCGTTCCCAGCCGCTCTACTCACCAATGAGAACTTTAGTTTCTTTTTACTGTACTGAGAATTGTTTCTTTGACTGTACATAGCCTTTGTCAAAATGATGCAAAAAAAAACCACTGAAAAAGCACAACAATATCAAGGATTGTCCCGACAAGACATCGCCTCATTTGATCCAGATGGATTCCTTAGTTGTGTGTGGATACCAATGCAAGAGGATTTTGAACTGTATATACTCCTTCGAATATATGGTCGAGAAAAAAGTTAAAAAATCTCCTATTTTAAGTACCTTAGACTTGGATTGATGTGACACTAACACGCATGGTGAGTTGATGTGTGGAATTATGGTACCATGGAATCCTGGGACTACTCGGGTAGACTCCCAGGGACGGGTACACATTCCCACCTCCGATGTCTAATCTGATTTAACCGTGTACTATTATGGAGGTAATGTATAGGACAATAATTCGTCGTTTTAAAGGTTAAAACTAGTATTATTTACTATACTTACCTCCATATTACTACTAAAGTGTTCCATCCGTCCGGCCCTATATCCTTTGTGCTCGTCCCCGAGACAAGGAATTATTGGGAATGGAGGAAGTTGGCACGGTGCTGCCCCTGATGGCAGCATTAGAGGGGCCATTCTTCATTTTTAGGGAATGTATTGTCCAATCTTTCTGAAAATTTGGGAAAAGATACCTCAAAATAATTCGAGAAGGAGGTATTCTTTAGTTTTTTATTTTTAATTTTTTTTTCAAAATGGCGGCCGTTTTCGTCGAAAAACAGGCAATTTTGGACTTTGGCGGCCATTTTCTCAAAAACTGTCTGATCAGATTTGAGATTTTTGTTTCAAAAGATGTACCTCTGTGATGTGTATAAGTTTGGTTGCCCTTGAATCGCCGATATCCGTGTGGTGGCCAATTGAAGATAGAGCTTAGAAATTGGCATTTTCAAATGGGAAGTCATATATGGCGATTTGTGAGGTGACCTTGAATTTGACCTTTGATGACCTTGAAAGGTCAAAACAACCATTTTGGGGTCAAAAAATGCCCAGATTTGCCTCTACAGATGAGATTCTTGTGGATAGAGCTTAAGATTGCATTATGAGCATATAGGAAATCATATATGGAACAACTGATGATGGCCTTGAGCTTGACCTTGGATGATTTTGAGTGCTAAATGTCTGTGGTGAAATGTGTAAATTAGCCACTGAGGCTTAAACACTTGCACTTACAGGTTAAGATTGTGTATAAACTTACATGCAGTCATGTATTTATGACACATCTTTTGGTGACCTTGAATTTGACCTTATATGTGACCTTGAAGGCCAAATCTCACAATCTGGCCTGACCTGACATGTGTAAATCGACCTCTACAGACAAAATACTTGTTGATAGAGCTTTTATGTACATTCTGAGGTCATATGCAGCATACCTAATGATGACATCGCAGTTCACAAACATGACCTTGATTGGTAAATTTCAAGTTCATATGTCAGTAAAGTCACCTGCAATGCTTAAAACTAAAATTGTCCGGTAACCTATCTTAGCCCTTGGGCTAATTTTTCCCATAGAGAGGCTTCTCTATGGGGGCCTATTTCAAGTTGGTTGTTGGGGTTACCCGTCTAGTAATATGAAGGTACGTATAGACCCTCTCCAACCTAGAAATCGATGGTGGCGGAGCCATGGGAGCGAGCCCCGGCATTGGCCCTCTCCAGCCTAGAAGTCGATAGTAGCGGGTGGGAGCTAGCCCTAATATTGGCCCTCTCCTACCTAGAAATCGGTGGTGGCGGGTGGGAGCTAGCCCTAACATTGGCCGTCTCCAACCTAGATATAGGTGGTGGCGAGTGGAAGCAAGCACTAACATTGGCCCTCTCCAACCTAGATATCGGTGTTTGCGGGTGGGAGCTAGCCCTAACATTGGCCCTCTCCAACCTAGATCTCGGTGTTTGCAGGTGGGAGCTAGCCCTAACATTGGCCCTCTCCAACCTAGATATCAGTGTTTGCGGGTGGGAGCTAGCCCTAACATTGGCCCTCTCCAACCTAGATATCGGTGTTTGCGAGTGGGAGCTAGCCCTAACATTGGCCCTCTCCAACCTAGATATCGGTGTTTGCGGGTGGGAGCTAGCCCTAACATTGGCCCTATCCAACCCAGATATCGATGGTGACTGGTGGGAGCTAGCCCCAACATTGGCCGTCTCCAACCTAGATGTCGGTGGTGGCGGGTGGAAGCTAGTTTCGACATTGGCCGTCTCCAACCTAGATGTCGGTGGTGCAGGTGGGAGCTAGCCCCGACATTGGCCGTCTCCAACCTAGATGTCAGTGGTGGCGGGTGGGAGCTAGTCTCGACATTGGCCGTCTCCAACCTAGATGTCAGTGTAGGCAGGTGGGAGTTAGTCTCGACATTGGCCGTCTCCAACCTAGATGTCAGTGGTGGCGGGTGGGAACTAGTCTCGACATTGGCAGTCTCCAACCTAGATGTCGGTGGTGGCGGGTGGGAGCTAGCCCCGACATTGGCCGTCTCCAACCTAGATGTCAGTGGTGGCGGGTGGGAGCTAGCCCCGACATTGGCCGTCTCCAACCTAGATGTCAGTGGTGGCGCGTGGGAGCTAGCCCTAACATTGGCCCTCTCCAACCTAGATATCAGTGGTGGCGGGTGGGAGCTAGCCTCGACATTGGCCGTCTCCAACCTAGATGTCAGTGGTGACTGGTGGGAGCTAGCCCCGACATTGGCCGTCTCCAACCTAGATGTCGGTAGTGGCGGGTGGGAGCTAGCCCCGACATTGGCCGTCTCCAACCTAGATGTCAGTGGTGGCGGGTGGGAGCTAGCCCCGACATTGGCCGTCTCCAACCTAGATGTCAGTGGTGGCGGGTGGGAGCTAGCCCCGACATTGGCCGTCTCCAACCTAGATGTCGGTGGTGGCGGGTGGGAGCTAGCCCTAACATTGGCCCTCTCCAACCTAGATGTCGATGGTGACAGGTGGGAGTTAGCCCCGACACTGGCCATCTCCAACATAGATGTCGGTGGTGGCGGGTGGGAGCTAGCCCCAGCATTGGCCGTCTCCAACCTAGAAATCGATGGTGGCGGGTGGGACTAGGACACTGGACGTCTGCAACCTAGAAATCGATGGTGACCGCCCCACCGATTTGTAAGTTTGAGGGGGGCTGTGCTGAGGCTATGGCTGTGGTGTTGAGATATTTTATATATTTTGGGCGACAGGGATGAGCGGTGTGATAGCAATGGCATTGGCATTGACAGAAACGCCTGGCATTACTGGGTTCGGGGGCTCCAGATGACAGGCAGTACAGTACAAGACATGAGACCAGTATCAAATATAAAGTATTGCGATCCACCAAGACCGAGTCTGTTATCTTATCCCTAAGTCACGTGTCAGGCAAAGTCGTGTAATTTGAAATCAACTGAGTTACATGAATATACCTATATCATTCGTTCAATAGACTAACCTACCGCTAGCTGGTCTTGGTACACGTCGTGAGGCATCGGTTTATCACCCCATTGAGTTACAACGAATTAAATGTCAAACACTCTCAAACATGTAGCTTGGGTGACCTGAAATGTAAATTTGATTCATTCAAGTCGTCCGCAGACAAAATAGTTTCATACGCAAATGGCACGCTGTCATATTCAACACATGCTTTATTGTATACAGGTTTAATAACAACGCGTATACTTTATGAGCATCAACATGAGCAAATGACGTGATATGTAAAAATATTTCGGATCAGCAATAAAATACATGTACAGGTCAAGATTATAAAAGTGATCACAATTTCAAGGCACTATTATTGTTAAAAAAAAAGACAATTACAATGTAGAATACATATTTGTGTAACATAAAATGGTCATTAATTATCAGCATTTATTGTTAACAATTTCGTTCCATAGACTATATTGCAGTTTCGGTTTCATTCTTGTTCCAGTTAGAACTTTATCTTGTATGATATCGCACGCTTTAGGTGCTTTGTTAGTCCAGAAAGCGAAGCCCGGCTGTTGTTTGTGATTGACATTCAGTATCCGACCAATGATACCTGTGATATAGACGTCGTCAATGAATAACCTCGGCACACGCTCGGCTGTGTCAAACAGCGGCCTCACCAGGTCGGAACTGATGATATACGTCGACCCAGACTCGTATGGCGGGTAAAAATAGAAAGGGAACCGATCCGTGGATATTGCCCACTTAGAAGATTTCCTATAGACTCGGGCGCCTTTGTTATAAGGTCCCATGATACTCCAAGTCATATTTGTCGAGGCTAAAACAGATTCTAAGTATGGAAAATTGATGATCATATCATCGTCACTTTTGACTAGGTATTTGGCACTAGGGCAATATTCCGACATCCATTTCAATCCCATGAGAGACTTGAGCGTCATATTGTTGTAGCTGTCGCGGAAGTCCCCTTGTACTATATCCGAGTGTTGTCTGCTCTCCAGCTTGATGCGGTTATTCCTACTCGAGTTCTGGTGCTGACCAAACATGAAGACTAGCTTCACCTTGGACTGTATCCGCCTGTTGGGCCAGATGTTGTCGACTATTGCACCACCCCATGTCTCGCGGATTGCCTTTCTCCGGTCGTAGAAATCGTGGAAAGCATGCACGATCATGATCACGTCCGTAGTATCGTCACAGATGTCGGCGCCGTCGATGATGAATTCGTGCTGGAAGGGATGGACTTTGGTTGGCGATGTGGCGTAGAATCGTGTCTCTAAGTCACGGATCTTTTGGCAGGCGGTGTAGATTTTCAAGGCGCTATGGTTGGTGCTCGTCTCGGGTACAGGCTCCATGTCCGGGTGACAGAGACCGTATTTCTGCACGTACTCTTCGTATGAGGCAGGGGTAGTTGGCCTGCGATTGTGCATGGTCGGGTGGTCGATGCTGAACAGGACCAATGACGTCATCAGCAGGACGAAGAGCGGCACCACCACAGCGGCCACCTTCATAGAGCGGACGGTCCAGCTGGGGAGGCCGGGGCGTCTGTTGTACGACTGACCATAGCGCGGCTGTCGGTGTGGCGAGGTGTAACTGTACGGCTGGTAGAACATGTCAAATACGTGTGTCATCTGCACCGGTCTGTCTGCAACATGGTTCTGCTCTCACAGCCTGATAATATAAAGTCATATACTTTATATGCAATACTGAACGTTCCGGTTCTAGTGTAGGCCTAGTATGATGCAGCATTAGGTCTTTATTGCCATAATAACACTGATATCCGCGTAGGCATCAAACAGGCTTGTAAATTCACTTTTTGCCATGGGTGTAATTTCCGTGTTAGTCTATTAGCTGGTTTCGTGTCAAATTAAAACTAAGGCGAATCAGGGTACTATGGTATACCGTGGATAATATACTATGTCATGTAACACTGGTAGATTCTGCTGGTAGGCCACTCAGACAAAAAGATTGTTGTCTGTACATGTTTTATCGAATAATTCAGCCATGCGTATCTACATGTAGGCTACATAGGGGCTACAATTTGGGTCCAATCTATTTTTGCCAGTCTAGATATATACGCGGCGTTCTTCAGGCATTCATTTCACGTGTGTATACCATATGCATATGTGAAGAATATCGTTCACGGCCGATATTAAGCCGATTTAACTGGGTCGTCGTGTGATACAATAAGCCGGCAGTTTCAATTTAACTGTTTATTGTGGTGATAAAGACTGATGATCAATCACGCACAATCAGGGTCGCACTCTCACCTACGTCGGGTGATATCCCAGTCTGTATTTTTATATTCCTAGTATAGTCCTTTATACAACTTGCACATATATCCGACAGATTATATATCACTTGAATTCAGTTCGTATATTAATATCGACAGTCTCACAGGAACTTTTGTATATACGTCCTGTCACTGGGATTTTCACTGCTCTTCTGCGCAGTAGACCGGGGCCGAGGGACCATGTGGCTGTGTAATTTCCCGCCAAGTGTAAGCGGTGTTGTGATAGGTTGAATGTGTGGTGCAATGCGCTGATGTCACCGGGAAAGTGGGTTTCCCCGGCTCGTGTCAATACTTGGAATGCCTGTATGTGTGCACGTGATGTATGGAGTATGTGTGTCAAGTTCTATGTTTAGAAGTCAGTGCATGTAAAGGTCAAGGTCGAGTAAACGGGGCCGAGTGTACTGAGCTAGCGGGGCCGCAGGTGCGTGGTTTGACCTGTGTATGTAACCATGACTACATGGAGTTTATGCTTGTGATCGTATAGTGTGTACTTGTCCTGTATGTAAGTCATGTAGAATGAATGTTTGTTGTGGAAATGTGTAGTGCGCGGGAGGGACGGGAGTAACAGTCGCTAAAATTACTACATAACACCCCTTCATTAATCCTACGCCCTCGGGATTACCCTCCCCGGACCCTACCGTCGCCAAAAACTAAACAATAAAAAGCTAAGAAGTCCTAAAGGTCAAACCCAAAAACACTCACACACACACGCCGCGCGAAATGAGAAAACACTTCATACAATAAAAATTCCTAACTGTCAAAATAAACATCAGCAGTCAGTCCGTCAGCAGTCTCTACGATGATACATATACAAATACATTCATAACAATGACTGATGAGAAATGGAATGTTAAAGATGGAATGATAAACAAAACTCCTCGACGTTTCAAAGCGAAACGGAACTATAACTTTAAGAGTCTATTAAACTGAAATAAAATGTAGATTAAATTTAACTAAATTACATGTATAAAAACAAAAAGCCATGACTAGGATATTAAATGTATATGTACAACTATTTACAATATATATGTGCCGTGACCAGAATTATTTGGTCACTCGGTGGGGGCCGCGTTCAAGGGGCCGAACAGTTCAGGGACGAATTTCACTTGTCCTCCCGTTCACGCCTGCTGGCGGGAGGAGGCGGGGCCGCTGGCGATGCCTGCCGCATCAGCTGTAGCTGTTCGTCCGGGGGCAGTCTGGGCAGGATGGACACGATCGTGGCCAACAACTCCCCCGGGATGGTCGGTGTGGTCGGGGTCGACGGAGCTTGTGCCTCCGATGGCGTCGGGGTCGAAGTCGCTCGAAGCCGAGTGATTTCCTGTCGTTGGTGGGCGACTTGGTCCTCCAACTGAGTCACACGGACTCGAAGCCGTAGATTCTCTTCGGACAGGGCGTCCGGGAACGTGGGCTGGTGGCGCTCGTGCAGAGCACCCATCCCAAAGCCGACAGACAGGCCGTTATATTCTGCCTGCCTGATGTGGTGATCCAGGGCCGACAGGTACTCCCGACGAATTAGTCGCAAGTACTGGTGCGCTAAATCGTCAGCGCGGGCGAGTGACAGGGTCGGAAGGTGCTCCTCCGGTTCTGACGGCAGGAGCAAGGGGTCGGCGTTGTGGGCGGCCTGTTCGAGACGAGCCGTCCAAAAGTCCTCGTGAAATCCGAGGTAGTTCGGGAGCCGCTGGGCGTCCTCATCCCGTAGAAAGTCTGTGAGGTCGGGATTCTGGCCGGGTAGTGCCTGCAGGCCGGGAAGCGAGCGGGTCGCCAAACGTCTGCCGTGTTGCCGCAGGAACTGGAAATCGGCCGCGAACTCGCCGGATCCATGAAGCGGCAGACGCTCGTCGAGGTCTCTGTGGAGTGACTCGAGCTGCTCTGGGTCGTCCACTTGGAGTCGGGGCTGGTCTCTATCGGTGCCGCGTGTCGGAACGGAACGCAGAGGTTCCACTTCCTCCGTGAGGTACGGCGGGAGCGGGACGGGTTCCACCATCCGTCGTGAAGGCTCCGGTGAAGATTCCGGGGTCGAAAACGGTGTCGGGGTCGCACGTACAGGGTGCAATCTCCCTGAGTGGAGGTGGCCGATCCTCAACTGGACTCTTCGGCTCGGGAGTCTCCTTGCCGGTTGATGACGATACCGGTGTGGTATTCAGGGGTCGACTTGGGAGTGGCGGATACTCCTCAGGTGGAGGGACCAATCCCTCACGGACTCGGTAGTCCGTGACGTTAGAGGCCGTGGGTCGTTCCACAACCATCCGCCGGGGTATGATATCCGACGGCCGAGCTCTAGACGGGGTCGAGGATGTCACTGTGGTGACCGGTCGAGTTGTCGCTGGCGACACCACTGTCGCGAACGAAGCCGTCGTGACGACTGCCGAGGCCGAAACACCGGTGGTCGTTGTCGGGACCTCCTCCGCCGTGCTCACCGATGTCGTCTGGTAGTTTATGGGCCGAACGAAGAAGATCGTACTGGGTCGTCGAATTCGAACCCGCGTGTTCATGGTCTCGATGTCACTGACCATGCGGGTAAGCCGAATCTCGTCTGCCGGGGTCGAAGCACGATTGTACTCCAGTCGACGGAGTACCTGTTGCACTTCCGGGGCCGAGTTGGGCGGATACTGTTCAAAGAGCTCTGGCGCCATGTGCCAGATGCCGAACGTCAGGACGGTGTTGACATCCCTCCTGAAGATCGGGATGTTGGCCGGAACTCTTGGGGGTCGATAATTCGGGTTCGGCTGCATGTCGACTCTGCAGCGTAGCGCGAACCTGACGAGCATGGGGCCGGATGCCGATAGTCGTCCCTCCTGGTAGAAGGGGAACGACGTCACGTGTTGCGGGGTCGCTTGAGACAGATGCCGGAACATCTCCTCCTGGGCCAATGTCCGGAAGCCGTCGCGGGCCGGACACACGAAGTAGCGCAGGAATGGAAAATGATACGCTAGCACGTGCGCATCAAGACTCTGGGCCGTCCGAAAAGGTCCGCGTCGTGGCACGGAGGACCACTGTCGCTCTCCTGCTCCTTCCTCTTCGCCGATGCAGAAGGGGCACTCGAATCGACCGTCTCCACGCTGTAGCGGGGCCAATGTGAGGAGGTTTCCCTCCGACAGGGTCGACTGCTCATCGAAGTTATGGATGTGGCCGTATCCAGCGCTTCGATTTCGCTTATTGAGTGGAACCTTGTTCCAGTCTATGGGCCGAGTTCCGTAGGGTGTCACGGGAGGTGGCACCAATTCCATTAATTCCGCCACTTGCCGACGGAAAGTCGAGGTCGGGGCCGTAATAGCAGATCCGCCGCTGGAGCGTGACGAACTGCTGGAGGTCGATCGGGCTCCCGCTCCATGCTTCTTCTTGAAAGAAGTATAAGTTCTCTTGTTTGGAGAACGGGAGGCCGCAGGTCGTGCTACCGCTGAACCGGAAGCGGGTGAAGTCGGGGCCGGAGCGATCGGGGCGATCACTTGATTTGCTGGGTCGGGTTGGCGGCTCGCGGTGGCGACTCGTTGAGCTTCTTGGGCCGCTTGTCGTGCTTCAATTGCACGCTGGACGATACTTCCGCCCTCCTCGAGTCGGCGGAAGCGTTCGGGGTCGATGTTGAAGATATCGTCCGGAGTCGGGCTCGGTGTATGGCGCTCTCCTCGTTGCGCCAGCTTGCTCCGGGCCGTTTTGGGTCGCGCTCCCTTTTCCGATCCACTTGCCGTGTCACTGAGCGTGACTGGATCGCGCTGTTCAGGCTGTGAGTCGGGGCCGGACGAAACTTCGTTGTCGGGGACGATTATGGGATGATCTGATTCATCCCCGGTGTCGATTACTTGGACGGTGATGTTATCGCCGTCCAACTTAACTGTGCGGGGCCGATTGTCACCTGGGTCGCCATTTTCCCGGTCGTCTCCGGGTTTGTCAGCCATGCTGACGGGCCGAAATTAAGCCGAAGTACTTCCCAAGTACTGACTAGGCTGGCTGTAACAAAGTCTGGATTTCTTCAAAACCAGCCTAGTTCAAATGCCGATAATCCAAGCCGAATTAACTCCAAAGTCTTGTGACCAGGATTTCAATAATATCACAGTTTATAGGCCGATAAGTATTGTTCGATTAGCACAGTTTCTATAACAATAGTCTGTATCTCAATAGCCGAAACTTCTGACAATAGTCCTTCTCCTCCAAAGTCTCAGGCACAAGTGACCTGATTGCCGCTAATCTTCAATGCCGTACACAAAGATGCTGACAGCATCTCGATTCTTGGAACTGGGCCGGGGGGCGCTCTCTATATGTATAGAAAACGTCTTTACGCTATGTATCATTGTTCCAAGCGTACACACAGCAAGGCGGGGCCGTCGTCAAGGAAACGCGGGGCGATCCTTCTCTGACCTCTTGGGTCAGTCCATTACGACAGTAGGGGTGTCCTCACACTGTCCAGATTTCCGTATGTCCATCTGCCGTCCCCTGGATAACTCGTGCCGAATCATTGTCTATTTATACTAGTCGACTGTTCAGATTACTGGGCTCTTTTTGCCCGACGACTCACTATTGTAATTATTAGGGGCGACTTCATGTAGGTGCTGTAAACAGCTAAAGTGTTTATTAGCGCTCGTGCGTGCCTTGTGAACTCATCAGTCCATCATTCCTTCTCCCACAAGTTAGCGCACAATAAACTACGGGGTCGAGTTGCTGTTTCACAGACGACACACAGTTATTAAAGGCTGAGATATGAATATCAATCACTCACAGGGGCGGACATCGTTCCATTCATTTTCAGCCAGTTCACAGGACGACGGGGCCGCTAATATTGTAGGGGTCGAAATTGCAATGATCTGGGTCGGTCACACCGCGGCGCTTTGAATACTTTGGGTGATGAATTTGGTGACAGGCCGCATCTTGGCATGATAGCTATGTAGTGACTGGTTCCCGTACCACTGGGCCGTTCCTCCGAATATTACATGGAGTGAGTAGAGGCTCTGTCGACGCATACTCCAGAACGAATCACACTATCACCTCTTCGACAACTAAGTGGCCTTACTCACGGTGTGACTGGTTATTATCCTCTTCGGCTGGCACATGGATTGAAGCTTTACATGATAATCTTAGTCATTGCGTAACATACGCCTTGATCAATGGTACATGTTATACGGGGTCGAAACACATATCATAATGCAACCAATTTTTCACCAGCATCATAATTATAATATCATATCTAGTGTGTATATAACGAGTTCGCCTCACTGACATCTTGTACATATTAAATGCATATATTGTTATTGTAATATAATATATTATTATTGGGAAAGACATGATATCATAGTCCATTAGACATGCATAATTCATCATCAATGGTATCAATCAGATAACAAGGCCGGGGTTATCTGTAGCGGGCCGGTCTGCGTGCATTGCGTCTGGGTCGATTTGGTCGTGCAGGCGGGGGCGTAGCCTCGCTTGTCTCAGGGTCGGAAGATACCACAGGCTTTTGCCTGCGTGTCTTGCGTGCCGGTTTTGGTGTGTCGGAACTTGATCTGTGTGATCTTTTCCGTTGCCGATGTCGACTTGAGCCGGATGAAGTCGGAGATCGCGATTGACGATCCTGGGTCGTTTGCGAATCAGACTCTGCTGTTTGGTCTGAATCGGTATGCCGATCTTGGACTGTTACCTCCCAAGGGTAATAGAACTCCTTGAGAAGTTCCATGGGGTCGGTTGACTGTTCTGGGTCGGACTTGCTTGACGACGACGTGGGTCGTACAGGGTCGGAGTAGATGTGGGCCGCTTGGTTGTCACCTTCGTATGGCTTGAGCACATCCAGATGAACAACACGAGTGTTCCGAGGGTTGGAAACCAGGGCGATTCGGTAATCCACCTCGGTTACACGGTCGATGATCCTCCAGGGACCAGTCCAGGGCCGAGCGAACTTATTATTCTGCGTGAGTGGCAGATAATAATACCGGACCAGTTCGCCTGGTTGAAACTGGGGTCGTGGTTTCGCGTGGGCGTCATAACCCATCTTTTGCCGAATTGCCGCTTTCTCGAGATGGTCTTGGGCGAAACCGTGGGCCGTTCTGATGGCTTGCCGCAAATACTCCACATACTCCGGACCACACGGAGGTAGAGGCTCAGGGTCGTAGGTCGGAAACATGAGGTCGACTGGCAAGTTACACTCGTGTCCATACACCATCAGATGCGGGGTGCATCCCGTGGACGAGTGTACTGAGGTTCGATAGGCCATTAACACATATGGCAAGTGCAAGTCCCAATCGTTTGCACGATCGCTGACGAACGCACTCAGCATGTTGAGCAATGTCCTGTTGAATCGCTCAACCTGGCCGTCGCTCTGGGGTCGGTATGGGGTCGTACGAATCTTCTTAGCGCCCAGTAGACGCACAACATGCCGGAACAGGGACGACTCAAACTCAGTACCTTGATCGCTATGGACCGCTTTGGGGACACCGTGGTAGACTATCCACCGATTCACCAGGGTGTCGGCAACATTTTTGGCCGTATGTCGCCGTAGCGGAAAAGCGTCAGTGTACTTCGTAAAGTAGTCCGACACGACTAGTACATACCGATAGCCTCTTCCCGTGACCTTGTGGGTGTCGAGGATGTCCATCGCTATTCTGTCGAACGGCGCTCCTGTCGGTAGCTGTGTCAGGGGCGATCTTTTTGGGGCCGGTTTACCCTTGCGGGTCACACATTGCGGGCAGCGGGCACACCAGCGGGCGACGTCCAGCGCCAAGCCGGGCCAGTAGAATCGGCGCCTGACTCTCTCGATGGTACGCTGTATGCCGAGATGTCCGACAATCTTGAGGTCGTGTAGTTGGTGCAGAACTTGTGTCCTGAGTGCTACGGGGAGCACGGTTTGCACCACGGGCCGTCCAGCAGGGTCGGGTTTTATATGTCGAACCAGCACACCGTCTTGTAGCGCCAGGAGGTTCCAGCGAGAAACAAGTGTCTTTACCTCCTCTCCTTGGCGGGCGACTTCTCGCGAGTCAGGCTTGGTGCCGGCTAGTATCCATTGCCGCACTTTCCCGACACTGGGGTCGGCTTGCTGTGCCGCGACAATGTCCTGGGTCGTATAGTCCGATAACCACTTTTGTCCATCAAGTGTGGTGTCCAAAGCACGGACTCGAACAACTTGGCGTGCCGAAATAAGGCGGGGCAACCGCAAGACCGGAGACATTATTGAATCACTGTCTAGGAGGTCTGCCCTTGTCTTGGCCGGAACAACGGTTATCCGACGAACTAGAGGTTTCCCGGAACTTGTTTCTGGGTCGGTTGGGGGCAACACCCCTTCAGGACGACGGTTTCCATGTGGTGGCCGTTGCGGTCGCGGTGCGGACACCCCTTCATGAAAAGAGGCCGGTTTCGGGGTCGGAGCTTGACATTTTGTACACACCCCTTCAAGGAGCTGAGGTGTGGGCTGGGCCGGCTGCGGGGTCGTTATTGGTGTCGTTACCGGTACAGTAGTCGTGACAACCGCAGATGTGGAGCGGGGAACGTTGTCCTGTTGTCTGGAAGGTCCTTGCTCCTCAGCACCTTCCCCTACTGGTTTGACGACGGGGTCGGAGGTGTTGGTGGGGCCGGTTTAGTTTGGTTACCGGTTTGGTTAGGTACTGACAACACTTGAGCTGTCCTTCTGTCAGTACCGGGACCATTGGGCCGAAATGCTAGCGGTTTCATGCCGTTACGTACTAGCACATCCTTAAGCCGAAAGCACCGCATCCAGCGATGGCCGGGCTTCTTGCAAAAGAAGCAAACCATGGGTCGTCCGGGTTGCGGGGGTCGATCACCTTTCATCGGGGCCGTTGTTCGTAGGACAGAGAAGATAGCCGTTTCCTCGCATAGTCCATTCTCGTCACTAAGGACGCACTGGAAGGCTTCAGCCACCCACTCGCGTGAGCTGGTCGGCACTAAGTGTTCGTCGCAGCCTTGTAGGCCGGTAGTGCCACTGTCCGCGGGGTCGTAGTAGGCCGCAATTTGCTCTGGGGTTAGTGTTTCCCCCTGAGTGACTTGTCCCATGGCACAGGACAGTTCTTCATTGACAGGGTCGTCTTCCGCGTATCCACTTGCGGAAATGTCGGCACGTCGTGTGCCTCGATGTCGATCTCTGGCTGTCCTCTGTTGATGACTCTCTACCTTGAGAACGGCCGTAAGTGCCTCACTGTAACTGTTAAAAGTGAGGGCACACAGTTTATCGGCAATGGGGTCGGGTTGGCCGTTCACGAATTGCGCAATTACAGTTCGTTGCCGCGACGTTGGCGTAACGTCATCGAACACTTGCTCCGCCAGGGCCTGGAGTCGCTCCATGTAGTGTTCCGCGTCCTCTTTTCGTTCCCGCTTGAGGAACGGGAAATCGTCCCGTTTCGACTGTCGACGGGGCTCGGGTTCCCAGCCCTCTAGGAGTTGGCGACGGAACTCTCCCCAGGGAGTTGCGACCGGGATATTTAGAGCTAGCGCTTCAGCGCGGCCGCGTAGCGTGCTCCGGAAGGTCGTCGTCTTGTTGAGGTCGGAGTAAGTAAAGGCCGCAGTGAATTGTTCGAAACTCCGAATGTATTGAGTGAGATTGCCCTCCTTAAAGGTCGCACGCCATTGAGCCATTTTAGCCGTAGCCAACGTTTGGGGCTCAGACGTGAGTCTCTGTGGCGTGGGCGTGTCAACACTCACCGCAACTGGTGTAGTCGCTGTAGTGGCCGTCGGAGTCGGAACAGCCGAAGTCGCCGGAGCCGTCGTATCTGGGCCGATCGGGGTCGCGTTAGCGGGGGCGGTCGGTGCTGTCGTCGCGGAGACGGCGAGCGATGCGGCGGGTGGTGCCGTCGTGTGACTGGGGTCGTGTGGTGCTTGTGCAGCGGGGGCCGGTTGACTGTATGGAGGCGTCACCCATGGTATCCCGACTGAGGGTGGGAATACAGCCGGTGGTGGATATCGGTATACCGATCCATCTGGGCATACACCATGGTACACTAATCCGGGTTGTGCACCATGATAGCCGGTGTCAGCGATCACGCTGGGAACGCCACCATATCCAGGCGGTGGGTTCGCGTAGCCGACATGCGGTGAATAGTATCCGACAGCTACTCCATTTGGAACACCGCTTGTTGCGCCAGGGTATCCGACTGGCGGTACACCATATCCGTTGGTGTTTCCGACTGATTGTGAGATCGGAGGTCCGATCATTTGCACAACACTTTCTGCCGGAGCAGACACAACTTGATCTTGCGACGGATCGAAGCGCGGTTGTTCTCCGGTAGTCGGCGATGGTCGGTGCGTGGTCGGCGCGGGAGCGCGTGTGTCAGAAGTCGGCGTGTCGGGGTCGCAGGGTCGGCGACTTGATGTCGAGAGTGCTTGTCGGGGTCGCGCTTGTCGCATGGTGGCGCGAGGTTCCGCCATTGTGTCGCTGGGTCGTTGTTGTCGTAGCGGCGTCGCGATCCGGGTAGCGGTCGTCATCAGGATGTCTTCGGATGTCGCTCCCGTCTGGCTGGGTCGTGTGTACTCTACCACCGTAGGCTCGGTCGGTATGCGTGAGTACATTTCTGGCGCGGGGCCGTGTTGTCTCGGCGTCATGGACGGCGCCAGGGGTCGATTGGCCGAATAAGCGTTCGGCGGGGTCGATTCCGGAACATTGTCAGACTGACAAACCCACTGTCGTATCCGAGAGTTACTTGGTGGGTGCGTAACCATTGACGTGTCTATGGTTACCGGCCGAACGTCCACTGCTAATTGTTCTGGGTCGATATCACAATCTACGCTCGCTCTTTGACGTGAGCGCGTATAGTTTCTGTCGGCAAAGTCACTTTTCTGGGTCGCTCTAGCGGGCGTGGCCGAGTACGCTCTAGCGTGTGCACGCAGAATGTCACTTACTGTATGTGACGGCGCGAGCGGGTCTTCGTCTAGGAACTCCTGCACCAGGTCGGTAGGCGGCGAAAACGATCTCAGGGACGAATGGTCGCCAATGGAGTCGAAAAGGCCGGACGGTTGTTGCTCCTGCGACAGTGGAACTGTATCGCTCATGGCAACTGAGCGAGGGCCGGAAGGTCGGAAGGCCGGATTCGGATTGATCGTCACTTCATCATCCGTAGGGTCGAGTGGCTCACCGCGGGAGGCTCCCGGGGCCAATGCCATCAATGCCGGTCAGGTCTGGGTCGATAATCCGAGACTAGCTCAGATCCTGGTCACGGCACCAATGTGAAGAATATCGTTCACGGCCGATATTAAGCCGATTTAACTGGGTCGTCGTGTGATACAATAAGCCGGCAGTTTCAATTTAACTGTTTATTGTGGTGATAAAGACTGATGATCAATCACGCACAATCAGGGTCGCACTCTCACCTACGTCGGGTGATATCCCAGTCTGTATTTTTATATTCCTAGTATAGTCCTTTATACAACTTGCACATATATCCGACAGATTATATATCACTTGAATTCAGTTCGTATATTAATATCGACAGTCTCACAGGAACTTTTGTATATACGTCCTGTCACTGGGATTTTCACTGCTCTTCTGCGCAGTAGACCGGGGCCGAGGGACCATGTGGCTGTGTAATTTCCCGCCAAGTGTAAGCGGTGTTGTGATAGGTTGAATGTGTGGTGCAATGCGCTGATGTCACCGGGAAAGTGGGTTTCCCCGGCTCGTGTCAATACTTGGAATGCCTGTATGTGTGCACGTGATGTATGGAGTATGTGTGTCAAGTTCTATGTTTAGAAGTCAGTGCATGTAAAGGTCAAGGTCGAGTAAACGGGGCCGAGTGTACTGAGCTAGCGGGGCCGCAGGTGCGTGGTTTGACCTGTGTATGTAACCATGACTACATGGAGTTTATGCTTGTGATCGTATAGTGTGTACTTGTCCTGTATGTAAGTCATGTAGAATGAATGTTTGTTGTGGAAATGTGTAGTGCGCGGGAGGGACGGGAGTAACAGTCGCTAAAATTACTACACATACATATAAAATGGAGCATGTCTGTACTAGTTACATAGGCCTATGACAAAAATACATGTAATCAACTCAGTATTTACTAAATGCACTACATATCTTATGCAGATTAGTGTTGAAACCGTATATTAAACTCACCCTTTAGCAAATGTTCGTATATAGATCGATCGTCCGCTTTTCGTCACTTTGTCATCCTTGGAGAGTAGTTCTCTCTTCGCCCCCCATGAATTATCGCAAATATTGACGAGTGCGCCTATAGTGACAACGTGCGTGTACAGGACCGTTATCTGCGCATCTAATTATCTGTAGACGCGAGGTGTACCTTGTATCGGGGTGAAGTTCATGATCAAGACTTGGTATATTTGTGTGTACACGCGCACGCCAATTTTGTAATATGAAACACGTATGAACATCGAACATCTGTAATTCATGGGCTCCAACGTGTATATCTTTAATCGTAGTCTTTGGTGTGGTCTCCATGATATGTGAAATTTGCTATTTATTGTCATACAAACTACATGTACTTTTATAATGAAAACTTTGGGTAATCTTACCTTGATATGCAAAGAAGAGGAGAGAGAAATGCATGTCAAAAGATTTTTTTCCTAATAAAATCCTGACATCAATCTCCAACTAAGAAACGAACGATATAACTTTCACACATCTCAGATTCCCCGAGGTGATGTTGTGACGTCACATCGATCATGTGAGTTACCAAAACCACCATTATTTTGCTCCTCCGTTTTGGATGAGATCGCGGTTACTATAGTCTGATTTTTAGGTTACCGGACCTATGGTCCGATAACCTATTGGCATGGCGTTGCGTCCGTCGTCCGTCGTCCGTCGTCGTCCGTCGTCGTCGTCGTCGTCGTCCACATTTTTATCTTTTTTGTTTACGGGCGAATTCTTCTGAAATTTTGCACAAAAGTACTTAAAAATAATTCAAGAAGGAGGTATTTTTTAGTTTTTTGATTTTCGCATTTTTTTTCAAAATGGCGGCCGTTTTCGACGAAAAATGCCTGATTTTGGACTTTGGTGGGCATTTTCTCAAAATCTGTTCAGTAACTTTTTTTCTTTTTGATACATAACACTCCTCATATGTACTCCTATGATGTCTATAAATTTCGTTGCGCTTGAATCGCTCGAAGTGGGCCATTTTGGCCGAAACTCGGCCCAAATGGGACTTTCTCATGTTAAATTCTCCTATGCTTTATAATGGGACACATTATGCCTAATATCTCACTTGATATTGAGATTAGAGACTAGGAATCAATTGTGGACATATAGGAAATGATATATGCTGAATATTCTCGTGACCTTGAATTTGACCTCTGACCTCAGTTTCAAGGTCAGAGCACAAAATGGCTTATATCTCGCTTATTATCGACTCTACAGCTTAGGAATCAATTGTGGACATATAGGAAATGATATATGCTGAATATTCTCGTGACCTTGAATTTGACCTCTGACCTCAGTTTCAAGGTCAGAGCACAAAATGGCTTATATATCGCTTATTATTGACTCTACAGCTTAGGAATCAATTGTGGACATATAGGATATGATATATGCTGAATATTCTGATGACCTTGAATTCGACCTTCGACCTCATTTTCAAGGTCACAGGACAAAAGGGCTAATATCTCGCTTGTTATTGACTTTACAGCTTAGGAATCAATTATGAACATATAGGAAATGATATATGCAGATTATTGTCATGACCTTGAATTTGACCTTTGACCTCTTTTTCAAGGTCACAGGACAAACACGCTAATATCTCACTTATTATCGATTTTACAGCTTAGGAACCAATTGTGGACATATAGGAAATGATATATGCTGAATATTCTCGTGACCTTGAATTTGACCTCTGACCTCATTTTCAAGGTCCAAGGACAAACTGGCTCATATCTTGCTCCTCTATTGACTGTATGGCTTGGGAATCAATTGTGGACATGATATAGAAAATGATATACATTGAATATTTTGATGACCTTGAATTTGACCTTTGCCTCTTCATTTTCAAGGCCACAGCACAAAATTGCTTATATCTCTCTGATTATTGAATTTACAGCTTAGCAATCAACTGTGGACATGATATATGCTTAATTTTATATATGCTGAATATTCTCTTGACCTTGAATTCAACCAGTGACCTGGCTAACATCTAAAATATTAAACATTGTCCGGTAACCTATCTTCGGCCCTTGGCCTAATTTTGTGATTCATTTACACCGTTTTTGTTGATATTTCAGCGATTCTAAATGGTATCGTATTATAACTTGGCATAGGCCTACTTCACTTGGGATTTAAACTGCAACTTTTCACCGAATTTCGGACGTTTATCGTGAAACTTGAAAAAATCGGTCACTACTATCTCCCCTACTGCCTCCAAATCGGCACCGGGTGTTTTACGTCAGCACCGGTAGTTTCCATGCCTCCGTCGGTCCACTCCTACCATTTACCATACTTCTAGAAGCTCTTTGACGCCCCCTCCCGTGGAGCAGCGCCTGAGAGGGGAGCTGGAATCTTTCAGGACGGAGATAAATGGGCCAGTGGCAACAATTCCTGGCTAGGTTTGCGCCATAAGAACCGCCGCCACCACCCCCGCCTTTTCAGTGGTTTCAAGTCACCTCGTCTTCAGAGGACGAGTCCGAGGACTTGCAGGGGAGTATCAGTATCCACCCCGTGGTCCAGCTGCGCCCAGGTTTGTCTGGCCTTGTTTTGTCGTCAAAAGGAAGGCTGACGAGGAGCCGGAGGCTGCTCAGCTCACGGAATCAGACGATTCTCTTTCCTGGGGGAAAAAGCTTGATTTCGTGAAGCACATGCTGCTGGGTTTGTGACCGGAAGACCGTGCCCCCCCCCCTCAGCCAAGAGAGTTGCGCAGTCCATGATTCCCTTGGAGATGGAACAGCCTCGTCAGTCCAAGGACCCACTATGTTTTCTTCTCCTGGTTGGGATTCGCGGCTCCATCCAGGAGTGGATTGACGAGACTATCAAGTCGAACAATTTTCAGATAGGCTCATTTCCATCTCGTCCACCTGTGAATGATTTCTATACTTCATTGGAGTTGGATGACCTTCTTTTTCTCCTTTAAGGAATCCATGTTTGTGGATGTTTCTTGGTCAGCCTTGACGAAGCTACAGCACTCTTTCTGGATAAGGCTAGCCACTGATTTGGCTACGGAATGGTTGTCCACGGCCGCGAAACGAGCCAGCATGCAGTACCATGATGAGGCGTTAAATCACCTAGACATGATTCCGCTGAGTCATTACTCAGATGTGCTTCCCTGTTGACATTTATACGGAGAGTGTGGGTGACAAGGTTGCTTTGGATGCCCGTTCTTCATGGGTCTCTGAGCTTTGGCATCTGGGCGCCTTCCTGTCAACGCTCATGTTTGAGTGCTCTGGCCAGCTTATGACAGAAATGAGAACACCCCACAAGGTTATTCCCCTATCAGGAGCACCGACCTTCCCCTTCCTGACGGTCAGCGGAGCTCAGGGCAATTAAGAAGGACACCGAGGAGCAGGCTTCCCAGTCCTCAACCTCTGACACTCTGATTAGCCACACCATGTGGCGATTTTGCCAGTCGCGGCAGGAGATTCTTTGTTAAACACTACTCATGTTTTGGTCGCTTCATGTTCGAAGCACGTTCGTTGCACGGCAACACTCTCTAAACCTCTCGCTCTGCTCTACTATAACAATGGTCTTACGTCATCCCTCGTGTCTCGTACTTGGGGCTTATAAATACTACCAAGCCACTTTGTTTGTTCGGAGTTGTCTCAGAGCTAGCAAAGCGAGAGGACAATGGGTGAGCTCGGCCATGAGCTCTTTGTCCCTTTCCAGCTAGAGGAGGGCTGTGAGGCCCCGGGGACGATTTTCAATCGGGGGCCAGGAGGGGGACCGTGCTGAAACAGGGCTCGTCCCTGTGATCACTGGTCTCTCGCCCTGGGATGGTGCGACACAGCCTCTGGCAGACCGTCGGGCTGTCCGAGGTTCTATCCCCGTGGCGGACCATCGGCGAGCCAGCCACAGCTAACACCACGGTGATGATCTGTATCTAAGTGGTGTCCTTATGCCCGGGCTTGCTTGGCGGACTGCTACCTGGTTAACGTTCTAAAGTATACTCCGGAGAGCAGACGGCGTCAAACTGTACACAAGTCTTTAGATTAACTTACAGATCAGATGCCTTCTTCCCACAAGAAACTATAGCTAGCCCAACAGCAGCAGCAGCAGCAGCAGCAGTCACGTTGCGGCCATGACCGGGCTCGTGGCAGGGCCTCAGTGATGCCCTTCCCTGAGGCCTTGCAGGCGGGACTCAGGAAAGTTGCAGTCGAGGCCGCGGTCGCTCACGTGGGGCCGGCTCTCCCAAGCCCACAGGGTAAAAGAAACAGGGTATTATTATCTTGGATCACGGGTCGGACATCCTCGCATAAGAGATCCGAGAGAGTAGCGGTCAGCGTAGTCAGAGGCAATAAGGTGGTAAGGTCCTGGATGTCCACGAGAAGGGCTGTCTGGTCAACTCGTTTCGATCGTTATTGCATTGACTTTGGTGTAACAATCGCGGGATTTCTCTCTTTGCCAGACACATTCCGGGTCACATGAATGTGTGGACCGATGGTCTCTCCAGGAAGGAACAGGTTCAGGCAATGGAGTGGAGTTTGTCCCTGCAGAATTTTCAGATGCTCTGCGACCTTTGTGGCAGACCGATAGTCTACTTGTTTGCTACTCGGTGGAACAATAAACTGTTTTTGTTTGTGTCCCCGATTCCGGAACCAATATGGTAATGTTAGTGGACGTGATGTCAACGTCGTGGGTGGGGATATTCGCCTATGCTTACCCTCCAGCAGTGTTGTTGGAAAAGGTGACAGCAGAATTCCGAACACACCAGTGTCGTTTTCTGCTGACAGCCCCGTCTACCACAGAAATCATCGATGCTTCCCTGATTTCGGAGTTTTCCCTTGAGAAACTCCTTGAGAGTTGGGCACGCTAGTTTTCGCGAAATAATGGTTTTGGCCACTCAGATGACCACTGTGACGTCACAGCCCCACCTCGGGGAATCTGAGATGTGTGAAAGTTATTACTTTCGTTTTTGATTTCGAGATTGATGCCGCCAGGATCGACACTGTTCAAATTTTCGCGTCCGTTTTGACCTGAGTGGACGATCTCGGTATAGAAAATCTTTACCGAGAGCTAGAAAACCAGTTCCCTAGATGATTCTATCGTTTGTTCTCAAAGCGTTCAGAGCTGAATCCAGGGGTTTGAACCCCTTAAACGGGCTAAAAGTATTCAACGTTGAAGACGGTCTTCCTTTTGGCCCTGGCTTCAGGGAAGCGCTTGCAAGTTACCAATTCACTATAAATTCATATATATTTCATGCAAACTTACCGATATTTAATACTTTCACACATCTATGATGAACTCTCGAGGACGGGTTAATCTCCCCTTCCTTTAATTGGTTATTCGGTTGTTGTGATTTCATGAAGTCAATGATACTAAAAACATTAAAACAAAGTCTAAACTTTCGCTTGAACTGAATGTTCATGAAATTTTCGTTTGTATCCTTCACGTGATTGTTCATCATATTTTGATAGATCATAAGGATAGGCCTGTGGTTTTTGTGTGTGGAAAAACTGAGTTTCCGAGAAAGTATAGGGAAAGGAATAGACTACCATTCCAGGTGGTATATAGTGGTCGAAAATCATACTGGTTAGAGTTTAACATAGTCACCAGTTAGCAAAAATCACTGTCAGTCTTTTTGCTTCAGGAGTACAACGATTCATGGATTTTCGCCAATATTGCGCAACTCTATTGTTTGTTAACATTTAGATTCTCATATCCTCTTCGTTCGATTTGTTTGAACAAAGTGAATGAAACTAACTCAGAATCAGATCAGTAAAAATGTGGAAAAGTCAAAACATCATGATATAACCAAGCATTTTCTTGTTGAATTGAAAAATGAGTTGAAAATGAAAAATGTAATTTAGTGGCCATGGACAGATAAATATAAAAAATATACCTGGCCTGAAGACATCATTAGATAGATATTTCAATTCCCTTTCTATTGGTATATGACATGTAGTGGTCAGCCCCAGAAAACCAACATACAGTAGTAAAAGGATGGAAAACTGAAATGTACTTCATGTTATAACTGCCAGCCGACACCCTCCGAGAACCCGCCACAACCCTCCGAGAGAGGACAATCTGTATGTCCTTACAAAATTGAATTTAAAATAGCTAATTGCTATGTAGGTTTCAAAAAATACTATACAGTGAGGTGGTCAAATCAAGGTATCGGTCCTTTCAAGGCAACTCTCCATTATAGTAGATCATAATTTCCATAATTACGGATATACATTCCACATAATTTGTTCCTAATATTTTACATGTGAATTACAATATATCAACATTTGCTTTCACCATTTTCAAGTACAAACTTTCAGGGTACAAGCCACCGTACATAAACATAAAATCTTTGAATAAGTATGTAAAGTTATTGACTACCGTCCGCTCTTCGGGATCCTCGAGGATAGTCCTCTCTCATCCGAGTCCTTGCGGACGCGCATCCGCTATTCCGGATCCTCGCGGCAGGGCCGCTCACCGGAGGTCGCGGCGGACACGGTAACTACTTCATCATTAACGGTAACCAGGTAACAGCCCACCCGACACTCCCAGGCCTACGGACACCGTTCAGAAACTAGTTCATCCCTACGGTGTTAACTGGCGGGGCCTGGCGAGCCGCGGTCTGCCTCGGGGACGGAACCCCGTACAGTCCGACATGCTGGCCAGAGCCTCTGTCACATGTCCCGGGAAGGGAGAGAGCTGGCGATCCACAGGGCCGAAGGCCCCCGAGTCAGCAACTCGTCTCTCCCAGCCCGGGCCTCCCCACGGAAATCGTCCCCAGGGCTCTAGGAGCCCACTACTCAGACCCAGGGAACACAAAGCTCATGGCGAGCCTCGTGTGCGTCCTAGTCTCGATCTTGGACAATCTCCTCGAACGAGTCGCTTCCAGTGTATATATAATACACCAGAAACTGCAGGGCGCACGCGAGGTTAAATCGATCCATTGTTATAGTTTACTGGAGCGTAAATTACAATACGTCGCCGTGGCAACGCACGCTCGAACGGAGCATGTCAAAACAAGGCCAAGTACAGAAAGGCCACATAAATGGCTTTTATGTTTACAATCACCTGCCGCGTGCTTAGGGCAAAATCGCCACAAGTACATAAAAATTAGCCCGAAGGCTGAGAAAGGTTACCAGATAAGAGAAATGTCCAGTGTAAAATGTCAGCGTTACACCTCAACAATTACCAATCCAGGCCATCATATGTCAAGTTCATGATCAGGAAAAGATATGCCATATATGCATTCCTCTATGCGTCTCTGAGTCCAATTACACTTTTCAGCTCATATGTGACTTATATATTTGCCAATCAAGTTCATCATCTGAGGTCAACATCAAGCTCACCAAAAGATTCACCATTTAAAATGTATGACTTCCTATCTGCTTAGAATTGAAATCTGGCTTTATTTATTGCCGTTTTGTATGCAGAGTTCAATTCACACATTTCGTGTCAGATGTGACCTTCGGATTTACCATTCAAGGTCAAATGAGGTCAAATGCGAGCTCTCCAAAAGATCCGACATATATAACTTCCTATATATGAATGATACAAACCTAAGCTTTATCTACAGCTACTTTGCATGTATGTACTGTTCGTATTATCTAACGCTCGATGAAGCCAAGATAACTTCCACGAAGATATTTTACTTTGTATATAGAGTCCAATTCAGGTCAGACGTGACCATCATATTTATCACTCAAGGTTATCTGAGGTCACTTCAAGACCACCAAGAGATCCGCAATATATAACTTTCTATATGCTCATAATACAGACCTAAGCTTCCTCTACGGCCGTTTTGTATGCAGGGTTCAATTTACACATTTCACGTCAGATGTGACCTTTGGATATGCAACTCGAAATCATCTTAGAAAGCTTCAAAGCTACCTAAATATCCACAATATATGACTTCATTTACGTTCATAATACAAACCCGATCTCAATCTCATATGTAGAGGTCAATTTACACATTTCAGTTTGGATGTGACCTTGAGATTTTCCTTCCAAGGTCACGTGAGGTCAAATTTAAGGTCAATAAAAGATACGCCATATATGACTGCGTATATGTCCTCAATACATGCCCCACGCCGATTTGTGCATTTCAGGCCGGTTAGGGCCATTTGAGATTATATTTTGCTTTCAAGCAAAGTACCAAATGGTAGAATTTTGCCCCATTTTGGGCCTACATTCCATCCCTTTTGAACAATTCAAGGCCCTATTCCTTCTTTAGCTAAACACTCCTTATGCTATCCACATGTAACAGCCACACAAACTCACTGGTTTGGGTTTCTGTAGTGTATTTTGGTGCAGTAATAAACCCTGTATAACAAATATACACCATGTATCACAGAAGTGCAAATACAGTGATATCCTAAATCTGTGGGATGACATTTTTATACTTGCAATGTCATATACTAGTGGCAATAGTTTATACCAAACAAAAGGAGAAATACAATGATTTACAATTATTTTACACATGGTGGAACGCCCCGTTTAAATGTTCGCGGCAATAGACCGAGGCCGGCAGGTCCACGCGCGACAACGTCTCGGTAAGGACTGACGCTGTGACAAGGCACAGCCGCCCCACCGCGCTGCGTGCATTATGATGAAATACCAACAAAACATTTAAACTGAACACACACAAAAAGTGCGAAATTAACTATCTATTACACACATGTGAAATCAGAAAGTTACTAAATAGTAAAAATGAAAATTTGGCCCTACATTTCGCCTGTCCTCTTTCTCCACCGACACGCTAGGGGCCGGTCATTATTTACTGGGTGGGGGGTTGGATGTTTTTTCCGAGAAATAAGTTTTCAAAGTTTGACCCCCCCACCGATATCGAAAATCAATCTGTGACCCCCCCCCCCCCACCAAGATCCAAAATAAAAGTATGACCCCCCCCCAATCCCCATGTATGAATATAAGGCTATGCTTCAAAATTGATGACAATTATAACGCACCAGTATCATACGATACTTGAATGCTTTTTACGCTTTATTTACATTTCTATTGAAACAATTGTAACGTTTGTCGCAAATTTATGATATTATAAGGTCAGTGATTATTATGATTTGTGCTCTTCGTGTATCCACCATTCCTTCGCTTCAAGTGTGAACGCCATTACAACAGTTATTACTTGTATGCATACTATATATGAGCACTTAATTATGACAGGTGTTTGAGGGCAAAACCAGACTCCACCCCAACTCCCCCCCCCCCCAACCCCGACATCCATATCCAGGATCACTTTCCTCTGAATACTAGCATTTTCTTTTTCACTACACAGGCCATCGTTTCGGAGCCCGCTTGAGACACTCGATACCTAGATCAAAGATCATTCAGTTGATTCCTTGACTCCGAAATTTTTGATGGAATGGAAAAAATGTATGAAAACCCTCGCGGTCTGACTGGACACCATAGCGAACTCGCGAAAAATACAGGGCTCTTCCACATATCATTGATGAGCAAGAAAGAATTGGTGAATCAGGTCTTGAATCAAGTCTGTGTTGGTTCTATGATGGGCTCATAATGTTCTGTCACCATCCAAATCATGTGAGTCAGATTCACTACCCGTGTCATCCGGGGCGATCCAGGACTATTTTGCCATTCTGTGTGGAAAGGTCAATGTCTTTTACAAGGTGGTCTGTGATAGTCCTGAGGTCTTCAGGGAATATCCTCAGTGGGGTCATGTGTTGACAAAAATTTTAGTGGAAAACCGGTCTGTGGCTCTGACATGCTAGTTCGGGTTCATCGTTAGGGATGATATATTGTTCAGGGTGGTATGGACTGATTGATCCGTGGTTTGTTTGTGACAGGACCCTGCTGATCTGGGTTCGTCCTTGCTGGCACCATGTTCAGCTGTAGTGCTGCTCCGTTAGGTCCAAAGTTGATTCTTGGTGACAATGTTTCAATCTGAGTGATGAGCGTTGATCAATGCACATCAGGGCTCAGAATTGCCACTTGTGGGTAGCCATAGGCCAATAACATTTCAGATTTGCTTCCAGGCAATAGAGCTCTCGAGCCAATAGGCTGATGAAAAAGTAATATTGAAATATGCTTCTAGGAGCCAATTGGCTCCCAAAAATGTTGAATAGGAGCGGAATAGGAGACTTTGGCTCCTGGATAAAATTGTAAATTTTGAGCCCTGATGCACACGGATTGCGGCATCTCTCGAGGTTGGTGTTCCTGAATAGTCCTCTGCGGGATCCGGTTTCAGTGAGATTATGGTTTTACTGAAAATGTTATGAAATTCCATCGCGTACTCCAATCAGTCCATGTACTGATATTGAGTGGATTGTTTCCACCTAATTATTTAACTATTTTACTATTCAGATTTTCTCAAAATAACTCAATTTCAAACTCCGACCCCCCCCCCCCGTCCCATCGAAAATAAAAGTGTGACCCCCCCCCCCCCAATAATGTTGAAAATGAAAGTGTGACCCCCCCAGTTTTTACCCAACCCACCCCACCTGATAAATAATGACCGGCCCCCTACACAATCCTAAATGCCATCCACATGCGAGATTAGAGGGTAAGTTGCTGAATAGGTTTCGAGCAATATAGGTTTTGGCCAATATTTCGGGCCTTCTAAGCAATTCAAGGCCTATTTTCCTAATACACCTTACAGATGGCCGATAATGTCATGCTTATGCAAAATTAGAAAATAATAAAAAAAAATGGCCACCAAAGTCCAAAGGTTGCCGTTTTCATTGAAATTGGCGTCCAGTGATTCCAGTAAAAATACTAAATAAAAAGATAAAAATACCTCTTTTCGGAAATACATTTAGTAGTATTTTTTAGAAAGCTTTCAGAAAAGTGCAACCGTAAAAGATGAGAATGTGGATGACGAAGACGCACGGACGTACGGACGACGAAAGCAACGCGACGGCAATAGGTTATCGGACCAAAAACCAGGAAAATACATTTTCCTCTTGCACATGGGATGCTGTACATGTTTGTGTTGTTGACATCATCGTGACATCATGTCACAGTTCATGAATTAACATGAGTAGTATAGAAGAGTGTATTTTTTGTATTTGTCATACACGGAAAAATCCCATTTAGGCCAAGTGTCCCATTTCGTTCTACAGGAATTTTGCTTGTTTGAGCAGTGCATGAATTAAAGCATAGCATAACTCTGGCTATCATATCTATTATTTATTGCTCCGATTTCACGAAAATACATGTACATGATGAAGCCTGCCAAAAATAAATTGATCACTGCATGAACAAGTGGAAACCTGCACTCAAAATGGAATTATATACACAATGTACAAGGTTATTAAAGATGTTCACAATAATTCATAAAAACACTGTACACATGTACAAACAAAGTTCAAGAAATCAAATGAAAATAATATCAAAATTATTTGTAATCATCAACAGAGTCCGTGAAAATACTGACGTAAAAAAACGTTAAGACTCACAAACATATACCTATAAGTAATAATGCTCAAAGTATACAAGTAAGCGTCAGGGAATGAAGTAAAAGACAAATATCGAGTTTTATGAGTGCGTATTTAGCTTGACTCCAGTGTGGGTCCTCGGGAAAAGGAGGCCCAGAGGTGTCTGCAGTAATGGTCTACTGTGATGATACACAAGTTTGTCCATGAGAAAGTTTCTCTCAATATATTCATGCATTTCAGAACAATCCAATATATCACGAATGGTAGGGAATACATGTATGTTGATGTCATCCATGAACATTATCTTATGGAACATTGCTCGAGCAATGAATAGGCCATCGCGTGAATCACGAGGTCAAAATTCCCTGCATCACTCATCGGCTAAATTAAAATTCTCGCGACACATTCTGCGGTTATTACACGTGAAAATTTGTAAGATCGTATACAAACTAGCGGAATTATTTTGAAAGGAATTGCTTCTATCTTTTGGTTGACACCTATATTTCTAGTGCAAATGCTGCCTTAAGCAAACGCTGCCATAGGGATCACAGAGATAGTCCATAACCCCATATGCCGGTTTTTGAAAAAAAATTATATCAATAATAGTTATACGTCATAGCACCCAGCGATGAAGGAAGTTTGAATTGTATATGTATGTAGTACATAGACAGTAGGCATCAACACGTCGACATAATATTCGGGTTGTGAAAATTGAAACTGTTTGTGGCGAAGTTGTGGACGGGAAGCCTTTGCATGTTTGTTTGGTATATATTTGGTTGATGAGTGTGTGGTTGGTTCATGTTGTTTTGATAGTTGGCTGGTCGGTGGCTAGCAGTTCGGTGGCCGAGTGCAGACCGGTAAGTCTGATAGCCGCTGTCCGGCTGCTCCTGGTTTGTTTCGAACACGAGTTCACCGACACTGGAGCCATCGGTTATGATGTTCTGCGGCATGATGGGCTTCACCAGTGGCGCCAGGGAGTACTGAGGGAGGTCGACCTGTTGCATACTGCTCGTTACGAGGACAGAGGCCCTTTCTATGGCGTTGGCCAGGGCGCACCCTTCACTTGACATCCTCACGGGCAAGTCTGTGTTAAACACGGCGTCCTCCCCACACAGACCCACGTTATTCAGCAGGTTCTCCATGTGCTCCAGAAGGCGGTAGTTGACGCGGCCGCTCAAAGCTTCGTCAGGGAGAATGGCATACCTCTGATCCGTGTAGTCGAAGTAACACATGACGACCTTCCGCATGAACTCTGGATTGCGGCGGACGAAGTTCAGTCCCGGTCGGAACATGTCTCCCAGAATAGAGGTGTCGCCGGTGGCTGGGGAGTAGCATGAATCAACGGCCTTGCGGTAAGTGCCCTCGGAATTGACGAGGAGGATGTGGTCGCACATCTCCATGGAGTGTCGAATCCAAGCTGTCTTGTTCTGCAGGATCTCGGACCCCGCTTCCTCTGCACACAGCACGTCAAACAGCACGAGGCAGTTCTTGCTGCGGAGGAAGGCCGCGAAGTTGCCCATCACGTCCATGTGGGACGCGCAGTCGTGCGAGTAGAGCAAGTAGATGCTTTTCACGGGAGTCAGTCTTGTCACACCACCCCATGGTGTGGCGTATCTTGGCATGTTGACAATAGAAGGAGAAGGAGAAGGAGAAGGAGAAGGAACTTCTATCAGACGACGCTCTGAAATAAACATAATACCCATGCCAATACCGACCTATTGCGACTTGTAGATATGAATTATGTGTGAATACGATGACATTGACTTACTTGGTCCCGTCTTGGAACTACATATGCGTGCTGCGATGACGATGATCGCAGTGAGAAGGCCGGTGCCAACCACACATCCCACTATGATGGCCGCGATAACTTCCGGTTTGAGGCCTTCCACTGGCGCTACATCGAAAGTACACTCGGATTTCGTGGCTGAAAGATAAACAGAACTCGTTGAACAGTTTGATAACGTTTAGAACAGATGTACAATACATTCTGAATATGTTCTAGTACATTCAATATGTGATTGGTTGTACATTGTATAGGAAGAGTACGTGAATGTACAGCTGAAAATCAACCCCATAAACTGGTTGATTGGCCGGTCATGTCACAACGTCATCCTACACACTGAAAATCACAACTCGCGTCGAATGTATGCGAATGTCATCTGTAACTGATTTGTGAGCGAGCATTTTGGCACTGACTGAACACACACCTTCATGAACATCGAAGCTCATCGAGTTGGACAACCGGCAGTTGTTGTTATAGCATTCGGATGGCCTGACCTAGTAACAGTACAAACACAAACCGTAATACTCAAGATTGTATACATATAGGACACATGAAAACCTCACGTAACGGTAAAATATGTTTATATATTGAACATTTACGTTACGCGGCGATGTACAAGTACAAGAATGCTTTTACCGCGATATGTTTCTGCAACAACGGCAGGGAAAGAGATGATGTGTCCAATGTTCCTTCCAGAAATTGTTGTCCAGGTACCTTCAATAATGATTGTTCATTTGTTTGTTATTTTTGTAAACCGAGAAGTAGAGACGTGTTAGACTACTATTTTATAGTAGTCTACGACCACAATGCTGAAAAAATTACTCAAACCCACAAATATACTCAAATTGACACTTATTTTGTAAAGGGTGTTTTCATCGTTGGCTAATTGTTTGAGCTGAAAGCTAAGTTACCGATTGACATGTATGGGTTTACGAACATACCCTGGCCACTTCGACTTTCTGCTTGCTGTCCATCCCGTCTTGTTCCATCAGAGCGACTATGTACGAAGCAATGTTGAAAGGTTCAGACGCCTGGGTGAAGACGACTCTGATCTGTGGTGTAGGCCTACATGGACGGTTGTACACAACAAGGTCTGTGTCCCAGCACACTCCTTCGAACGAATCCCTACACTCATCTGCTCCGCAATAATAATCAAAGTTGAATAAAAGCAATGTATACATTGTTAACTGCTATTCTCAAATGGTTAGAACGTAGCACGACCATTGGTTTGCTTGTACACTTTTGGTCGGTGTAAAAGGAATGGTAGTCCGCAGGAATAGTAGTCCAGGGACCTACAGTCCTAGGACATGCAGGTCCGTAGGACCTGCATGCCTCAGGATTGGTAATCCTACTAGGGCCTAGATTCTTAGGACCTGCAAGCCTAGGATTGGTTGTCCCAGACTTATAGTCCTAGTATTGGTTATCCTAGGAACTATCATCTCAGTAATGGTTGTCCTAGGACACATAAGCCCAGTAATAGTAGTCCATATCCTTCGTTGTTTTATATACATGTATGTACACGTGTATCGCATATGGACTATTTATCCTAGAGGACTTTCCTTTGACACTGATCACTTTTCCTAGGATAGGAAGTCCACTGGATTACCATTTCTAGGAATGATAGTCCTATGGACTTGTATCACTGGGACTACCATTCCGTTTACACCGGATTGGCAGGATAATTGTAAATTGCTTCAAGGATGTCGCATAGGAGAGCGCTATATGAGATCTGCGTTTACTATAATTAATTATTTATGTTTTTAGGAAGGACCTACCGCCATCTTTCTGCCGGGCCTTGTGTAGCACACTGAGCATGGCCGAGCCGACCATGTCAGTGGTGGGGTCATTGGGCAGTGACGTCACGTTTATAGTGTAACCGCCATTGTGTACCTCAGTGCAGTTCAGCACAGGCTGGAAATATATCATCATGCGTCAAAACAGCGAAAATAATCCTCGATATCTCCGGATTATGGTATGCTAGTTCTGGAGATAATTTCACCTTAAGACAATTTCATTAGATAGCTAGATAACATGAAAGTTCGAACAGTGCACGAGAACTCAGCGAAACATTGCTCTGACGTCTGAACAGTGAGATTCAGGCAAAAAAATTGTTTAGATCCTAGGCCCATTCTACCCCCTTGCATTTTAGCAGTAAAACATAGGGTCAAGGGACCTGTAGCTTACCGGCTGGCTAATAGGTGATAAGACCGATGGGTCGATGAGCTAAAAGCCCCGGACACTGAAAGTCACCAGTCAACCAAATCTCAGTAATTAATGGCGCATTATGTTCACTTCCAGCTTTGAATACTGGTAGTTATCTCATCGTTATATATGTGTGTAAAACTTACCGGACAATATATTTTAGATCCTAGCCAATTTGTTCAGGGACCTTGAAAGTATGATCAAAGGTCAAATTCAAGGCCGCATGAATAATCATCATATATCATTTCGTACATGTTCACAACTGATTCCTAGGCTGCGAAGTAGATAACAAGATATTAGGCATATTGTGATCTGAACTTAAAATGAGGTCAAAGTTCGATTTCAAGGTCCCGAGAATATCCAGCATATATCATATGTCCACAATTATTTCCTAAACTGAAAAGTTTATGATAGGCGAGATATCAACCATTTTGTGCTCTGACCTTGAATATGAGGTCAGAGGTTAATTTCAAGATCACGAAAATATTCAGCATGTATCATTTCTATTAGTCCACAGTTGATTCCTGAGCTGCAAAGTCCATAATAAGCGAGATATTAGTCATTTTGTTCTCTGATCTTGAAAATGAGGTCATAGGTCAAATTCAAAGTCACAAGAATATTCAGGCTATATCATTTCTTACATGTCCACAATTGATTCCTGAGCTGTAAAGTCGTTGATAAGCGAGATTTTAGCCATTTAGTGCTTTGACATTGAAAATGACGTCCAAGGTCAAATTCAAGGTCACAAGAATATTCAGCATATATCACTTTCTATATGTCCATAATTGATTCCTAAGCTGTAAAGTCAATATTAAGTGAGATATTAGCCATTCTGTGCTCTGGCCTTGAAAATGAGGTCAAAGGTCAAATTCAAGGTCATCAGAATATTCGGCATGTATCATTTCCTATATGTCCACAATTGATTTCTAAGCTGTAAAGTCGATAATAAGCGATATATTAGCCATTTTGTGCTTTGACATTGAAAATGACGTCAAAGGTCAAATTCAAGGTCACAAGAATAATCAGCATATATCACTTCCTATATGTCCACAATTGATTCCTAAGCTGTAAAGTCGATATTAAGTGAGATATTAGCCATGTTGTGCTTTGACCTTGGAAATGAGGTCAGAGGTCAAATTTGAGATCACGAAAGTATTCAGCATAAATAATTTCCTGTATGTCCACAATTGATTCCTAGTCTCTAATCTCAATATTAAACGAGATATGATGAACAACATGACCCATTATAAAGCATAGGAGATTTAACATGGGAAAGTCCCATTTGGGCCCCGTAGCAAACATCAAAATGGCCGCCACACGCAAACCGGAAATTCAAGAGCATTGAAAATTATACTCATTATAAAGTTACATGAGGGGAACATTTTGAAACTAAAATCTCAAAACTAGTCACACAGTTTCTGAGAAAATAATTTTTAAAGTTGAAAATCATACAAAAACAGCTATTTTCGGCAATAAAATGGCCGCCCAAACTGCATAAACAATTTTATAATAAAAAAAAAATTTAAAAAAAGGTCTGGGAGTATTGACCCAACACATATTCACACAAATTTATTAGCAAATTCATCAGCCCGACAAAAAAGATAAAAATGTTAACAGAAGATACGTCGGACGACGACGACGACGACGGACGAAAAGCCACGACAATAGCTTATCGGCCCTTATGGGCCGGTAATCTAAAAATATAGGGATGAACATCATATTCACACCCTGTAAACCAGGAATATATTTTTCGAGATTTTCACATACAATGGGTATTCGAATTCGTATCAATGGGTATGCTTAGTCAATGAACTATGTACATAACGGTTTCATGGCACATAACAGATATTTGTTAAATATTGATCCCTGGATCCCTGGATTGATGTCCCTGGATAGTGGTCGGAAAGTGGTCGAATTATTATGTTCACTATAGGTATACTGATTGGATATTTCCAGTAAGGGTAAACTTATTTAAAATACGTTTTCTCGCGATTGATGTATACTCAAATTACTGTATGCATCTTGGGTAATCTTGGCCATTCATGTGTGGGTCCTTTTTGTCTTTATTTGATATAGGAGAGCAAGCGGCACAGCCTACCTTCAGCAGGAAGTGTATTGGCAATGTTGTCATTTCATGAAGTCAATTATACTAAAAACATTAAAACCAAGACTAAATTCTCGTTTGCATCCTTCAACTGATTGTTCATCATAGTTTGATAGATCACTAAGATAGGCCTATGTTTTTTGTGTGGGGGGAAACTGAGCTTCAGAGAAAGTATTTGGAAGGGAATAGACTATCATTTAAGATGGTATAAATAATGGTAGACAATTACACTGGGGAGGAGCATGAGGAGGGCGCTGGCGAATGAGAAATCACGAACCGGGTCTTTATCGTGCACGTATCATCTAGGATTTTATTTATACCCACTTCACTCTCTGCTGTGTGAACCATGAACAAGCTGATCTTGTTCGTATTATAACAAAAAGGTAATTTTGGTTCTCCCAAAATACGACTGCGAAACATTTCACAAGAGCGGAAGAGTGTATGTAATTAATATCTACTTGTAGTGTACGTGTCCGCCATGTATTATGAGTGAATGCGCGTTTATTTGCCAGTTATACAAAAATAGGTCCATACTTGTAAAATAGAAGTGTTTACATAGCCGTAAACATATGACGTAAGAAATGTAACGTTTCTCAACCGAAATATTCACAAGTGTCCTCGACATTCATAATCACGTGTTTGGTATCATCCATTGAGTTATTTGAACCTTGTCCGAAGCATTCAGGGGCTGGGCATATGTAATAGCCGTAAAGATACAAATTTTATTTCGCGGCAAAACTATACAGGTAT
The DNA here is from genome assembly GCA_949152475.1 of Terebella lapidaria. Taxonomy (NCBI): domain Eukaryota; kingdom Metazoa; phylum Annelida; class Polychaeta; order Terebellida; family Terebellidae; genus Terebella; species Terebella lapidaria. The sequence goes on from OX424555.1 coordinate 9,629,485, forward strand.
TTTTGTGATATATACTGGGGCAACGATGTCTCAAAACTTCCTTGACCAAATACTTCATTCATGCAATGTTTCAGACAGGATCGACGGAAGACGGAAGGGTTCTTTCATTGATACATGAAATACACAGACGGTTCCTGCTGAATTTAGCCTCCAGATAACGTGGCAACTGTACCTTGAAGACTTGTTGGTTCTCTTGCGGGACATCTGAGCCACTGATGTTGAAGATAAAACAGTACGGCTCGAGATTTCCTTCTTTGACCAAGCGTACTTCAAACCCGGTTAGGTACTTGGAGGTATCTATAAAACAGAATACAACAACAATGATATATTACATAGTTACGTGTGTAGTTATTGCATAGATAAGATTACATAGATAAGATTGATTATAGTTACAGTCGTCAAGGGAGACGCCACTACCTTTGAACCAAGAGGTTAGTAATGACGGGAATGAGGCGTTCTTCATAGAATCGAGTGTACACATGGTCTATCATCGTACACCATATATATGAGAAGAATAGATGCTCAACAGAGAGATGAAGCTTACTACAATGTAGTTCATGGTAATTATGCAGCTCACAGATGGGTGACCAGACCTGCTTGGGTTGACATAAATCTTCTCTTAACAGAATATTTTCTCTTGGGTTCCACAGTTTCAATAATATCACTGCATTGACCTGTATCGTAAACAGAGCCATATTGTCTGCAGCAACTAGAAACAAGGCCATGAACGTTGGGCTATAATCTGATAACAATAAATGAGGGAAGTCAACAGCGTGATTTACACACAGTGGAGTGAGGAAGCTTTGAGCAAGGCGCACTTTGCCTTATTGACATTAATCACAGTATCTCTTGGCTACAGATCAGCACAGAAGACTGTTCCTGAGAAACTGCTGAGTGAGTTTTATTATTGCATAATGCGAATATCTTAAAGGATGAAAGCGGACCATATTCATGAAAACTTGAGTGACTTCCGTATTGCACATGTGACTAAAAGTGATAGGATGTGCCTCTAATGGGCTGCCTGATCCTATAACTGATAAAATGTCAGTCATGCCTGTCACTCAATTTACTCACAGAGGTTCAAGTATTATACATAAATTAAATGTCACCGTGAAGCCCCAAAGAAGCTTTTGACGAATCTTTGAGACAATGCACTTGCAGGCAATGGGATACATGTAGGCTCTTGATTCCGGAAGGCAGGTGCTACATATTATGTAGTTTGATGGTTTCACCTGTCGCACACTACATGCTACTGTTAGTTGTGGATGAAGACCGTTTGGTCTGAATTATATGTGTCAGATGATGTATTACCGTTTCCGGGAAGCGGCCATGTGACGAGGACGCGTGAGATGGAGACCTCTGTGGTGGGAGCCGGGAGGTAGTAGGGGCTGACCGACAACTCCGTTACCGGGGCGGGGTAGAGTTTGTCACTCCGGGCCCAGCCCGCGGCCTTCGAGCACCCTACAAACAACACATACAGAACAGTCACTCTCCCCATCAACTCGACCTTGCCACTGCTAGCAACTTTATTATACGAAAATCGTAAATTTATGTCATCGTTTTTCACAGAGAGGCTCGTAGACCACGCATATTGATATTGTGATATTGTATATTTTGTCTTGTTCGGACTCGTTTTTCTGTGCTATATAACAGGCATTGATAAAATGTTCTATAATAACGTGTCACCTGAATCGATATCTAAAATTAGCATTTGGCGTTTATGACACCGTATGCATATTACGTGTATTTTCATTATTATGAAGAACACTTCTAAGCAGGCCTAAATTATTCGACAAGCTACGATTACGTAGAATACACATGAGATTCGATACATAACAAGTACTAGCAAGTACTAGTACGCGTTCCTTTGAATTTCCGATCTGTTGAAGGTATCTGGACCCCTATTAGCTGACTTGACATTCAAGGTAATTGAACTTCTGCCTGCCGGGGTGTACCCCAAACATCAGGGACTGTAGACAGTTACATCGTGACAACATTGACCTGTTGACAGGGGCACAAGGAACGAGCGCTTGATCAAATAACAATCTTTGAAAAGCACAAGATAAACATCGATACATTTTGTCCAGGCAGTAGCCTACGCTAATGTATGGTGATGACTCGAAAAAAACCCCCCTAAACACCTCCATCCACATCTTGGGTGTATTAGATAACCCTGATGTCTCAAGTAATTTGAAGTATGGGGGTGGGCAATAAGCTGGGCATACTTCCCTGCTTGTGGGACTTTCCTGTATATACGTTTTGAACCGTATATTTTCAAAACTAGGTCAATCTTTTGGACGTTTTCCAGAAATTGTTCACCTGTAATATTTCTTGAAGTACATGTATATATATATACACGTATGTTTTATCACTCAAATTCTCAAATATATAACCCCCCCTGACACGGTGCTCGACCAATTCAGAAATCCCAATCATTCACAGTGTCTGTCTGTATTTATTTTGTTGTAATTGTTGATGACCAGCCTTTCATACTGATGAAAACACTGATCATCCATGTTGAATAATATATTACATATAAATACAATACATCATGTTTAGGCAATATGCATTTACTGGGACGCGTTTCCCATTACACATAATCTATCTGTCGCCTGTCATTTCAGCAATATTTTACGAATGTTACTGTGACAGATGTGTCACATGTTTCCAATAAACTCTTCCCGTATTTAGTCACTCTCACCGTCATCTCACATATTGATAACAGCAGATTACAGCAGATTGATATATAAGTGATAGATACATAACCGTGCATAGGCCGTAAATGTATGGACTTCCCCCTTCCCGTAAAATGAATTACATACATCCACCTCACTATAAGTATAGTGAGTATATTGTGATATTGACTTCTACGAAACATCTCAATCGATGTGATCGATTACTCACCTGGATCACGTATGATAGTACACGGTACCCCAAACTGAAAGTGAAACACAATTGTATACATATATATTAAAATTGAGAAAATTGGTGAATTAATTCAAAACCCCTATTAGAAATACGAGACAAGTACGAGACAATAAGAAAATTCGAACTGAAACTGGTTGTATAAAAACTCTTGTATTGTTTCATTATTTCGTCTCAAAGACACCCCTATTTACCTGAGAACAGTCATTTGTGTCCAGAGGGCAGATGTCTTCTGCATGACTCCCGGCTATCCAATATGGAAGACATATACACAGCAATATCAATGCATGGGGAGCGTCTGTTGCCATGGTGATCATCGTCGAGAGAAAGTTCAACTATCGACGGTCTCTATGACAATATGCGCTCCAATCAATGTGTAATTAGGCCAGTGACAGTACTCAGCACCACGTATTACTTTGACGATTTATCCATCGAATATCATTGGTCAGTCGAGCTATATGTCCCATACAGCAGCGTGACAACCGTTCATGGTCCTCTGTCCATGTCGACACCACGAGGAGGTGTCTCTGTAAGCCGAGATGACAAATATTACCGGTACTATACACAGTATTTACGGTGTTTTCAAGCCATCTTTGCACGGTTGATGGCCTTTATCGTCGCCCCGACCCCGTAATTTTCCACGAATTGCGCAGTGGCTCAAGCTCGAAGGTGTGTCATCCCACGTTGAAAGACTGTACAGTGGTCGGTATCGATTCATGGGCGACCGACCACCTCAGTCAGGCCTCATAATGGCTCTTATCTACAGATAAAGAAACATACCTGTACTTGTCCATGTAATAGTTGTGTACATGGAACACACCTTGATATTGCGACAACTATCGTTGTCGTATCTCGATCGTATCTTGTGAGAGTAGAATATTAAAGCTTCACATACTAATCGTCAAAACACTCCACCTGCATTGACCAGTATTGACAAATGCATGTCGTAGTTGACGAAGCCATAAAAAGCGTTAGATACTTGTAATCAAATAGCGGGCGATATCTCCTAGCTTGGGTGATATACATGTATGCTCGTCATTGTGGCGGTGAAACACTCGAGTTTATTTTCTAAACTATTCAGACGACCAAGTTTAAAACTTGACAGAATCAAGTCTGACTCATAAAAACGAAAGCACCTAAGTATACCTCACACCAGTACTACATGGTAGATGTATTAGCCATTAACATCTTGGCATTACGATGAGGTTTGTATCGAACAAATATACACATATCAGAAGGTTTGTAACAAGGTTTGAAGACGACATTTAAGACCGTAATAGTACTTACCTGTAAGGCGTTGAGATCTCCAGTCATACAAGCGACGTAATAAAAAAGGATAAAATATCATATATCAGCTTCCAACAAACCCAATCTTTTCTAAATCATATCGTCAAACAAGTAGTCCATTGTGACTTCATTCCAATCAGAGCGAAGAATTCAACGATGCATATGTAACCCCAAATGCCAAGTGGTTGACAATGTTGTTGAGTTGTTACATCGTTTCCGCACTCGAGCCCCACAATATTACCTTGGTAACATGAGCGACCCACATCGCACACAAACGGGTATAGAGGAACTGAAGATCATATTGTGCGAACGGAAATTCAAATAAACGTATTTGCACATAATATTATGAATAGAAATAAGAGATGTTTTCTTTCTGATTAGCTGACGCTATTTTTTAGTTTACCGAGCCAGAGGCGAGATAGATTGTGAGCATGGCGTTGAGTCCGTCTATCGTTCTCATTTTCATCTCCCAAAGTTTAAGATCGAATCCAAAGTTTAAGATTTAAGATCGAGTCCAAAGTTTAAGATTGAATCTTTCTGAAATTTTGAACGAAAATATTTCAAAAGAATGGATCACTGTTATTTTCGCATTTTTCTCAAAATTGGGGCTTTGTTCCTTCAAGTAATCACATTAATTAATGTATCTTTGTGATCATGGTGATGTGTACAAGTTTGGATGCGGTCTGCCGTGTGGCGGCCAATATCTTTGATTTTCTGGCGGGCCAGCGAAACAATTATCTTTTGTCTCAAACCAAGTTACTATAGTCAAGTTCAACACAAAACCTCACATGAGATTTTGGCGATAACTTTATATAAAATCGTGTCAGCAATTTGAAATTTGATATATTTCCATTTGGCCTATAGAACCATATTTTTTCACCACATTTCTGATTTCTTGTTAATTTAAAAAGGTTGCAATCTATTCCAATGGTTATCAGCCCTCTGTTTCTTCTTCAAATCCCATATAACAAGTGTAACATGCATATACTCGATTTGTGTTGCTCTTGAACCGCCGTTCTACGTGTGGCGGAAATTCTGATTTTCCGACAGGTCGGCAAAATATATCCGGTAACATTTCTCAGCCTTTGGGTTATTGTTCTATATATTCAGCAATATCTATCTTCTATGCCTATCTTAGTCGTTGATCAACACCGAAGTCCACACAGGATATACGAATAGATCTACAAGTACACGATCTCCACCTGATTTGATGTAAAGATATGGGTAGGGCGAGGCATTAGGTTAATTCAGACGAACAACAGTGTTATACAGTAACAATGAAAGACCACATGTAATAATCACGTTTTTGTCGAAAACATTCATCTCGTATATATATAAAATAAGATAATACTTATTCCGGCAAATAAGAGAAAGAAAGATATATCTGCATGAGAAATCTGACAATACAGAATACAACAGAACTATAGCCAAGTTGTTGCTAACGCGCAATTGAGGGACTGTTGAACAAATAACAACTAAGTTGATAACACTTAATTATGTAAACATACCTACAGCATGTACAGAGTGAGCTCTAAAAACTATACCGAAAAAAAATGCTTGTGGTAATAAATAATAATTCATAATAAAATATTGAAAGAATTCAGCAAAATGAACAGTCCAGGTTCAGTTCAACGCATAAACATGTTCAATGTGAGTACCATTCTGGGCAAGATAGAGTTCCAGCTTTAAACAGATATTTTTAAATATGGAACAGATAATGTGGTCGGTAATGGACGTGATCACACATTGAGTTTCAACTGTTGAAACGTTCTTGGTTTAGCATCACCAAAACACTTGACAGTTGACAGTACACAAGAGGTTACTGTGCAGTGGACCAATATGTGAAGAGGTCATGGGAATATCTATATTGGACTGTCCAAGAGCGTTGAAGAACTGTGTATTAAGGCATTTTCATGGAATGGCATCCCATTGGAATGCCCATCACAAAATGTCGCCCTCGTGGGGGGGGGGGGGGGGGGGCGAGGGTATTGCATTTGGGTCTGTCTCCCTGCCTGTCTGTCTGTCTGTTTGTCTGTCTGTCTGACTACGAGGTCAAGGTCAAGAGGTCAAAATCGAAAAGTTGCAATAACTCCATTTATAGTCATGATTAATTTTCGCTAATAATTTTGTATTTTTCTGTTGTCAATTCTCCATCATTTGTTATATGACCAATGGTCGTACGATCAAAATTCCCCATTATCGCCCAAGGTCGAGAAAGTAAGGGTCATCAGCTGAAATTACCGATTCATAATATTACAAGTAGTAATTACTCAGAAACCACTGAAGATATTCAATAGAATATTTTACGCAGTAAAAATCTGGGTGAGCCTGCAAAGTTTGGAAGGTTATTGTCAAGATTTCATGCCGTGGACGAGAATGTTGTAAAAATAGAGAAATCACAGGAACTCTACTTTTATTAATGATTAATTATCCAATGATTTTATTATGGCTAATTACCGACCATTTGATATATGACCAATTGTCGTATGACCAAAATCACCGATTATCGCCCACGTTGAAAATACAAAGGTTATCAGCTTTAATTTTTGCGACTAAATCTGAAGAGCGAGGGTCTGCAATCTCTGATTGTCTCGTTTATGTTTGAAGCGAGGAATTTGGAAAGGAGTCACCTGCATGTGACGACAGTTATTGTGATAGGAGACAATTTATTCTGATATCCACTGAAAAGAAAAATCTCAACCACACCAATATTAGCATTCAAAAAAATAATTCATTTCTAATAAGGAGCCCTGAATAAAGGCAAACCACCAATAAGTAGTTTCGGTATATTTTTGGCTCACTTTGTATTTGTAGATATTTATTATATTGTGCAAAAAATTGGGCAAATATAATCATTATCGCAGTCCTGAAATTACCACATTTTGAGCAAAGTTTTGACATATAGCAAAAATAAATTCAAGGATTAGAAAATATGATGGTAGTCCTAGATGTATTTATGCGTTCTGAAATAAGGATAACTAATGAAATGTATATCTGATGAAGTGTACTTAAAAGCAAAATAGTATATTCACAGTGCAGACACGGACTACTAGTGTTTTACCCTAGTCCAAGATGGGCGACAAGTACGTATGGACCAACTCTGAGTATGGCAGTCTGATAACTGCTGATTGGGGTACCTGCTGATGCCATGTGCTTTTGGGGCTCTGAAACAGTCTATTATGCCCAAAAGTACAAAAACGTCATGTCCATTGTCTGCATTATGCAAAAACAAACATGACAAAATTATAATGTAACATCATTACTTTTTTGTATGTATTTGGCACGGTAGACTGTTTCTATGGTTTATCTATACCCGAATTACATGGTGGCGATCCTGGTGGCAAACAGGAACCTCAGATAGATAGAACTGATACCCATAACCGCCTCGACTGTCCAAGCGCAAATAACCGCCTCGACTGTCCAGGCCCCACGTACTGGTCGCCATCTTGGACTAGAGTAAGGCACTTCGCCATAGTCCGTGTCTGCACTGTAATATTGCGAACAAGGAATGAGCTGCTTGCGCGCCAAACATATCAGACGGTTATTAAGCTTGAGTCTCCGATCAATTGGAGAAAATCATGAAATCTCAACGTCAGCGTAAAAAAATTGGCCTTTCCATGTTTTGGTACAAAATCATGTGCAACTTGCCAATTTTCTGCGTGCACCTGCAAGCTAGCTTGGAAGATATGCAACAGCATGAGTTTCTGTAGACGAGAACTCGTCTGAACGTATTGGTATGAAAGACGACCATATGAAGTTTGTCATTTGAAGACCCAAAACAGAGTATCAAAATACAGAGTCGAATAACAGAATGAAATGTTTGTATGACTACATCATCATTGTGCCTCAGATTCGGCCAAAGGTCTTCACGAAACGGCTGCACAATTTGCCATGTGACAAACATTTTAAGACCAACTAAAACAGCTGAGATTGGGATTTGTTCAGAAGCGTGTGTTACGTACATGTATGTGTGTGGGTACTTGTTATACACCCATCATGCAGGGGGTTCGTTTTGGATTTCTAAATTCCTCTGGTTCTAACTTCTGATTGTTGGTTCTATATCAATTTCAATTGCTGTACAGTAGAAAGATGCACATGTTTTTTATGGACTTCAGCTCCTGGTGACCCCAGCGTTCTATTCTTAAAAAGGTTTCAATTTAGTTTTTATATTGACGTCATAAACATCTCGCGATATTGGTGGTAGTAACACATACATTTTATAACACCATATTGCGTGCGTTGTGGTGCAAAAAAATGTGAGTGCAACTTGAAATGTTTTTCTTGATATTGCTCGATAGCAACTTATTGAGCTATGGTCATGATGAACTACCTACAAAGACTAGAGAGTCTTTATATATCATATATCCAGAGAAGCGAATCGCTTCCGAACGAATTGACGATCAGACATTGAGAGATATTTTGAGGAGCATGCATTACGAATTCACAGCGATTTTTATACTTTAGTTGAATCAATACGCCAAAGCAGTTAATTATCAGAAGTTGTTCAATGTACATGCAGATGTTTGTAGGCCTGCATTTTTGCCTTTCATTTTACGAGAGCAATGGACGAATTGTTCACCCGAGCTTTGTTTCTTTTCCGAAATGTATTAACTTTAGGTTTTCCACTGGATACATCATAATGCTATTGGCAAACAGATCAATTGTTTGGCATATCATAAAAGAATGTCTGTGTCAATTGTCAGAGATGTAGTGAGCCATCATGCTCATGCCCTTCATGTGACCACTCTCACAAGGATCATTATGCACCGTCTCTGTTTTGAAGTCACGAATGAGTCCGCATGGGCTGGATGTCAAACGTTCATTATCTGTACTCTGCTGACATTGTATACATGACATTATGAGACTAATAAATACATATACATGTCATAATGTATATCACTCTATCCAAATGCAATGATCCGAGACATCGTTTCATATATAATATCACGGTGAGAGAGCGAATTGATGAGCGAGTTTATGCAATTTACACTTTAGATATCTCCATGTTCACATCATATGTGAATGGAGAGCTGCTGCATTCCAGTTTGTAAATCACCAGAAGCAGACCATTCTCTAGCACATATCCATCTGAAGTCATGCACCATAACAAATCATTGGTCATCAAGGATCACTAACCAAGACTCTACTGTCCCGAGACTATTAGTCTATTGTCCCTGTACATGCTGTAGGATTCAGAATGTCCACGTACAACGGAGATCACGAGTACCTCTACATGAAGCGACCGGCGATCTCCCACTGAACAAAATGATGTGTCAGTTACATCACCGTGAACTCTCACGAACATCACAGATATCAAACGGGGTGAGATCACAGTGGCACCAAAGTGTAACCCCACCAAAATATCATGCATGTTTACATAACTGCTGTGATATACTTGTAAGATACAGATGCAGATTGCAAAATATAGTATATAAAACATGTTAGGAGTCATCCATAACTCGCGCCCAACTAAAATTCCAACTATCAAAATTAATTATTATATTTTTAAATGTCGGCTATTTTATCATACCATAGTGCTGTCTCAGCAATGTCATGTCTCTTGTAATGTATATCTAATCGATCTGTGACGTCATTGTGACATCACATGGACCTCACACGACAACCTGCATTTGACAGTTGTGTAGAATCACGAATGTGATGTCATGGGTTTGAGGTTCGTGTGATATCGCATTGAATTTGTACGATCTCATGTGTCGACTGAGCTGGAAGAAGGACATGACTTTGGTAGCTGAAGAATAAAATAGAATAAAAACAAGTGACATTAGCCTGTTTACAAACAACACTTATCTGTTTGTTATTATGTATGAGAAACATACATTACAACGATCGACTAAATTGAATCGAAAACTTTCACCCTTTCTAGATCCGGATATATTACTTGACAATATGTTTTCAACATACATGTAGTTATCCATTTGATCTATCAGAACACTTGATATTCAAATTGAAAATTGACTTTGAAAAATAAAATGAGAAAAAATGAGATTAAACTTATGACAAGAAAATGCAGCTAACTGCGAGAGTCGACATTAGAGCTCGAGCACACCATCAGCACCCTGACAGCTGAATGTATTCTACTCAACGTAACCCCCCCCCCCTCCAAACAAAAATGGGCCCAAGTAGCGCATCTTACTCTGTTAATACTATTCACCCACTGAATGTATACCATAATTAATCCGTCTGGCACATTTTTAATCTTCATTGAATTTAGAAGAAATAGTAAGCTGCGCTACATGGCCCAAAAATGTTACCATAATGATATCCTCCCCCAAATGATTCCAATTCATTCCCGTATATTATGATGAAAGCATAGGCCTACTTCATTCATATTTTTCTAATAAGTAAACATTTATTTTGAACTCAATGAAACAGATACTCCTGCTAAAATGATATTGAACCTTAATGAAATATCCTTAAAAATATTTTAAACTATGAGGAATATCTGCATCTGATATCATGATAATTAACATATATGCCCACTGGGCTAATGAAAAGACCAGTTTAAAAGATAAAGGATTATTTGAAGGCTTCGCAAACCCAACACCTTTACATATAAAATACGTCAAATTATGGTAAATGTAGCCATGGCATTGCAGACGAATCGTTGTGTTCGCTTCATAAGACCGAGGAATGCCACACGGCACACGCAAGCTTACATGGATGCTGTACAGGAAATTGTGTGCTCCAAAATACGCATCATTGCGGTAAAATTTGCTTTGCATTCTGGGAACGTCAATTTCCATCGGCTCCGCCATTTTGACGTTTTCCAAACAATCTCAGCATTTTGCGTAATTTTCTCAAACCTAGCACATCGATTTATGCATTATACATGGGTGGAATATTCAAAGTTTACCATCAATTCGAGAGATTTCATGTCAAGGACGAAGAACATTCTCTTTGGAAGTAGGTTTTTAAACGTTTACATGCCAAAACGGGCGTCGATAGGTTGGCATGAAACCTCCATAAAAAAGTCAGCACATAGACATGTGGAGAGTTGGGGGCTTCGCCCCCAACGCTCCAATGTCAATAAACATGGCAAAATACTCACGGGCCTAAAGTTTGACTTACATGTATCTAACCTTACACCTGCCAGTTTCGATCATCTGGGAATGTGTAAGTGAGATAGGTATATTAGTGAATAACTGTCTTGGCTTGGTCAGAACATTCGCGCCAACCTTCATTAGTTTTGGCGGGATGATATGCATATGACATTGTTTTGAGTGCGAGATATCGCTGAAAACAATGTCATATATGCATTTTTTGCACATTTCCTTCATTTCTAACAGAATAGAAACATAGAAACATACAGCTGTCACTTCAAATGCGAGTGCGAGATGTTCGTATCCCCCCAACATTGTACTCATAATATGAGACACATCGTAGAGTGCGAAAAATTGTCATATATCCGGACCTTTGGTCCGATAATCTATTGTCGTGGCGTTGCGTCCGTCATCGTCGTCCGTCTACATTTTTATCTTTAAAGTTTACAATCGAATCTTTCCGAAATTTTGCACAAAAATGCCCTAAAGTATTTCGAGAGGGAGTTTTTTTTTTAGTTTTACGATTTTCGCTACTTTATCACCATTTTCTCAAAAACGTTTCAGTAACTTATCGATGCATAACAGTCCCCATATGTACCCCTGTTGCATGTACAAGTTTCATTGCCCTTGAATCGCTCGAAGTGGGCCATTTTGGGCCCAAACTCGGCCCAAATCGGACTTTTCCATGTTAAATTCTCCTATGCTTTATAATGGGCACACTTTTCCAAATATCTCACTTAATATTGAGATGAGAGATTAGGAATAAATTGTGGACATATAGGAAATGATATATATGCTGAATATTTTCATGACCTTGAATTGAAACCTTGAATTTTCAGACCTTTGACCCCATTTTCAAGGTCACATGACAAAATAGCTGATATCTCGCTTATTTTCGACTTTACAGCTTAGGAATCAATTGTGAACATATTGGAAATAATATATATTCTGAATATTCTAATGACCTTGAATTTGACCTTTGACCTAAATTTCAAGGTCACTGGACGAAATGACAGCTCGCTTATTATCGACTTTACAGCTTAGGAATCAATTGTGAACATTTAGTAAATAATATATGCTGCATATTGCCATGACCTTGAATTCGACCTTTAACCTAATTGGCAAAATGGCTAATATCTTGCTTTTCTATTGACTTTATACTTTGGGAACCAATTGTGGACATTTAGAAAATCATATACACTGAATATTTTGATGACCTTGAATTTGACCTTGACAAGAGCACAAAATGGCTAACATCTCGTTTATTATCAACTTTACAGCTTAGGAATCCATAGTGAACATATAGGAATTGATATATGCTAAATATTTTGGTGACCTTGAATTTGACCTTTGACATCATTTTCAAGGTCAGAGAGAAAAATGGCTAATATCTCGCTTATTATCGACTTTACAGCTTAGGAATCAATTGTGATCATACTACAAATGATATATGCTAAAAGGCTGATATCTAAAATATATATTGTTCGGTAACCTTTCTTAGCCCTTGGGCTAATTTTTAAAGAAATTGCCTTTGAAACCAGTCAATATTTAAAAAAAACTATATTTCATATTAAACATGCTAAATTAACTGAATGAGGCATACTCAAATCAAATGTAATCACTATAACCAGTCCTCTGGGAAATTTTGCTCACTTGAACATGCGGTTCTCGTCTGAATACAGTATCCATCACACGCAGATGTAAACAAAGCCTAGAAGTGCAAGATGGACTGACAATTTCACGTACATCATGGTATATCACTGATTATTTTCTCATAACTACACCATATATGCACATACGAACTGGAAAATGTACTCGATGCGGACTTTTAAGCGCGGTTTGGGCATTTGTTTACATTCGGGTTTGATGGATACACGTTCGATTGTTTATATAAACAAAACCGGTACAAAATGTGTATTAAAACGGATGAAAAGACAACTCGGACAATTGTGAGCGTCAAAATCATTGAGCACACCTTTTGTTATCTTGCATTGAATGTGTTGCACAGAAATTTAGTTTTGAAACAAAATATTACATTTGAAGGCAGAAGCTTTAATATTGAGACTCTTCAAAATAGTTTTTACCGATTCCTCTGAAATTGACTGGAAGGAGAAACTCTAACTTTTTATACCACGAAGGTCACGGTTCGCGCAGTCGTTCCCTCCGTTGATAAGACATGCCTTCTGATACAAGGCGTCATCCGTGAGATCTTCAACCGCTGATATAACATTAGCGATTTTCGCCTCTGGTTTGCATACCACGTCAGTGTGAACTCGTTATCCCCTCAAGATACATTTGATGATGCTGCTACCCAGCAGGAGTGTTTGCTTTGGTGACGTCGCCTTCCTGAACCCTTTCCAAGAATCCATATTGAATCTGGCAAGAATACCAGCGTTCTGTTGGCGTACTCGGTCCCGGACATGCCGGTTTGGGTACTTTCTAGCTTCTAGTACCCGATCCGTGACTTCCTTATGACAAGCTGTATCTGTAGGGTCAATGTAGCTATCTGATGAGTGTCATGTTCTAGCATGGAGATGCTCAATTGGGATCTGAACTATTAGCTACTTCTCGATGCATATTTTGAATTTGAGTGATAAGCATTGCAATGGGGTATGTTTCTTGTTTCTCAATCTCCAAATTTGAATTGGACGTAGGCGACATTTGGGGCATAACCAGTTTCCCATTATGTCATTTTCATCAACAAAACTCTGGTGTATCCAGCTTTGACACATAGAGCACCAAACCATTTCTTCTGGTGGGGTCTTACACTGTGGGATGCAGCATCTCTCTACTGTGTTGTAATTTCCCTTCGATTTGCTGCTGTATTTAGTCTGTATATCGTCTGCGCCAGGACTTGGCGGGATGAATAAGTCCTGAGATGGCGGATGAACTGCCTGTGAATTGATTTCTGTCGCGACTACAATATTTGTGCCACAACAAAAATATGTCATTATGAAGCCAACTTATTTTGTCTTATGACACAGTTTATATATATTTCATGCAGAATGTCGGGATAACTTTGAAACAAGTTCGAAATGTACTGCATGTTCAAGTTGTACTTGTCACACTGTGTCGTTGACACTATCAGTGCAAATGGGCGTGCGTGACACAGGAAAGTTTGATTGACAATAGACGTATGGACGACTAGTCTGAAACGCTGATCAGTGGCACAATTGACCATTGTATGAAAATACAACAAAATGGCTGACACAGATTAGAACATCAGCCAAATTGTTCTGACAACAATACCTTGTGCTAATTCGGCAAAATATTGTTCATCTTTCGCGAATAGGACGGTTTATTGAAAGAATTTCAATCAGCTTTGAATTTCTGATGAGTTTTCACACCAATTCTTCAAAGTGACAATGCGCACATATTCCTGTTTGTGCATGGTATGAACGAAAAATTCTCATATTCTCGCATATAATATAAAAAAGACCCAAACAGCTAATCGTAAGGACAACGGAGCTGATTGGGGCCTGGTCAATAGTCGGCGCATATGGTACATGTAATATAGAGTATGGACAAATTAATGAATCACGTTCAAATCTGCTGCTGATACCCGCGTGATGAAAACCGAAACTGTTTTGTACGATTTATAGTGGATACGGTCGCAGTTCGGTGATGAGCATTTTTAACTTAATCCAAACAAACCATGTATATTCTAATAATGTTACTACATGTATTTACTTTAAGTTCTGCGAGAGAATTATCAGATGATTGGAACACACCTTTCGCCACGTACTGTATGTATTACAAAATGTATTTTGTATTGCAAATGTATGATTCGTTTCAATAGTACAAATGGCACAAAAAGAGCTGCCGTGGTCTTTTCCAAGACGTTCCTGTGTTTGAGACGTTGGTGGACGCAGAAGAGTGTGAGGCAACACCATGCAGCGTTTCCTGTGGTGGTGGAACTATGGTCATGACGAACTACCTACAGGAAGGCTGGAGAGCTGACTATACGAGAACCATCCCTTGTAACACGTTCCTGTGTGATGTGTATCCACATGGAGGTAAGTCAGTAGCATTATGTTTTGTTCAGAGAGATGTTCGCACATAATCATCTGAGATCATATTGATTTAAATGTTGATTTTGTTTTAGAAATCATTCCAACAAAATCACGCCAGATCGGAGTAGTTAAGTTGTTATTTGATCTTATTAAAGAGCACGTGACTAGTATACATATATTCGATGATATAAAACCGATAACTCCCCCAAAATACACCATGGTGATCCTGCAGTGAACCCCTGTGTGAAAGAATCCCTTAAAAGTGTGTATGGTTATAGTTTTATTATATCCGAGAACTTCGTCGTCTTTTAAAACAGAAAATTTGTGAAATGGAAGTGCTGCAATTGACCAATTTCGCAGGAATGGTATCTTCATGCAAAATAAATACAATACAACATTATCCCTGATTGCACAATGTAGAGGATATTTCGTCAAAACTTCTGTTTTCAAATGCACTTTAAATTTCAGCCCTTCTGAGTGGGTTTCTCATCAGAATTCCTCCTAATCTCGCCATGATGTGAATTTTTCAGAACATATGGACAAAGAACATGTAGTGGAATGAGGCCTCGATTCAACGTGATATCTGATTCATTTGGATAACTGGGATATTCACACTAGAACAATACTATTGTTACAATTTTACCATGGCAATTTGGAATATCTTATCCTGTCAATGCATATGCCCAATATTTATTTTAATAAGAGAAAATTCGGTCTTAATAGCCCTCACACTGTTGTTGTTGGTACTCACACATAAATTATACTCCATATGTGTTTCACTAATTTTTTGGTCCAACAATTTTTCGGAATAAAATTGAACAAACCGAATCAGCCTTCTAAATAAAATTTAATTTATGAATAATCTCTGTTCAGTTCATTCCTTTCTATAAATGATACATCAAAACGTCATGATTCTGTCTTCAAAGAAAGCCTATATGTGATATTTGCATAGACATAGAAGAGAGATGAACTGCCAACTTCGGTATCACTCTCTCTGTTTCTAGTCATGGAGCTTGAGTCACACAAGGTCAGAGGAAGATGGTAGTTACACTTCCGTTGTCAACGTATAACGTCATATTGCCATTGTTCATTCCTGACGATCCGTACAGTATCGTCAGGAATGACGATACGTTAGAGTGTTGACGTAACGTACAGTATTGGACGTATTACGTTAGAGTGTTGACGTAACGTACAGTATTGGACGTATTTTTACAATTGAGATTTCCCATAAAACTTCAAACCGAGCATAAAATACCCAAATTCCTCTGGTCGAAACTCAAGGTCACTGAGGTCGAGTTGGCAGTCCATCTCTCTTCTATGTCTATGATATTTGGTAACGCCTGGCAGCGGCAGTAACAGCACCGAAGAGGGAATTGGTTTCAAAATTAATTTAGTTCAGTTAATGTTCCTATTGACATCGTCCATATTGTACACATTTTGCAGTGTTTGTCTTCTAAACATATACGGCATTCAATGTTGTTTGCTGCTTTCAAGAAATTTTATGGACGTCATCTCAATCTGGTTGATGAGTGCAGTTAATCTGTCACCAGCATCCTGCAAATCCTTCTTGCATGTTAATATTTTGGAGTTCTTGATGCTCACTCTTTCCGGAACATCTGATTTCACAACCTTATAATGGAGGTTCATGAAATTCCATATAATTTTATCGACTCTGACCGACCCTGGACTTTAGGAAAACTACTTGGCTACTTGGCTACTGGTTCCATGTTTATTGCTGCTGCAAGTATTAAGTGGCCTTGGAAGTGGGTGTAAATTGAGCGGTTACCAGGCGCCCCAGTAGTTCCCCTCTTCATTGTGGAATAGCATCTCTTGCCAGGTGTAATCTAAGTTCATTACCAGTCAAATCACCTAAAATATAAAAAGAGGTGTTTGTTTCACATCACTGTGTTCACGCATATTCATACAATTTTTATTCATCTAGGGTTCAGAATGTCTATGTACAACGGAGACCACGAGTACGTCTACGTGAAGCGCTCGGCGACCTGGGAGCAGGCCATGGACACATGTCTGCACGAGTATGACGCCAAACTTGCAGTCATAGACAACAAAGAACTGGGCACGGCCATTGTCAACTGGGTTCGAAAAGCTGATGTTTTCTATGAGGACACTGGCAGAGTCTTTGCTAATAACGGTGATGTTCTCTGGATCGCGGGTTTCCCCCACTCACCGAATGTGGAATGTAGGTTATGATACATCCCGCTTGATACTAAATGTTATTATTCTCTCCGTATATACTTCTCTAATGTACAGTTATATGTAAATTTGAATGTAAAGTGTATCTAATTTATTGTTACGTGAATATGTACATGTATGTTAAGGATATAATTTGAGTGTAATGAAAATCATAAAATTTAAGAAAAAATATATACCCCAGTCTCGGTTCACCGAGTGTTTCTCGATGTATTGATATGCTATTGTCTCAGTATGTATGCTCTAGTACTGTAGTACATACACCTCAGGTGTATCTATGTGACTCAGTATCCCATACGTATGTGTTAGTATACAGTGTCTCATTTGTATGACTTATTATTCCATAGGTATGAGTTAGAAAAAGAGCTATGTTCGTATTTAAGTGTAATTCCCACGTATGTACGTGTAATTAGAAAGTTTTTTATGGATATTTTTTTGTAGTGGATTTTTTTATTAGGGTTTCATGATGTTGTTCTGGGTTCATCTATTAACACTGAAATTAATGTTTGATTCCGGTGAAAATTGAAACTAGAAAATTCCATTGACCAGATCTATTGGCATTGCGTATTCTTCTTCATTTTTTTTGTCTTTAGAGAATAAAATCTTCCTGAAATTTTGAACAAAGATCATGCTAATAACAATACGAGTTTTTTTTCTTCAAAAAATATCTGAATTCAAAGATTTTATTTCAGACTCGTGTTCTTTAAGCCTTTGAAAAAATGATATTAAAAATGTTGTTCCAATCGGTATTGTTGTTTGTATTGGTAGTATCAATGCTTCAAAGAAGGAGCTCTGACATTGGACCATATATAACTATCTCAACGGTGACATTGAATTTGACCTTTCATGACCTTGAAATTTCATAATGGTAATTTCAGTGGAAAGCCAACCGTTTCTGGACTTTGTATTGTTGATCTTTTTGGTGACCTTTCCAGGCTTTTCTCAAAATGTGATTATGTCAAGTGATTATTTATTCCTTAGATGTCACCTGCGGGCCACAGTGCACTTTGAATTTGAGATCAGGATTTATCTAACTGATGTTTCAGATGACTATCTGTGTCTGGCGATACATGTTCTCTATCCGGAAGACTGCCATGACACGACAGACGATCTGTTTATACGAGAGACAGGCTGCTCCAATCCCGCTGATCACGATCCGAGAATTCTCCAAGGCTTCATCTGCAAACGCCAACCAGGCATCAGTCAATACGTCAAAGGTATTGTTAGGATGTCATATGACACATTGACCTATAGTTTATTGACTGTATGTCGGTGTCAAAGAAATTTACGTCGTAAGTAAAATAGGTTCCACAGACAAATATTCCTAGGGAATGTTGTCCAATGGGACAATATTCTCAGTAATATATGTCCGACGGACCTAATTCCCTGGGAAAACAAGTCCTGAGACCTAATTCCCTAGGAATATATGTCCGGGGGGACATAAAATACATGGGACATATATTCCATTTACACTGGCAATAATCTAGACATCGATTGACGAACCATGTTAGCTCAGATGTTGGCGTGAGGATGTCATTAATGTGCAAGGACGCAAGAGAACTTGGCGAAAACCAATTTTATTGCACAAATGGATTTATAGAAGAAAACAATATAAATCATCATTAATCAAATCACAACCTACAAGTATTCAATCCAAATCAAACCTCACATACACATGGTCATATCATTAGCAGAGAGTGGCGTGAGTATCATATGGTGGGACCTTGAATTCGACCTAAGATGACCTTGAGTTTTAGAGCCAAGAATGCAATGTGTCAAAAGTGACTGCTGAGAAAACGTTCGCGAACAGAAATAATCATTGTCGCTTGTGTATACCTGTAGCATGTGGTGGATCTTTTGATAAGCTTTTGTGATGATACCAGATTGTACTGGCATTGCTTCCATTTGTCGTTCCCATTCATTTGTTTGATACAATGTACGTTAACCCTACCGTACACATTTACCCTGTGACATCTTTCTATTGATTCTACGTTTTGTGGACAGACTATTGTGCCGTGGTCCCACAGAGCATTGTTCCATGTGGTTACCCAGGCATCGATGCTGAAGAGTGCGGACAGATACAGTGCTGCTTCGACGACAACAAACGAAACAAATGTTTCCAAAAAGATTACACGTTCGACTCCAAAGGTAAGAAATCCACATTCAACTACATGTTTTTCTAAAACTGGAAACACCATTAAAGATAAAGTACAATGAATGAAGAACCTGGACATATTTCGCAACTGACAAATAAGTTTAATAGTAACACATCTTGATCTTTACATAGGATCGAGTGGTTTCTTCAGAGAAGTGTCAGATCGTGTTTGATAAATTTTCTGTGAACTACATGTGCTAAATGTTTGTAAAATGTGTGCGTATGTTCGAATGATTGTCGATTGTATACTTAACTATATGCAAGTCAACGAGACACATGCCAGAAACATCCAGTAACAGGCGAGAAAATCAGTTCACAAATACGGAATACTACCGAGAGGCGAACAAATCCATGGTGCCGAATTAGGTAGAGTCTATAGACGAAAGAGTAGGTTCCTAAATCAAGAGATCGAGGATATCAAGAATTGGCTGATATACAGTCAACCAGTCAACAAAATTTTGTTACAGTGGAATAATCGGCTCTGCAATTCGTTATCAATCAATTGGCTAACATATATTAGATGATATAGCACCGTTACAACCCCCAAAATATGTCCGCATGACCCTGCAGTGGATGCTGAACATACCGTAAAAACACACGATGTGAACGAATTGTTTATATCTGCGCTAACATAAACAAAGACATGAATTTCCCTATATTTTCGTTATTTGCAACACAAAAGAATCGAACTGAATATTTGGGGTTCCATCACTATTATACCATACACAAACCAGTTTCAAATGATAGGGCTGTGTATTTTTCTACATGTTCAGCTATTTTTGGTAATGTTGCATCACTGCATGGGAACCGTTCCGTGCGAAAATATTTTAAAATCCGATTTTCAATGTCAAATTTAGTCAAGTTCGTGTGCGCATGGGAACTTTTGCACTGTACAGCTGCTCTGGGAACAGCTATTGCTCACTTTCAACCAGAAAAGCAAAAACCGATTATTCCACTTTAACTACAAAAGTACAAAGTCACAACATTCTTCCAATATTAATATAACTCCATTGAACTGGTTTGAGGAATCAATTGATGCGGTGTTTGACAAAATACGTTTTCCATCCAACTAAATATTCATAACGATTGTCATTCGCGATGAACCAATAACAACACTGGGCAGATATTTTTCATAATTCACGATCACTCGTATTTATCTGCTGGGTATGGAACACTTGGACACCCAAGTGTCACTAAATCGTCAATGTATCTCCCCATACTTATCAATACTAGCAGCGTGTTGTTTCCAAGCAACAAGGTGTATCATCAGTCGTACACCATGCACCCATATGGCTTTTGCAACGTGTTGTTTGTCACTCTATTATACACAAAATATTGGGAGTATCGGCACACTAAACTAATCTACAATTTATGAAAAGTTTTCATCATTATCGATCTAGGTGTTAATCGAATAAAAAGCGATCATCTTTCGTTTTACTTCTGACAGAACTCCTGCAACGAACAATAAAATGTAGGAAGACGTGTGGTGTAGATCACGAGTTCTCAATCGACTGCACACTTCAGTGGCATGTTGAGTCATACACCTGTCAACTCACTATCATACCATGCTACCTACCAATATGTAAGTATCCACTTGAGCCTATTTACGAAATAGAGGAACCCCGAGGAACAGGGGGTTATTCAACATGGTCGAGGGCGGCAGCCCGAGACTATGTTGAATAACTCCCTGTTACTCGAGGGGTTTCTCTATTTTAAACCATACTTGCATTGTTCTTGCAGGTATTTAATCAATGCTGTAGAGAACCTGTGAGAACAATGCAAGTATGGTTCAACTACCATGCATCCCATACTTCTGTAAGTCACGTGCAGTTAGGTATGATTCTGGTGACCAACAAACATACACCTATTGTTTTATCTGGGTAATATGACACCGTGACGGCACGTGGCTTACAGGCCCTATACCACAATCTGCTCAAGGTTCGACTCCAGATCGGTATTTCCGTCCAAGTACCGGCCCAAGTATCATACACTGCGTCTCAATACTACTCAATCGTGACGGAGATCGGCGATATCATTCAGATACCGAACACTAATACAACTGTTTCCATTTCAGGTTCGTCTGATGATGATGGTGAAGAAGATATGTGTTTGATCTCATTGAAGGAGGACTCGACAGAAGTCGATCCTTTGAATGATACTGTAGTTGGAGTTGTTGATGCTGAATGTGTTGTACATCTTTCACACGATGAACGAAGCTGGGGTGTTTTCATCAACTCGATTCTACACGTTTGCCTTCGGTATTTAATTACAAGCAAGAGTACATTTTTGATCAGAGGGTTTAGTGTCGTATATGACTGCATCACCCTGATGAGTGAAAAAATATTGCTGCACAGAAGCGACCCAGGAAAACATTACATACGTTGGTCCTCAACAATACATTGGAAGAACAAAATATTTACACCAGCAGGCTACATATCCGTCAATGAAAGTACTGTACACAATGATGTGTGGACTAAGTACGCTGTTAAGGACTACATTGGAATGTTTCAAGACACCCGGCCAATTGTTAGATGGGAAATATATCACCTTAGTATCTTCGCATTAAATCTGACGTTTGTGCATTTTGAATTACTGTATTCTGGCCCACAATGTAAATTTGACTACGTGAGCGTATCAGATATGTCAAAGCCAAACCCACACCTTCAAGGACGATATTGTGGTACTCGCCGCCCTTGGACCATTCTAAGCATGGATGGATTGGTCATATCCACACAGATACGGACAAGTCATGGCCGTGGCTTCGCAGCCGTTTACCAGTGCAGTTCACGCCTGAGCAGAGGCGTGAAGGGAAGGCATTCACTTGTTAACGAAGGTATGCTTGTTATAGGCAGGCCTGTTGGATCAACTACACACAGTTATGTGACGTTGTGGTTCCGGGTGGATATAATCAACGACATTCGTATTGAATTTCATCAGGACAAGACCATACAACCAGGTGTGAAAATTGATGTGTACAATGGTCCCACAATCGACGAGTACACGAAACTTCCTCCTGGAAAGGACATCTATCATTCGCACGGTTTTCAACTCTTCGTGGTGGTCAATGACTTCACCGAACTATTGTATGTCAGATACATCACCCTTGGGAATACCACGAGTAGCTCAGACGCTTGCATGCCACATTTTGGAGATGACGACGCCTTGCATATACGCATGTCCAATCTTGACAAGAATGCTGAGGCAGTGAGATTTCCCTACATGATTTGCAAATTTTATTTGAGTAGCCATCTTCCACAAGACATCAGGATTTTATCTGCAACTCTTGACGTTGCCGAGGAATCTCTATGTGTGTATGGTGGGTTTTATATATCTTTCATTCAAATAGAACCATTCACAAATGACCTCGGTCCAGTCTGTGGAAAAGTTTTTCAAAGTGTGGTAGACAGCATGATGAGGGAATCCCTCATAACGAATCTGGTTGGAGGTGCGTCAGATACATTGATAGTGTTTTATGTATATGGCTTACACAAGGCTCACATGGAAATTGAGTTCACTCTGGTTGACCATTGCTCAGGAGTGATGCAGCCAGGCGAATGGGTTCTTGGTGATATGCCTGAGGATACCTGGCATGAATATGATTTTAATGCTTTTTTGGTTACCGTAAGGGAGAGTTGGATAAAGGGAGATACAAGGTCACAATATAGGATAATGTTAACAGCTGGAACAAGGTCTGTTGTGTGCCTGAAAATACAACATTTTCCCCAGATGGATAATAGAATAGCACTAATTAACACTATAACATTCGGCGATTTTGAAAGACAAATTCAAATCCACCCAATATACGCTTCTATTGCAGCGAAAGTGTTTGAGAGAAAATCTTGCGAAACATGCACAGAGTACATGTTCATCAATGACGTTGTTCTTCGTGAGACAGTAAATTTAAATACGACAACACAAGGTAGTTTTAGTTTGAGTTATTTTGCATTAGATGTCATAGCAAAATCAGTATACAGCATAAAAATTGCTTATGTAAAATGTCCACGAATTGTGTTGGATTTAAAATTTGTGGCGAAAATAGTGGCAACATGTGCATTAGTTCCTGCACTTAATCACCCGGGTACATACGTTTTCGATGTGACTGGGAAAGAAATAAATGTCCCGAGCGTCAACTATGGATGTCATGATCAGCTAATCATTGTCTTCCGGAACCTATCATGCATTCAGTCATTCGGAATGACCTTCAATACACCATCCAATTCGCGACAATGGGTTTGGCCCAAGTTACCACCAATGGACTTCACATACTACTCGTGGCAGAAATATGATATCCACTTCAGCATCAGACGGTACACAAATGACTCCTCTTGTGGTATTGAACTTGACATTCAACCACACAACAACACATACAGCTCAAGTGATTGTAGCCAGATACCAGACAGGTGTTTCGATGGAGTATGTTTTCATTTTCTGGATGAAGTGGCACACAATGGAACATGGCAAAGTGCATCAGATATTTGCAGTAGAACTGGGGGAGAACTGCCCATAATCACTGACGTTTCCATCAGTGGGGTGGTCAGTGATTTAGTTTTTCATCATTTGCAGCTAGGATGGGAAGATCTACGGGGCTATGCGGTGATACCAATCAATCTTGTCAGATCTCACAAGGTGTTTATCGAGTATATCATTGATGTAAATAAACAAAAACTGAAGAAGCGAGAGCATTATTGATACAATCTTTACATCGGCTGAAAAAGCACCATAATTTTTGTTTCTCATTTTTTTTTCAGACAGTACAATTTGAGTGGCAAGGGGAGGTCTCTTCCGGCTACACTTCTTGGGTTTCCCCAAATGTCCATCAATTTATACCAAAGTACGACGTCAGAGATCCATCCGACTTCCCGTATGTCGTATCATCTCCATTTCCAGCACCAGTCATAGAGGAATGGATACAACATCTTTCACCTTCACCTGATATTTCCAGGAACTGTACAGTTATTCTATTGATGTCACCTAATTTACACAACACCTGGATAAATGTTCCTTGCGACATGGCTATGAATAATGTGGTAACAATGTGTGAAAAACCGAGTGCAACACCTGCTATGAAGCTGAAATTAGACAACCTGAAATATTATTGCCCTCGGGGGTGGACATATTACAATGCCAAGTGCTTTATGTTGAACAAATGTCATCGTAACCCACTCTGCTCTGAAGACAGATGCGGAGGTACAGGTGGTAGAATAGCATCAATGAAAAACAGTACATACATGCACCAGACTTTGCATTACTTATTCAACTTCTGGTTTTACATTGATGACGATGTTGTGGTTCAGATGGAGACTGAAGAAAAATCCCAGTATCTTGGACGTGTTGTGGCAGTGGATCCATGGTCTCCCCTTAGTGTTACACTGTCCAGAATGGATGGCAGTGGTGACGGATCTACATCCACACACCAGTTGTGTACAAGAGAACCAGCTCGTATTCCTGCCTCGTGCTTGGATATGCCTCTATGGAAGACCTGCCAAGACAAAACTTGTGTTTTGGACATTCGATGGTGTGATGGATCAAAGGACTGTCCGGATGGGAGTGATGAGACCACATGTGAGCATGTGTGTCAGGCTAGTGGAACAAACGTACATGGACTGGACTGTTTCAGGAACTGTTCTCTGCTAGATTGTGTATGTGGGGTTCGATATCATCAGTGCCCAGAAGGACGATGCATAAGTTATTCTCAGGTGTGTGATCATGTGCAAAATTGTCTTGATGGATCAGATGAGGACTTTTGTCAGTTTCCAGACTGTGAAGTCGGTTACAGGAAATGTCAAAATGGTCAGTGTTATCCTGAATTATATCGATGCGACCAAAAATCAGATTGCTTAGATTCAAGTGATGAGCTCAACTGTGTTCAGTATTTGCATAATAGTTTTGAATGTTCATCTGAGGAAAGGGTGCCGAAAACTTTGGTTAACGATGGAGTTCCTGATTGCACTAATGCAGAAGATGAACGAGAATACTTTCAATTTATGCAAGATCAGCATGCTTTTGAAATAACCAGATATCCCTCAGCGCACTGCCAAATGGGATATATACCTTGTTCTCTGACCTCTTGTTACCACCCTTCCGAAGCGTGTTTGTACAGCTTGGACCGTCGGGGGCTGTTGTCACCATGTCGTAATGGTCGCCATCTACGTAACTGTTCTCAAGTGCAGTGTGCTGGTTCATTCAAGTGCAGAAACAGTTATTGTATTCCTCTCAGTAGCGTTTGTAATGGTATAACTGATTGTCCGAAGGGTGAAGATGAGGGTAGTTGTGGAGAAATATCTTGTCCTGGGTTTTTGCGATGCCAGATGGATAATATTTGTGTACATCATTCGCAGGTGTGCGATGGTGTTGTGGATTGCCCACTTTCGAGGGATGATGAAACCGCTTGTAGCTATGACCAGTGTAGCTCGGGCTGCCAGTGTTCTGGTGCATACATATCTTGTCTAACATACAAAAACATGCTACCTCCAATTGCCATGCACATTAGACATGTATCTGTATTGCCACCTGTATATGTTGTTAGTCCGGAAACACTGCAGGGTACACACGACATGGTTATATACCTAGATTTATCATCCTGCAACATCCGTGATATTATTCCTAGGCCTTTTGTGTTTTTGAGAAATGTACGGGTTTTGAACCTTGAAAATAACCATATTGGTTTGATTAAATCAAGAACATTTGAGGGTCTGTTTTCATTGCTTATATTAGAACTAAGAAGTAACCCACTTAAAACAATATCACCCAATGCATTCATCGGGCTACAGTCTATTAAACTATTGAACCTCAGTAGTCTCGGCGTTATGAAATTATCGAATTATGCTTTGCAAGGTCTTCACAGCTTGTCACATTTGGATATATCTCAAAATGACTTGGAGTCAATTAACAGCCTTTCTTTCTGTTGTGACCATGGTACAATATCTGCACTTGATATATCTGGCAACCCACTTCGACAGGTATTCGAAGACGGGACTGATCTTTCTATTCTGGCGGGTGTCTATGTGATGAAAACCGATGTACCACTTTTATGTTGTTACACGAAAGCTTTGTCGTGCCCTGGTATCACACATGATGAAGTATGTAATACTTTCCTCGCTAGTGGCTCTATTCGAGCAATTTTGCTTATTTGTGGCGTGTTAATTTTGGTTCAAAATATTTTCTGCTTTTGGTGGAATATTGGAATCCATGTCAAGAAAAAGTCACCACTTCATTTGCACATCATCATGACGGACATTCTGTTCAGTTTGTATGTAATATTGCTTGGAATCCTTGATACTGTATATAACGGCAACCACTTCCTGTATATCCAAAACTGGTTACAAGGCACATTTTGCAAGATATGTGCTGGAGTGACTGTGACCACTACGAGTGGGTCCATGTACTTCATTGCTGCATTGTCTATTGAACGTAGCCTGGCAATCGTGAGACCATTTGGAGACAAGAATGTACGGCACCAGGTCGCAAGAACACTCTTGGTGTTTGGGTGGATTCTTTTACCACTGGTATCTTTTCTACCAGTGTTTCTGACAGAGCTCTCTCCACCACCTGCCCTGTCCTACTCCACTTGCATGTTCTTCGACCTTCGCCAGGAAAGAAACAATGCAATTTATTGTTTCAGGATAGTTGCGCACTGCATCATCGGGTGTTCGGTCATAACATGTATTGTTGCATATGGTAATATATTTGTTGCACTGAGGAGATCAGTCACAAGAGTGCAAAACTCTCGCCAAAAAGATAACGGTAAGCTCGTATCGCTCGTTGCACGTACAGTTGTTATGCTCTTAGTAACATGTACAGCATGGACGACTATTATAATAGGCGATGTGATGGAGGTTCTGCAACTGAAATATGACACATACAAGGTTCATTTGCTGGAGATAGCTGGTTTGTCATTGATTCCAATCTTCAATCCGGCTTTGCATACTTTCACAACTTTGAAATTCAAACAGGAGATCACTAAAGCATGTTCGAGATATTTTGCGTCTAAATAGGTGCAGGCAATTGATTATGTTCAAATTATGATAAACATACAGGGGCAGATTCAATTTGTAATTTAAGCAAGAATATTTTCCATAGAGGAATCTTCCTATTCACTTTTGCTTCACTGCTTTTGTAAAGATATTGATCATGTTGATCGCAATGGGGTTCCTGTTTGCCACCAGGATCGCCACCATGTAATTCGGGTATAGATAAACCATAGAAACAGTCTACTGTGCCATATGATACAAAAACGTAATAATGTTACATTAATTTTTTGTCATGTTTGTTTATGCATAATACAAACAATGGACATGACGTTTTTTGTACTTCTTGGGCATAATAGACTGTTTTAGAGCCCCAAAAGCACATGGCATCAGCAGGTGCCCCATTGAAACCCCTTTGGACAATTTTGAATATGATGAAGTTTGGTTGTCACCATATGTTGTGTGTTGTGTTTTGTTGTGTATTGCCAATTATCATATCTAATGTCAGTTATTCCAGGTTTTTCGCATGGAAGGCTTCAAATGATCATTCTGAAATGATCAAGGAGGTTCAGAATGTGAGCACATAATAAAACAGCTTAAATTTAGTCCGCCAACTGGTTTCAGTATTTTGTAGATTTCTTTTTGGAGGAAATATCGTGACCTTGGTTCTTGTGATGCTAGATTCATGTGCACTATTTACAGGTTTGTGGTGGATGATAATTGCACAATTCCAAGAGATGATGAAACTTCTTGTAACATGCTAACTTCGATATACATCTCACATATGGCACGTACGGTATCTGTATTGAGACTGAGTACATGCATTGGGTCGAATATGTTATATTTCTTGAACAGTACTAGATAAGGTATTGTTACATTGTCTAGTTTTGATACACAAATTCCCAAAATCTTGTTATCTTCCTATATACCCCACAATGTTTTAAGAGGTCAATTATCAATTAAGTGACAATTGTTATTGTGATGGAAACCGATTTATCAAGCCTGTGCAGTTGTACAAAACCTTGTACATATGTGTGTACATATAACAGGTCTCTCAACAATGACTCCACATTATTTGATGCCAGTGGTATGTAAATATCAGTTCAAAATATGTTCCACCCACTGTTGGTGGTATGTTGGATTTCATGTTGCTGAAAGATCACCACTTCATTTTCATATCATATTGGCGTACATCCTGTTGAAGCTTTCATGTAATATTGTTTGGCATCCTTGACACTGGGAATTAATTTCTAAAATTATATACATTCATAATTGGTTATAATGCACAACATACAACGTGTATATAGCTTGGGCAATTACACATACACAAATCAGAAAATCGCAGAAAAAATGACAATCACTTTGAGTGTTTTATATAAACCATGAACATTTATATATTGATTATATTTGTTAATCTTAGACGTTGTTAGATGGCTACGATGAGTATTATTCTTGTGTATTCACTAATAAATACATATAGTGGTAAAACAGAATGTATATATTATAGTATTTTACTACCAGACTAGTTCGTTCGGTGTGATTGCAGATATAAGAGATCTTCAAAAACTTTTGTATTTGAAAATGACTGCGTAGTGTTGAGACAAAAGATCGCGTACTGGTGAGACATAAGATTAAGGTACATTTTGTGATAAGATTAAGGTACATTTTGTGCTAAGAAATTTAACGTCGGAAATTGTCCATCATGTTGCCAGGCACCGTTTCATGTTTCATGTGCATGAAACCATGTACAATTATCTACATAACTTGAAATAAATTAGGTACCTGCATAGTGGTATTGTTGGCGCCTACTCACTTGTTTCCAAAGGTGATCATAACTGGTTTGTCAATATAAAATATATGATCAAAAGCCTTTCAGCTCGTGGCTGAGTTATTAAAAATACAAACAACTATGAATTTCTTCTATATTCTAGAATAATGGATAGTGTGTATCACTGATTGTACAAGTCAATACAGATGATTGAATATGTACACCGAAACGGCCTTCTCTGAAGGTGAAATCTGCAAATAAACGTATTATATAATTGACATTACTAATATCTTACATAATCTGTTCATCTAAATGTACAATCATACTGACACGGGTACTTGGTTTCTTACTGATGTATCACATTATAAACGAACATTGAATGATTTAACTAACTTCAATGAAGTCGTATCACTCGTTGCACGTACAGTTGTTTTGGTATTGGTTTCAAGTACAACATGGACGACTATTATAATAGGCGATGTGATGGAGGCTCTAAAAATGGAATATGACACATACCTGCATAGTGACTCAGATTTGTTTGCTAGAGATTGCTGGTTTGTCTTTGATACCACTTTTTAATCCAGCTTTGCATACATTCACCACTTTCAAATTTGAGCAAGACATCACTAAAACATTCCCTTCATATTAAATAGTTGCCAATGGTGGGCGTACATTATACAATGTAGATTAGCGAACCATGTTGGTTTACCTTCATGCGCTCCTCTGATGGAAATCATCCGTAAAAGTGCAGTAGGTGTTTTCGTCACATTGCTTTTTTTTAGCACTGGCTAGTTCAGGTCAATATCTAGCAACTACTGGCATAGACCTACCTGTTTGATACTCATAGGAATCAGATTTCATTAAACATCTACAAAGGGGAGGATCTAAGGAACAAAATAGTAACTTTAGATCCACTTTCGGAAACACAGAATGCATTGTTTGATGACTTATTAATCGGATGCCATATTTCATAAGGAACTACAGGCTACTCTAATCGTTCCAATTTTTTTAGACCAAGGTTACTCGATTTTAGGCGTACCACACGGGTATGAGCACTCCCCATTCAATTTCGAGTTTAGACACAACATTTGTTCAATTATATTTTGTTCATTTATTTCTAAAAAATAATTGAATCATTATATTAAAGATATAATTTATTTCAACGAAAACTAATTTAACTGATATATTCGAAGCATGGTTCGAAGCTGCCATCAAATTTTCGGTCAAGGTTGAAGATGGACGTGTAAGGTTCAGGCCTATCTGTTGCCGTCTTGAACAGTGCAGTTAGGGGCGTGCACGTGTAACGTGTCTCCCCGCCGAGGGAAGCCACGCTTTGCAGGTGGACAAATATTCCAAATTCCGTCATTCGATAGCAGTGTATTATCATGAATCGATTCTGTTGATTTGTGTTGGCATGTTATATTTTGGAAGGTCAGTGTTTTTGGAATATTTTAGATATGTGAGGTTGAACATGTTGCATTAAATTTCGAAAACTTTCTGTATCTCCGTTCAACGTGTGCATGTTTGTCAGACACGTGGACGTAAGACATATTTTGTTGTTTTATGTTGAAATAAGTGTTTAAAATGACTGATAATAAATCAACAGTTAACTCAACTG
Source organism: Terebella lapidaria (assembly GCA_949152475.1). Lineage (NCBI taxonomy): Eukaryota > Metazoa > Annelida > Polychaeta > Terebellida > Terebellidae > Terebella > Terebella lapidaria. Next base: position 9,660,490 of record OX424555.1, read on the forward strand.
TGTATTATATCTATTTGAGTTTATATCATGGGTACATGGGATGTCATAACTGATAATCTTTGTTTCACTTTGAGTTTGAGCGTTGCACTGCATTCATTCATCATGTACCACTAGTACATGATTTTGATGATTTTCAAAATAATATCTACGATGAGGCATGTTTTGAAAAAAAAACCAAAAGCTGAGCTAAACATATGAACAACTACATCGTATAATACTGTGCACGTGATGAATTTGTACAGCAACAGTTTGTTGAAACTATCCCGAGTATCCCAATGTGATGTCTGAATAAAGATATGTGTATTGGTCATTGGCGACAGAACACTTGAAGGTATGGCTTTTTCAGTTCTATCATAGGGTGTCATATCTTGTGAATAATTCGATAATATTGAACTTGACACCGGATGAATGAGTGTGGTACTCTCAAGGTCACGACTGTCCTGAAATGTGTCAATTAGCGTTCACTAATAGAAACATAACAATGATATTGTAGACAAAAGCTCAAGATCGTACTAGCGAACATATAGTCCCATACGATGGTGGCCTTGAAATGACTAAATCTCGAGATGCGATATAACACGAATGTCTTTATAACTTGGCATCCGCACACAAAAGGTCAGCCTCAGAAAACAAAAATTCTGTCATGCTAAGGTTTTTAATTTCAACATATGCATAGTTCTATATACCACCCGTGGGCCTCCGCCGGATTTGGTTGTATAATGCCCATCAACTACATGTATACAGGAGAAACAACTGCATTTAAACAAGTGTTTGTGCCTGATGACAACTACCATGACTACGGAAGCGTAGAAAGGCCACGGAAGTCGGGAATTTAACCGTCGAATAAATTTGTCTGTGAGCCCTTCTACGCTTCTGTGGGAAGCAGTGTCTCATGGAGTAAAATGTTTGGTTTGGGCTTTCCTATTCCATGAGTGTTTCCCATGTTTTATTTGTATCTTCAAAAACTGGTGGAGTCGGTAGTAATAGTTCGATACTTACATTACCAGCTGATTACCCAAACCACATACACTTAACTGATAACAAACCTTCAGACAAATGTTTGTTACAAACTCTATCAACGTGATGCCCGATGAACACATACATAACTTTTGTCATTTTGTTTCCAATAGTGCACACAGACCTTTGTGAGTAGTTTCTGAAATTTTCTCTTCCTACCGGTTAATATCTGGAGTATTGTGTTCGAGAGCTATCGAATTGTCAATTATCAGCTAAAGTTGCATTGGTGTATTTGTAAATGTCAGGGTGAAATGATATCCACTTATGAGTATATAATTGCAATCTGTTCCATGATGTTATATCGGCTAATCGAAGCTATTATTGCTATAGAAATATACCATTGATCTCCCATAATACAAAGCTGAGTACCGTCAATGTATTGAACGAATTCCATGTTAATACAGCAAACATTACTAGTTTCCAGGTTTATGTTCGTACAACGCAGATCGTCAGAGGCACTAATGATAATACATTGCTCTGTAAATTAGTAAAATACCGAGTAGAAACATGGGCAGTAAAACTAGGTTGCGTTTTGCCATCTACACATCATGCCAACCAATCAGCAAAATTTTGGTAAGTGAAGAGTTTCTGAAACTAATCGTAAAATATGATATGCCTACATAATCCAATTCAATCATAACTCTGTAAGCTATGTACATGTCATTTTCAGATACGATATTTTGCCTTGCTAACGTTTTTAACTGCGGTGTTCCTTGGTGTGTACACGCTGTTCATCACGTACTTCCCAAGTCAAAATCCCGTTCCTTACAAGAACAAACCATCACCGTCCAAGGTCAATCCCACTCTGCCGTCAAGGATCGCACTCGAAGACACCGCATGTCCAGCGGCGGTAGAACTTCTGTACCCACTCACTAGTTATGACGTTCTACAACCAGAGGGGTGCTCTTCACCGGTGTGCCAGCTCAACCTCGAGAGGGAACGTATTAAAGTCGACACCCAGAAGTCACGATTCCAGTGTGACACTGTCCAATCGTGTGTGACATTCGTCGTGAAAACCAGATTCCGGTTCGGTATGGTTACCCGACTGGTCAACTCCATACATCGCTTGCTGCCAGACGCCCGTGTCATCGTGGCAGACGACGTGGGGAATCCCAAAAACGTGTCAGAATTGATGCAAGGACTCTCAACACCTACTCATGTACGCTATATCCTAGTACCCCCCAAAACAGGCTACGGGTTAAAACTGGCTTTAATGCAAGTTCAAACTCCTTACGTGTTTGTGGCTGATGACGATCATATGTTCTCAAAGGACACGGACATTTCTCGACTCGTGAGTGTTCTTCAACATTCAGATGCTTCGCTGGTTGCAATCAACCACGCAGCAGAGAACCGCGAGAACAACCAAGGCGTGATGCGTGTTTCTCCAACGAACAATCCCGCTCAACCTATAATTCAGTTGTACTACAATTTGTTTCACGAAAACGTACCGTGTTTTCCCAAGTGTTACGTTGCAGATATCACCAAGCCTGTGTTTCTTGCCGACAAAGACCAGATTTTGAACGCAGGAGCTTGGGACGAGACCATCGTCTTCTGGGGCAATGAGGATTTCTTTTTCACTCTTCGCAAGAGCGCCTTGAAAGTTGTTTACTGTGATGACGTCAGTATAATCCATCGCCCGCCAGGAGGAGCTCTCGAGGATAGGAAGACGAGAGTCGAAACTGAAACTAAGAATTACCTTCACAATAAATGGGGTATTGCTGGAACTGTAAAATGCGCAAATCCCAGTACTTATCGTGACATTAACCAGTGTACATACACTACACCTCCGGACGTAGCAGCTGCTGCTGTACAGGCAGTCCGGCCTATCCTGGCAGAACCACCTGTACAAAAACCACCCGTAAAACTCAATGAGCCAACCATTCCGCCCTTCTGATGAGAACAAATATTACTCACCGGTTCGATTGCTAGACATATACATGCAATAATATCAGGTTTTGTGTTCTGAACGCCCTACTTTTAAGTTTAAAAGTTTAACTTTGACATGACAGCTGTTATTTTGTTGTATTGGTGTATATTGTGGTTCATATTACAGAAGGAAACAGTTCTTATTCAACGTTTATCAGCATGTGATTATTTGTCATGAAATCACCCAGAACAGCCTCTGTACACTACTATGCAGGAGAGAACCTTGTAAATAAGATTAAACTAGTTACGTTGAATCGATCTCCATTAGACTAAGAGGTACTATAAAAATAACATTATGTATACGGGGGTCCTGGTACATATGCATGCGACGTCTTTTTCTGACCTCCGGCATGATAGAATTAGACGATTCGGTCGCCGATGGCCGCGTGGGTGTAGCTGCCTGATGCTCCATCATCTCTGTTGCCCAAAATATGTTGATTCAGACGGAATATCATAACTGTTGGGTCAGTGGCTTTCATCAATGTCAGTTATACAAGTTCCAGGCCGTAACTATTTTTATTCCATGCAGTGATAATGTAAACAACTGAAATATTTGTTAACTTATTTCTTACCAAATATTTTCCAGAGAAGCTTCACACGACTGGAAAATGAAACCGAATCGGATATCCCGAACATTACAGATGATTTCTGTATCCACATTCGTTGATAACGAATATGTTCTACCTATTGTAATAAGTTAGCGATATTAAGCAATTCAAGTTATTACTACAGGTATCAAATCTATAATGGACAAAAGCTTTGCCTTGTTTAGTTCAATAATAAACGTTTCTCACCTTAACTATTTTTATGGTGGGCAATAATAGATTTAACTAGTGAAATTCATGTTAACTTATTCAGTAATAGTAATTTGTTTTGCACAAAGTCATCAGTTCTACACGTATGCACACTTTCATTGTTATTTGTTTTCGAATTACAATCAAATGCAATGATCTCAAATTGGATATTTCACATTTTCGTCATTTAAGTTAACTCATTAACGTATTATTATTCATTTATTATCTCTAAGAAACAATAGGTTTCGTGTACGAGCCTTGTCCAATATTCCACTTCAATATCGTGGCGATATTGGCATGTGTGTTGAATGAGCTGATTTCATCACAAAAATGTGTCCACAATCGGCCAGTTTAGTTGCTATGACAACGAAAATCGATAGGTGTCGCGCCCTTACCATAATATGTGTTGGAAAAATTATTATAATCGAGAGCGCTCACAAGAAAGTGTATGCGGGCGACGGCGTGACGATCGCAAATCCATAGTAGCCACCGACCTTCGTTCGGGGATACAATTACAGAGTAAATGTCGTAACTGAACGTAGCGAATAATGTCCATTGTTTGGAAATACATCCGTCATTTGTATCCCAAATTATGACATATTGGACTATGTTATGGGGATATATGGTGTCAGGTGTTTCAGTGTTATAGGTATAGCCATTTTTATTGTGTTAGGACAAAAACCCATATTGAGACTCACATTTTGAGGCATGTAAACCATGTACATGCTTAATTCTTCTGTTTGGGATGTCAGACGTCATCATGTTCGACAATCAGATGTCAGACGTCATCATGTTCGACAGTCAGATGTCAGACGTCATCAATGTTCGACAAACAGATGTCAGACGTCATCATGTTCGACAATCAGATGTCAGACGTCATCATGTACGACAATCAGATGTCAGACGTCATTATGTTCGACAATCAGATGTCAGACGTCAACATGTTCGACAATCAGATGTCAACATGTTTGATATCAGATGTGTGCAAAATTAGTCCAGGTTACACACGATGCTAGCAAGAATGCATATGCCCTTGTTTTTCAGGTGCTAGCAGATACGACTTCATTATGAAACAATCACAGACAAGGTGTTAAAACTAGAACATCTTTAACACTTTCAGTGTCGAAAAATTGCCCGGTGTTATAGCGTACGAAGGATTTTGTTAATATGGATTTGGCTGTCCTAATGTGATGCTAGAAGTGTGTATTTTACGGGCGTTGTCTGTCAACTCTTTCATGGCCATGGATTGGAAAATCGCACATTATTCTATGTGAATATATTATAAACATGAAACAAAATATACAGGATTCATTCCATTCACACAATATTTATGTTGGCACTAAAGTGTATATTCATTTAAGAGCAGGGAAGACGGTCTCAGATTTAGTCCCACAGCGCCACCTGGTGACGTCTGTATGAACGACAGGGACACATTCTCCGGAAGTCGTCTGCTGCCATTGCACAGCTAAACAAGATGGCTTCCTCTTGTAACCAGCATACATTGTCGTATGTGTCGATAGCAGGGTAGATCAACTCGGCTCCAGAAATTACAACCGAACAGTTCTGTTTCTGTCTGGTGATTGAAAAAAGTTGGTATTAATGGGAGAAGTGTATCGAGAGAATATAGACAAACATCATCATTTTATTTTCATACTCTGACTTTTTAGATCGTTTACTACGGTGGCTGATTCATACGGTGGCTGATTCATGCCATAATGCGTTTCTCCCGAATAGTTTTGGTCGCGAATTTAATTGTGACGACTGAAATAATTTAAGTCGCGACCAGAATCATTAAATCCGCGACCAAAACGTTTTGCTGCGGCGAAAACATTCTCGCCGCGAATTAAATACTTTTAGCTGCTACAAAAACATTATCGCTGCGGCGATAATCATTCTCGCTGCAGCGAAATAGTTCTCGCCGCGATTTAATTACTTATAGCCGCGACCAAAACATTCTCGCTGCGGCGAAAATGATTATCGCCGCGGCGAGAATGGCCATACGTGTTAGAACGTTTTTCTTTCATCAACTCAAAGAGAACAAATGACTTTTTATTGCAATTATCGCCGCGGTGGTAATTACTCTCGCTGCAGCAGAAATGTATTGGTCGCGGCAACAATAGTTTTCGCTGCGGCGAGAATGTTTTGGTCGCGGCAACAATGGTTTTCGCTGCGACCAAAATGTTTCAGTTGCGACAACAACTATTTTCGCTGCGACCAAAGTGTTTTGGTCGCGGCGAGAATATTTCCGCTGCAGCGAAAACGTTTCGGTCGCAATTTTAATCATTTCCGTCGTCAGAATTAAAGTCGCGACAAAAACTCTTCAGGACAAACACATTATGGCATGAATCAGCCACTGTAGATTCATGCCATAATGCGTTTTTCCTGAACAGTTTTTGTCGCGAATTTAATTGTGACGACTGAAACTATTTAAATCGCGACCGAAATCATTAAATCCGCGACCCAAATGTTTTCGCTGCAGCGAAAACATTCTCGCCGCGAATTAAATACTTTTAGCTGGGAAAAAAACATTCTCGTCGCGACCAAAATCATTTTCGCTGCAGCGAAATTGTTCTCGCCGCGATTTAAATAGGGCTGGAAAGCGGAAGTACTGATCGATGACAAATTCCAATGAATTTATTCGGACTGGGGATAAGCACCTGACGCCTCCCTATCTTTTAACATGGGGTGCATTTAATATGGTGATTTTAAGTATATAAACGATGTCTTTAGTGTATTATAGTATCCATACACGATTAAGATATACAAAAACTGTTGTAAAAGATAAAAATTGTCCAATTCCACAACATATCCAAGCTTCGAAGAGGCACTGAAAAAAACGGCACTTCGAATAAAGCCTTGCTCTAGCAAAATTGCCGGCGGATGGCCTGTTATTCTAATGAATTTTGACATAAGTGTACCTGCTTTGTACTTTCGCTGAAGTTATTTGACACAAGACATGTTATTTCAGCAGTTATTGACGTTGTTAGAAATGGGCGATAATTGGGTTTATCCCCGGCGACGCCTTATTCACGAATATTTCATTGGAATTTATCACCGATCATACTTCCGCTTTCCAGCCCTATACTTATAGCTGCGACCAAAACATTCTTGCTGCAGCGAAAATGATTATCGCCGCGGCGAGAATGGCCCTACTTGTTATAACGCTTTTCTTTCATCACCACAAAGAGAACAATTTATTTATTATTGCAATTATCGCCGCGGCGAATATTCACAATGAAGTGCAATTATCGCCGCGTCGGTAAGTATTCTCGCTGCAGCAGAAATGTATTGGTCGCGGCAACAACGATTTTCGCTGCAGCGAGTACGTGGCTGATTCTTGCCATAATGCGTTTTTCCTGAACAGTTTTTGTCGCGAATTTAATTGTGACGACTGAAACTATTTAAATCGCGACCGAAATATTACTCACCGGTTCGATTGCTAGACATATACATGCAATAATATCAGGTTTTGTGTTCTGAACGCCCTATTTTTAAGTTTAAAAGTTTAACTTTGACATGACAGCTGTCATTTTGTTGTATTGGTGTATATTGTGGTTCGTATTACAGAAGGAAACATTTCTTATTCAACGTTTATCAGCATGTGATTATTTGTCATGAAATCACACAGAACAGCCTCTGTACACTACTATGCAAGAGAGAACCTTGTAAATAAGATTAAACTAGTTACGTTGAATCGATCTCCATTAGACTAAGAGGTACTATAAAAAATAACATTATGTATACGGGGATCCTGGTACATATGCATGCGACGTCTTTTTCTGACCTCCGGCATGATAGAATTAGACGATTCGGTCGCCGATGGCCGCGTGGGTGTAGCTGCCTGATGCTCCATCATCTCTGTTGCCCAAAATATGTTAATTCAGACGGAATATCATAACTGTTGGGTCAGTGGCTTTCATCAATGTCAGTTATACAAGTTCCAGGCCGTAACTATTTTTATTCCATGCAGTGATAATGTAAACAACTGAAATATTTGTTAACTTATTTCTTACCAAATATTTTCCAGAGAAGCTTCACACGACTGGAAAATGAAACCGAATCGGATATCCCGAACATTACAGATGATTTCTGTATCCACGTTCGTTGATAACGAATATGTTCTACCTATTGTAATAAGTTAGCGATATTAAGCAATTCAAGTTATTACTACAGGTATCAAATCTATAATGGACAAAAGCTTTGCCTTGTTTAGTTCAATAATAAACGTTTCTCACCTTAACTATTTTTATGGTGGGCAATAATAGATTTAACTAGTGAAATTCATGTTAACTTATTCAGTAATAGTAATTTGTTTTGCACAAAGTCATCAGTTCTACACGTATGCACACTTTCATTGTTATTTGTTTTCGAATTACAATCAAATGAAATGATCTCAAATTGGATATTTCACATTTTCGTCATTTAAGTTAACTCATTAACGTATTATTATTCATTTATTATCTCTAAGAAACAATAGGTTTCGTGTACGAGCATTGTCCAATATTCCACTTCAATATCGTGGCGATATTGGCATGTGTGTTGAATGAGCTGATTTCATCACAAAAATGTGTCCACAATCGGCCAGTTTAGTTGCTATGACAACGAAAATCGATAGGTGTCGCGCCCTTACCATAATATGTGTTGGAAAAATTATTATAATCGAGAGCGCTCACAAGAAAGTGTCGATCTGCGGGCGACGGCGTGACGATCGCAAATCCATAGTTGCCACCGACCTTCGTTCGGGGATACAATTACAGAGTGAATGTCGTAACTGAACGTAGCGAATAATGTCCATTGTTTGGAAATACATCCGTCGTTTGTATCCCAAATTATGACATATTGGACTATGTTATGGGGATATATGGTGTCAGGTGTTTCAGTGTTATAGGTATAGCCATTTTTATTGTGTTAGGACAAAAACCCATATTGAGATTCACATTTTGAGGCATGTAAACCATGTACATGCTTAATTCTTCTGTTTGGGATGTCAGACGTCATCATGTTCGACAATCAGATGTCAGACGTCATTATGTTCGACAATCAGATGTCAGACGTCAACATGTTCGACAATCAGATGTCAGACGTCAACATGTTCGATAATCAGATGTGTGCAAATATAGTCCAGGTGACACACGATGCTAGCAAGAATGCATATGCCCTGGTTTTTCAGGTGCTAGCACATACGACTTCATTATGAAACAATCACAGACAAGGTGTTAAAACTAGAACATCTTTAACACTTTCAGTGTCGAAAAATTGCCCGGTGTTATAGCGTACGAAGGATTTTGTATAATATGGATTTGGCTGTCCTAATGTGATGTTAGAAGTGTGTATTTTACGGGCGTTGTCTGTCAACTCTTTCATGGCCATGGATTGGAAAATCGCACATTATTCTATGTGAACACATTATAAACATGAAACAAAATATACAGATGATCCATTTCATTCACACAATATTTATGTTGGCACTAAAGTGTATATTCATTTAAGAGCAGGGAAGACAGTCTCAGATTTAGTCCCACAGCGCCACCTGGTGACGTCTGTATGAACGACAGGGACACATTCTCCGGAAGTCGTCTGCTGCCATTGCACAGCTAAACAAGATGGCTTCCTCTTGTAACCAGCATACATTGTCATATGTGTCGATAGCAGGGTAGATCAGCTCGGCTCCAGAAATTACAACCGAACAGTTCTGTTTCTGTCTGGTGATTGAAAAAAGTTGGTATTAATGGGAGAAGTGTATCGAGAGAATATAGACAAACATCATCATTTTATTTTCATACTCTGACTTTTTAGATCGTTTACATAGTTTTTCTGCTTTGGTTCAGTAAACAAACTTGCCACCCCCCTTCCCCCTATGCAAAACATCCAAACAGAGTCGTCCAAATGACTTGCTGACATGCAGACGACAACAAATTATAAAATTGTTAACTTCCACAGTTTCAAGAGCAGAAGAAAATTGCAGGTTGATCCCTATGTGAGGTAGACCTATGCCAAAAATTAAAAATCACAGTATTTTTATGCACACCTTGTAAATGTCAGGAACTTGTTTATATGACGGAAGAACATCGGTTCACAAATCAAACCTGGAGACAAGCAAATAGAATCTAGTCATAGGCAACATGTATTTACAAAACCTACAATCATGATGATATCAACATGTTCCTGTTTAGTGAAAAGTAAACAGCAGCAAATATTCCAATTTGACGTAGCAAATATAGGTAGAAACAGAGATCATGCTTAGCCTGTGTCATAATCATATAAGTACTCTTACCAGCCGTGTGGCAGGCAGATTCGCAACTCTCTCCTTTGGCAGACACGACCACACGCAGTAGTGATATCGGCGGCCAGTCGGAACCAGCTTGATCACTACAAAACTCCTGGTTCCCTATGTACGCAGAAAGCCTTATAAGATATCCATAGGCCGAGAATTCTTCAGGGACCAACGGTTCATACATCTACAAGTGAGGAATTTAGCAATAGACAAACACATACCGATGGCAGTGTATCTCCAGAACACGAACTTTATGAACGCGTACTACATGTAGCACTGTACATGACCATGCTTTGTAGGCGTACCTCTCTGTTGAGTATCTCCTGTATCGCGAGTATCAAAACCTCCGTGTCATACACATCTATACTATACACATGGGGCAGTCCTATGTACTTCTCCAAGTAAGGAATCTGACTAGTCACCTGTAACAGTCGTGGAAATGTGATAATCAATATCCGACAACAAGGTCCATTGACATGTATACCTTTTATGCAATGTTCACATATATATTATCGATAGAGATACAGCTCTGGCAAATGTGGACAATGGTTTACCAGTCTAAGAGTGGGTTTCTTTCTCTCCTGGAAGTTGAGTTGGCCCTGGGGACTGAATGTGGGATTGAGGAAGACACAGCCGTGAGCCAGGGCCTCCATCGCTCCCGTGCCCTCAATGGGTTCGCCCAGCCCAATGAACACCTGCAAGGGACGGCAATGGTGGGTGGGCCTATACATCTTAGTTATATTCTAAGCTATCATAAAGCTTCGACAAAGCTAAAATGTGAAACTGGGGTTCAATACAGATTCCAATCATACGATACGACTTATAGACTCTGGAACCTGCACACATTATTTCAAAATTTTACCTTGGCCCTATCTAGCAGATTGCTATATTGAGCACCGGATAGAACACCTTGGTGCACGAGTTGACCACCGGTCGGTATCTGCAGTACGTCTGACATAGTGTAATGTACGTCCATGTACTTGGTCAAAACACTCAGAAACTCACTCCGACCCTGCAAGTTCCAATCAGAAAATTACTTTTGATATACATGTTCGTATGCCATCTCGCTAGCCAAATCAACTGAATACGGTGAAGAATGAATTAAACCACCGTACTTCTAAAAACTGGCACGACTAAAAGTAAGGTTTAGGCCTAATATATAGCTTACTCTAGCGTATCTGGGATCTTTTCCGTATAGCACGCCAATATTTTCTTTTCGCACTGTGCCGTTCGTTTTAGGAGATCTGACCATGAATCCAAGGAACGAGTTATCAGGCGTCTGGGCTGCAATTGTTACACATGCAATTCAGTATTTTCATGACCTCTACCTGTATTAGTACAGTCATATTTAAGCGACGCGTGTTGAAGGATGTGCATGTCAATACTGGTCAATTACGGTAGAATGTGTAGAACTGTTTGAGGTGAAGCCCGAGCCCGCCACCATGTGACTTGAGCGAGTGAGCTTTGCTGTATTCTAGATCGTTGTACATGGCCTGCGTCCCATAAACATCCAACACACGGAATCGACACCTAGACAACAATTTTACTACATCATAACATAATTTTTGATAGGCGCCATTTAATTTAAAATGCCTGGATGACTGACAGATTGAAACAGATGACTGATGGATTGGTACGGACCTGAAGGCCGTCCGTACGGGAGGAGGCATCTGTTCCATGGCGAGCACATCCACATAGATCAAGTCATACCCGTCACTACATGCACTCGTATTACGGCTGAGCAGTTCAAGTAACCTGTACAGTGTATAAGCAACGGCACTTCATGTGCATACAAATCTTCAGATCCCTTCCATGACAAATCATAGTGACTACTGGAGAAAGAAACGATTTCACTTTTATTGGAGGATTCTGGTCTCACTTGGTATCATTTGTCTTTGTCGCAGAATTTTTGTTCATTAATAGATCTACATACATACGGATCATACATTCAGATCACCATTTGGTGATCAAGAGCACACCAAGTGCGACTGACCTGGCCCCGCCAACTCGGTAATCTATTTCTAACGTGACATTGTGGCCGAGGAGGTAGAGCCCGGCTATAAGGTCCGCCCACTGAAGCAGCTCTCCAAGAGGCCCGCCAGCCTGGATCGTGCTTGGCTTGGCGTAGTTTGTACCGCGCAGGATCCCCGGCACCAGTAACACCTGCAGAAAAGCTCTGAGGTAATGCAACATCCACTCTTACGAACCATCCATTCATTCATTCATTCATTCATTCATTCATTCATTATGAGTCAGAAGAAGGGAGTGACGCTTTTAATTGCTTGCAACTGGATATTTGAGAAATAATATGTATGTATGGATGTAGTACATTTTTCTTGCGACGGCCCGGAATGCGCGACTTGAGCATCAGTTGCCCTGCTGCCTTCCATTCTGACCACGTGCTGACAATGCGGGTCCGTATCCAATCCAGAAGATTCGAGCCAGATAACATGTCCACCAATTCAGCCACGTCATCCCGGATACGGGCCTTGAGTCATGCAGGTGAATTTTGCTATATTAAATGTTTCCTCGAATTCAAAGTATTCAAATTGATAGGAATCTATTGAAAGTACGAAAAACGAGTAGGCCAACACAAAACAAACCAGGACTAGCTGTTAGAAGATTTGGGTGATACGTACATGTAAGATAACGTGGTTCTATTTGATACTGACCTTCTGTTTGCAAATGGGCTGGCGGCTGTAGCGGGCCATGCTCTCATCCTGCCAGGGATGGAAGCGGATGTTACCGTTACCGGGCCTGACTAGCGCCCCTAGGTTCACCTTTCTGGGCCTCTCCAGCAGCCCTGGCGGCCCGTCTGCGCCCTTGGCCGGTGTCACCGCGTGCTGCTGCCACGAGCTCGCTATACCCCAAGACAATAGACCCACGTGCGAGTGGAAAATTCTTCATTGTACAAACTCAACATTCTGTGTTTTATTTGGTGGGGTCAACATTATGCAAACTACGTACTGTTGACTCGGTTTCGTTATTTTGATGTAGCCTACCTGTTAGAAGTAAGCCTACCTTTGTACAGAATGAGTAATACAGAGGCCACTGTGGTCAGTTTGATGATCCGACCCCTCCTCAGACGCATACTTCATTACAGATGTCGACGGCGGTCACAACACAACTCCCAAAATGGGTTCTGTAACAAGCCACTGTTCCCATCAACGAGTCTGTCCAATGCAAATGGATAGAAAAACGTGTTCTATCTGAGATATTGCCCAATATTTTCTGTTTTAGTAGCCAGTTACAACACCTTAGAACAGTTCGTCCACTGTCAGATAAAGCAAGCCGAACGATTAATAATTTTTCATTTTTTTTTTTTTTTTTTCACACGTTGAATTGAGAAGGAAACACAATTCCAACTTCCTTTTTTTTCAAAATGAAATAAGTTTCAACTCAGTCGGGATGTAAAATTATTTATCATGATTATATAATTATTTCTTGTCATACATTATTGTCATTACAAGAATAATCGTATATAAAACTAGGCATAAACGTATTTTTTACCATCAAGTCATTCTATAAAATACCATTGCAAATGCATTGCAAATGAATTTGATGTATGAAATCTTAATTGATCATAGGAATTCCCCTAACGAACTGGGGCTCAAAAGAACCCATGATGTCCAGTTTCACTGAATGTATTGGTACCAAAACAGAGTGTTTTGATCTGAATGGAAAAACACAATATACTGTAGGCCTACATATCTGCAAGTTTCAACAATACCTACAACAAGCTACAGAATAGTAGGAATGGAAAGTGTTTAGAATATGTCCGGAGGAAATGTTTTGCTGTTTTTTTTTATTTATGAATTAAATTAATATCTCGCCTATTACTATTTCTCAGTGCTCGAGTCTTCACTCCAGCTTTTTTTTAATGCGCATATGCCTATATCCTATTCTAAGTGCGACTCTAATATGATTCTATTACATCAGCGTTATATCAGCGCGTGCAAAAATCACTGCCTGGGCAAACAGAGTGACAATATTTGTGACCCCCGCTGTACCACACAAACATCCCTGACATGAGACACTGTTAACCACAGTTCACAGCATAGTAAACGGGCGAAGCCCGCACAATAGCGCGCAACGTATGTCCACCGTGGAATCACTCCCTGCCCGTCACTGCGGGAGACCTTGCAAAACGGAACCAGCTGAAATTAGTGCGTTTTTAGTATATCCTGGCCCGGGGCCCGGACAATGACCGGTTTTTGAACCTACACTTCTATGAGGGGTAATTTCTGTAATAAATTTAAAGTATTATGTCGCTTTTAGCCTGAAATTTTCAAAACGTCACGAAGACTCATTGCAATGTCAGTCAAAAAGTCAGGAACAGTTGACACTAAACTGCTAATATCCTGACAAAGAATAGAGATACATTAGCATTTAAAACATGATGGCTTAAAATTCGTTTCGACTTGAATAGTACAGTTCGCGAGAAATGTGACCATAACGGTCCCGTGCCTGCCGAATAGTAACGATATCTACGGCGTTCTCACCTGTGTTTTCTGTGGCCCACTGACAGGTGTGAGCAAACTTGTAGCCTTCCGTATCAGGAGACATCCCCTTTCACATGACGCAAAAACTAGTTGTTACCATTTGTTCACAGGTTATGACCAACTGAACTCATGGTAGATGCCCATTCCAATTCTAACGTCGTTTTGTGGTTGGCAGTTCTGACTCTGTGCTGGCCTGGCATAACAACACACGTAACGTCCCCCTGTGCGATGTGATGCGATCATAGCGTGTCCTTATATGTACCGGTATGCCCAGTACAAGTATTGGTAATTATTTGCGGTCATTAGGCCAAAGAATGGCGCATCTGATACTGAGTATTTGGTTATCAGCACTCGTTCAACCTCTTACACCATATTGCATGTACCCGACTTTCACAATCCATTCGTCCCTCATTACTTATTAAAATGTTCTACTTTATTTCTAGATGCTATTTCTATTGAATATTTATACAACGGGTAATATATTGTTGTATACCTATTAGGCCTACAAGGATTTGATGGATGTTCTTTAGGTTTCTATAGATGATTTCGCTGTCTCATTTATAATCTGTACACATCTGTGCGGCTAATTGTAATACGTTTTGAGCAATCACTTCAATACGTATGCAACCTAAACCATCTGTATGCCTAACCCTTGTGCAAATATTGGTGAACCCTCTTCGCTACGAAGTTACTATTATGTCGACATGAAAATGGGTCAATTGCTCGATCAATTTCTCTCAATGAATATCCTTAAAGTGGCATGACCGGTTTTGGATTTTCTGTATGGAACTAAGAAAGCACAATATACTATATAAGTACAAAATGTTCATATAATTTTTCATCTCACATTTTCCCAAAGCGCGATTTAGTATAGCATTAGCATATAACACCGTTCATTCAATGCATGCACGAATTTGTCGAAATTCGACATTTGAAATGATTTCCTGCATAGAATCACACGAAGCAGTTCCCGTGCAGTAATGAAGAAGGAAATAAATATATGTTGAAACCATATTCTATGACCATGAGTGAAATATACAGCCCAATGACTCGTAATCCGTATGTTATACAATATTATAGTCACCAACATTCCAAAGTGACTCAACATTCTGTATTTTTATTTTCTACACATGTAGAGATTCTACATATTTCTGTGTTTGATAACAATTTATGCATTGGTTAAATTTTATAGCTTGAACGAAATACTAAAATAATTCGTCTACATATCGTGCATTTTTGGCAGAGTTACCCGAACCCGGGCATATTTTGGAGGATGTGTCATTTCTTTACCATTGAAGCCAATTGATCTAACTATCACCAACAAATGATACCATTTATGATTTACTGTCAGTTTCAAATACATTAACCCGATATATGTTATACGACATTCACACACATACGTCAGCTAGACGATAAATGTACGAACACGTACAGCATTTGATTCCAATAGCGCAACTATTCTATACGTAACAAAAACAGGCACACAACACAAAATCTGCATTATAATCCTATTATTGCCTGTCAATTAATGAATCATTTTGGAGTCAGGTATCAGTGTAAACTCAACTTTTTGTTTTTGAGTGTAATGCTGGAAAGACCACCGTAAAACTCTGATGCTATTAATGCTTTCTGTAAATTACAGGGGACCAATCCCACAACGGAAACACGAACATCGGCGATTTGTGTAATTGGCCACGAATTGGTCCACAAAACAAATTGTGTGTTGTTCTGTGCACGGAGTGCTACGTGCTTATTTCATAGAAAACTATTTCCGAAGGCCATTCAGAGACTGATGTTCAGCATTTATGTCAAATTCTCGAGATGAGGAAGATATTTCTGACGTGTGTATTCGTTTGGATTTGCTTCATTACGAATATTTCAGATGTAAGTATAACATTTATCTTTAAACCAAATTTGATCAGAAATAGTAGATAACTGAACGACCTATGAATTTATTGATTTTCAAATTATTCGTTTTCTTCCAGAACTATACTCTGATTTTTCTAACTTTTTTACACTGGTTTTGACGATAACTGAATGACCTCTGAATTTATTGATTTGTAAATTATGCGTTTTCTCCCTAGAACTATACTCTGATTTTTCCAACTTGTTTACACTGTTTTTTGACGATAATATTTGCGATGCTAAATGTTATCGTTCTATAACTTGACATACTTCACCTGGGAATCAAACGGCAATTTTCCACCAAATTTCAGACTTCTATCGCAAAATTGAAAAAGTTGGCAATCTACCTCAATGTTGAATTTCAGCCCAAAACGGGATCTCGAGAATCTGAGCATATTCGAGGATTTGGTAGAATTTACATCCATCAGGGTTCGAAATACTATTGTAACTCTGGACCTGAGGACACAATGGGGGTGTATTGATTAATAATAAAATATGACTGATTACGGGAATAAATGGGATGAATTCTAGGTTCCAATTTACTCTCAAAAATGTGTTTTCTAACATAACGGTTAATAACGGATTAAACGTTTCATTTAAAGGCCAAGCGGAAAAAGGCTCGAGACCGCCGGGATGAGTCCAGTCTCGTGGCCTCCCTATTATCGCCCAGATATAACCAGCTAGTTCGGCCACCATCCGGCAGGAACGCCACCAGCGTGCAGCTCTCGATCAATATCCAGGACATAGCGGCAGTTCGTGAAGGCACCATGGAGGCTACAGCTTCTTTTGTCGTCAGACTGGATTTGGTAAGTAGAGGCATAAGTTATGAGGGGAAGTAGACGAACTAACCAGCAGGAATTTTATAGGAGAATAGGGCCTGCTATTTACAAAAAGTACACTGTATGGTATCAGTATCTGTAACACATAATACCATACGTTGTACCGGATAATTATATATCCCATTAGTTATTTTTTGAAACTCAATCAGAACTGGACGGACAGGCGCTTGTCGTGGGATACCGCTGTGTATGACGTACCGAGGGTCAGACTCCCACCTCAGTCCATCTGGGTACCAGACATCAGGCTGTACAACAGGTGAGACTTTCTGGGTACCAGACGTCGGTCTGTACAACAGGTGAGATTTTCTGGGTACCAGACATCGGGCTGTACAACAGGTGAGACTTTCTGGGTACCAGACGTCGGGCTGTACAGCAGGTGAGACTTTCTGGGTACCAGACATCGGGCTGTACAACAGGTGAGACTTTCTGGGTACCAGACATCAGGCTGTACAACAGGTGAGACTTTCTGGGTACCAGACATCAGGCTGTACAACAGGTGAGACTTTCTGGGTACCAGACATCAGGCTGTACAACAGGTGAGACTTTCTGGGTACCAGACATCAGGCTGTACAACAGGTGAGACTTTCTGGGTACCAGACATCAGGCTGTACAACAGGTGAGACTTTCTGGGTACCAGACATCAGGCTGTACAACAGGTGAGACTTTCTGGGTACCAGACATCAGGCTGTACAATAGGTGAGACTTTCTGGGTACCAGACATCAGGCTGTACAACAGGTGAGACTTTCTGGGTACCAGACATCAAGCTGTACAACAGGTGAGACTTTCTGGGTACCAGACATCGGGCTGTACAACAGGTGAGACTTTCTGGGTACAAGACATCGGGCTGTACAACAGGTGAGATTTTCTGGGTACCAGACGTCGGGCTGCCAACAGGTGAGATTTTCTGGGTACAAGACATCGGGCTGTACAACAGGTGAGACTTTCTGGGTACAAGACATCGGGCTGTACAACAGGTGAGATTTTTTGGGTAACAGACGTCGGGCTGTACAACAGGTGAGACTTTCTGGGTACAAGACATCGGGCTGTACAACAGGTGAGACTTTCTGGGTACAAGACATCGGGCTGTACAACAGGTGAGATTTTCTGGGTACCAGACGTCGGGCTGTACAACAGGTGAGACTTTCTGGGTACAAGACATCGGGCTGTACAACAGGTGAGACTTTCTGGGTACCAGACATCGGGCTGTACAACAGGTGAGACTTTCTGGGTACCAGACATCGGGCTGTACAACAGGTGAGACTTTCTGGGTACCAGACATCGTGCTGTACAACAGGTGAGACTTTCTGGGTACCAGACATCAGGCTGTACAACAGGTGAGACTTTCTGGGTACCAGATGTCAGGCTGTACAACAGGTGAGACTTTCTGGGTACCAGATATCAGGCTGTACAACAGGTGAGACTTTCTGGGTACCAGACATCGGGCTGTACAACAGGTGAGACTTTCTGGGTACCAGATATCAGGCTGCACATCAGGTGAGACTTTCTGGGTACCAGACATCGGGCTGTACAACAGGTGAGACTTTCTGGGTACCAGACGTCGGGCTGTACAACAGGTGAGACTTTCTGGGTACCAGATATCAGGCTGTACAACATGTGAGACTTTCTGGGTACCAGATATCAGGCTGTACAACAGGTGAGACTTTCTGGGTACCAGACATCGGGCTGTACAACAGGTGAGACTTTCTGGGTACCAGACGTCGGGCTGTACAACAGGTGAGACTTTCTGGGTACCAGATATCAGGCTGTACAACAGGTGAGACTTTCTGGGTACCAGATATCAGGCTGTACAACAGGTGAGACTTTCTGGGTACCAGACATCAGGCTGTACAACAGGTGAGACTTTCTGGGTACCAGACATCGGGCTGTACAACAGGTGAGACTTTCTGGGTACCAGATATCAGGCTGTACAACAGGTGAGACTTTCTGGGTACCAGATATCAGGCTGTACAACAGGTGAGACTTTCTGGGTACCAGACGTCGGGCTGTACAACAGGTGAGACTTTCTGGGTACCAGATATCAGGCTGTACAACAGGTGAGACTTTCTGGGTACCAGACGTTGGGCTGTACAACAGGTGAGACTTTCTGGGTACCAGATATCAGGCTGTACAACAGGTGAGACTTTCTGGGTACCAGACGTCGGGCTGTACAACAGGTGAGATTTTCTGGGTACCAGACATCAGGCTGTACAACAGGTGAGACTTTCTGGACACTGGCTACCAGGTTCTACAACAGGTTAGACTGGCTGTCTGGATTCTGGTCATCAGGCTGTCACGAGTGAGACTTTTTAGGTCCCGGACCTCAATGTATAGGATTAAACATAGTGCCATATAGATCTGTAGATTGACGAATAATTGTAAAAAAGAGGAGAGCGTTATTAAGATGAACGAACATATTAATAATGACGTCCGTTGATATGTTATTTTGTAGTTTAGACCCGCGTCTGGACCTGGACTGGCGCGTGAAGGCTGTTGTCACGAGCGATGGTCGCGTGCGGGTTAACGTGCCCTGTCAGATGACGGTGCACTGCACGCGGCCTCGTAACCCCAACGCCAACTGGGACTGTACATTGGAGCTGGCGAGCTGGACGTACACAAGTTCGGAGTTGGACCTGGTGCTAGTGGGGTCGGCGGCCGTGCTGGACCGCTTCGGCAGTGAGGTGTGGGAGGTGACCAGTAACGCGGCCGTCAGGGAACTCGTGCACGACCCCTGTTGTCCTGACGACACGCGCGTCCAGTTCACGTTCTTCATCGCACTGTACCGGCGCTGAGATCCAGACTCAGAGCTTTGTTCATGGGTTAACTTATAATTGCGTTGTGCATATTACGATAGATCTAGGCCTACTTATGTGATACTGGGTTAATGAATGAGAATAAAATTCAAGGTGATACCTCATATATATGCCGTTATGTCTGACAAAGCAATCCTACGACCTTAATAGGCCGTATGCAGTAGGTCCTATAATACCTATAGGCCTATACCTGGTAATTATGTTTTTACATGTACGTGATCAATGAATAGATATGAATGCATGAAAAAAAAAAGATAATTTGGTGTTAGGTGCGTTTTTAGGATATAAAGACCTCACAGACCGCTAATTATCATTCTAATATATAGGTTACTTATATTACACACAAGATTGAGACTTTGATTATCATGTAATAGACTATCGATGATAATGAGATAATTCGAGATAACAAAATTGTTCATCTGCATCACACAAATAATCAGACCCATCAGACTTCAGCAACTCCTGGGTATTTGAGTGGCCCGGTGAAAGATGCATACAATGTACATGTATACTTCGATGAGCTGAGTTGACAGTAAGTGTTGAGGCGGTCCTTAGAAATGTCTTATATCACGTATATGAACCTGACAAAGCTTTCTATGCTTTTGTTCTCAGTAGAAACAGCCTGTATATAGATGTATCTTTGATGCACAAAACAACCTGAATTGCAGCATCCTATTATGGTGGAAAGTCCCACGATGGGGGGAAATTACAGATTGTGTCAAGTCGCAGATTCACTGTAGTGGTTTATTACCTTGACATTCAGTACGACGTTGGACCAGCAGCAGTATACAGGCTAACAGAAGGCAGTGTGACGAGACCACACGAGCCTGCGCTTGTAGGCGGAGCGCCGGTGTAGTGTTTGGTTCAGTGCTGTTATTCCGAGGGGTTGTCACAAGCAGGGTCCCAGGCAAGCTCTGGTAGAGGCAGAGTCAATGATCATGCAGACACCCGCATTCTCGGATGGTACACAAACTTAATATTGTAGGCATGAGTTTGTATGCCGTTTCACTTTCAAACCCACATTATAATTGGTAGTTTTATGGTTGTGTTGGATGTTTGATCCCTGATGGCAGCAATACAGCTGATAATCGCACTGGTATGGAATACGTGTATATTGTTACCATGGATACAAGGTGTTACACCCGAGGATTTGTGCCCTCTAGACACACTAGACTGCTCCCAGGTAATACGAGTAAATGAAAATGAAATCAAAACAACCTTTAGTTTGTTTTATAAATTTCAACCGACGGTGTTATAAAATAAATCTTTATGTTTCCTCGATTCAGGACGGATTTTGGTGCATAATTACACGAGACCCTGGTAAGTGAGCATTGTTATATTATTGATACAACATTCATCTTGCTGCCATAAAAATTTCTCTGAATTCTTGAATTTGTTTCCTTTTTTTCACCAATTAAGCAGATTTCTAACCTTGGTGGTGAAGTTCTGAATATATAATGGCAACTCAAAAGAGAATACTGTAGCTCTATTCGGACCTCAATTCAAAGTTCAATTAATAACGAAATGCGACTCTGAGGAAAATTAAAAAGAAATCAATTCGACGTCTATATTACATCGACATTATTTACATGTATGCATTATACGTTGTACAAGTCACTGAATTACATATTTCATCATCAAAATTATAACATCTAAGGAATATCGATGGATGTTCTTCGCGTTAAATAAGTTGCGTTACGTGTTGCTATTACGGTGATTCTCGTGCCGATATAGGCCTAATACTGTCAGAAAATGTTCACCAAACTATGACACGCATGTACATGTGGCCTTTCCATGCGAGTCTTCCAATAATACAACTATTTCAATGACGTCTTTGAGTGATCTCAAAAAGAGACACTCCAGTCACTGCCATGAGGGCCGTGTAGTCGGCGCCTGTCAGGAGTGAATGGAAGGCCTGGAGAGCCTGCCTGTCAGGACTGAAGATAGCCAAGAGAGGCCAACCAGGAAGCTCTTGACTCTCACTAAGATTTACGATGTAATAAACGGAAATTTGTACATGATCCTTCAAATTTACATCTTCCATATACTATAGTAGGTAGGATGTATAAATAGTTTTCACTTTCGATTGACTCCATCGGATGCCGATGTTCATAATTTAGACTAAATCAAAATTCGCAGTTGGTCTCTCTGCCCATCACGTGCAATTTTATTACATTATAAGATTCATATAATATATAGACACACGTTAGAACTTGTCCCCTTTCAGGCTGTGCGCTGACGACCCAGGGAGACACCACCCCACACACTGACCCGAGCGCTGTGGCCGATCTGAACGTCCGCCCGTACTACCTCCCCTCACCAACCACAGAGGATTCCATATCCCGTGTGGAAATCACCTGGTCCCTATCCACGAACAGTAATCGACATTAATTGACATTAATAAATTCACATACAATATAT
This sequence comes from Terebella lapidaria, assembly GCA_949152475.1. Taxonomy (NCBI): domain Eukaryota; kingdom Metazoa; phylum Annelida; class Polychaeta; order Terebellida; family Terebellidae; genus Terebella; species Terebella lapidaria. The sequence goes on from OX424555.1 coordinate 9,682,979, forward strand.
TGGTCTTCACCCGCGCTATACTATTGAATAAAACAGAGTAAACACTTCGTAAGTTAAATGGAGATCTCATACTTTGTCGTTCAATGTGAGTGATGTATGTCAATATGAAGCAGTGCTGTTAGGGGTTCCTTGGTTACAGACACTAGAGATGTTACTGGCTTCTCGGTGAGATTACATAAGGAGGGAAATTCGCCTTACTGCTTTATCTTCAATACGAGCGGTATTTCTCATGGAAAACAAAAATACCAGGCAAGGACAATACCAATATATCAAAGACAATATTAAAATAACCAGACAAATGCAGCATAATACATGTGTAAGCTTTTTAACAGTTCGTAAAAACAACACAAAGGATTCTGAACAATATTTTTGTAAATTAATTACAGTATCTACTCAATTGTACCATGCTACACAAGGGTGATTACGTCATCAGTGTGTCGTCACTTCCGGGTAATGGTAGCGCCACCATGTGGGCTGTGATGAAGATCGCATGGAAAGAGCGGGATGCTCGAGCAGGTAAAAAATCATTCAGAGTTATTGATTTTGACTTGCTGACTTTTATCCGCTTCCACATCATCTTTCTGAATAGCTGAACTAAACTCTGTGTCAAATCCACACTAAAGTAGGAGTTGAATCGACAGATCTAGTCCTACGTGTACCTGTAATAACACAGCTGGAATTCTACCCTACATGTTAGTGTATAATTCAGGTTGTTTTTGTGCTAACAGACAGCTGCAGAGGTTCCAGTGCCTCCAGCTGTTGGAACACTGACGTGGTGGTATTCCTGGCGCTTTGTAGCCGCCACATCCGTGTGCTATTCCCGCAGGCCCCGGGGGCTGTGGGCATCGAGTATTATCAGATAGCCCTCATGAACTCCACTCAGATCACGGCGGAAACCTCCGTCAGGGAAACGCAGGTGGGTTAATTGACTCTCAATACAGCCACTAGATTTGACAGAGTGGCGCTATGTTTGGATTCTCTTGTTTCAATAGGTCTTGTGTACCTAATTTCATACTTTCACTTGACAGCGTCCAGGAAAGCAATTTGTTGACAAGACCATTGACATCTCATCATTCAAATTTCCGCTGAGAAATCAACATGTCGAGGTGTGTGTGGAAGATCTCGTGTTACATGGAAAATATGTCTGACAATAACTTTAAATAACTCATTTGCATGAACTCGATTTCCAAGGTTCGATCTATTTTTAACAAAATAACATTCACATTCGATTTGGTACATTTAATTGTTCGATGGATCACCGAACTAAAGGAAATAATTCGTTTTACAGATTATTCCGAGAGGAAGGATTTGCGTATCTACTTGCATGGATTCTGTTTCTCCTCAGCTGGATATTCTCCGAAGTACTCGATTTCAAATACCTTTTGACCTCACCATTTGAAATTTGGGTTGACTAATAACACTGGAACTAGAACAAATTACATTTACCGATAAATAATGCAAGCGTGTCCTGTACAGCTATTGGCATGCGGTTGTTACTTGTAGCCGACGTCTCCGGCTGTTTGGCCGAGCCGCCAGACTCCGACTCGCCCATCTCCAAGTCCACTGTGCTCGCCGTCACAGGGGTTGTGACTGTCGTCGTCATCGCCCTGGCGGTCGTACTCGCTGTCGCAATCAAACATCGCCGGTGCCACCACCCCAAAGGTATTGTGTTATTGGTGACAATATACAGCCTCGCCCGAGCGGGGTTTGCATCCAAACCAGACCCTCGTATCAGCCGCACCAGTCCTGAAATTTCAGGAGCATAGGAACGAATAACCACCGATAAATTGTATGTTTGTGCTTCCGCACTATGTATTATGTACGGAGCCCCTGAGGTGACATACCAGATATATTTATTAATCTGTGCGCACGAATTAGTAAACCGTGCGCACGAATTAGTAAACCGTGCTCACGAATTAGTAAACCGTGGCCACGAATTGGTAAATTGTGGCCACGAATTAGTAAACCGTGCGCACGAATTAGTAAACCATGGCCACGAATTGGTAAACCGTGTGCACGGATTACCTTAACTAATCTGTGGGCATGATTTAACAATCCATGGGCACAATTTAATAAATCGTGGGCACGATTTAACAATTCGTGCGCACGATTTAACAATTCGTGGCCACAGATTGGTATTACTAATCCGTGGGCTCGATTTACCAATTCGTGGGCACGAATTAGTATTTCGTGTGCACGAATTAGTAAATCGTGCCCACGAATTGTTAATTCGTGGCCACGAATTGTTAAATTGTGCGCACGGTTTGGTAATTCGTGCGCACGGTTTGGTAAAGCGTGCGCACGTATTGGTAAACCGTGCGCACGGATTAATAAATATTTTCGGTATGTCACCTCAGGGGCTCCGTAATTATGTTCTCTAAATCACATAGATTTTTTTAATTTCGTAGACGGGGCCATACGATCTACTTTTCAGTGGCATCCCAGAATCCTGCAGGAGTGATACGAGTGTTTGGTGTTGCTAGGAAAAACCAGCGAGCATGAATGTGAACAATAATGGCTAACACCAGATTTACCATAATATTATTTCGTCGGGAATGCATTTTTCTCGATTGCTGCTTCTGTCATCTCTGAGAACAATTACATGTCAATCGAAATTGTTGTTATTAGGTCTTGAGCCATCACCGATAGTGGAACCCACAGGAAGTCGGAGTTCCCTGGACAGTTATGCGCCTCTCATAGTACACGGTAAGCGCATGTTCCCATTTCTCAGGGAGGTGTATGCTTAGATATATACACACTGTATATATATTCCTGGTCTGACTAGTATAAGAATTCTACGTGTACAAGATTTTATCGAAGTACACTTATACACTTATTTTCAGTATCCCGCGAAACGGAGCGTTTGAAGAAAGAAGTTTTCGTCCTGTTCTGTGCCGACTGCTCTTATCACATCAACACGGTTGGCTGCTTGGCTCAGGTCCTCAAATCCACAGAGTGTCATGTCGTTTTCGATCAACTTTTGACTGACGATTTAGTACCAGACGATGTGAATGTGAAGAGACGATGGATTAAACACTTCATGGATAATTGCGATCAAATACTAATTGTCAATTCGGAAGAAGCATTTCGTAGGACTGAGTCCATACAATCGTCATCGTTTGAACTCGACATGCTGAATCCAGATTTGGATATCTTCAGTATCGGAGTGCTGATTTTATTAGAATATCCCCAGCTCTTCCACAAAGTGATAATGTGTCATTTTGAATACACTACTGGAATTTTCAGAAACATTCCGCTTCGCGAACTACAGAACCAAGCTAACTACTGTTTGGTTGAGGATATAAACCTACTCCTGTATCGTCTATACCCGGGGAGTGATGAAACACGACCCTTGACTTCACAGTCCTCTGCCAGAGAGCGAGAAGCCTTGGTCAATGCCGTGCAGCATGCCAAAATGTGCATACGCCGGACAGAGAATACTGTACCAATAGCCCACAATCACTCATTATCCGACTGTGACCAAATGTTCGATGCATTGTCATCCAGACATGTTGCCTCTGATGTGGCGAGGTCCTGCACGGTGCCACCAACACATCCAGATGATATTTGTACGGACGAGGCGAGTATGGGCGGACTGGTGTCCGACATCAACCTCTACCCCGTCTTTGACAGCGGCTACCCCGCCACCTCATGTACATCGCCTAGGAACCATTTGGCTTTCCGCCAACATCAGGAATATGCATAGCTAATAATAAGAACAGAGCAATATTTATACACAAGAACTGGACCGAAACACCAGATGGAAACGTAGGCCCTAATATACGCACATCGGGCACATCATATCTAATGTAGATACGGGTGGCCGGTCAAATAGACCGTTGGATCAGACAATGTAGAATTCGTTGTATTTGAAAAAGTTCGGCCGAAAAGCTGAACGTACGGTTGCGATATATCTGACATCAAATTGCCATCATCAGTGAACTCATTCGAACATATGATTACTCTGGAACAGTAACCAACTAACCATGGGTTTTTGTCTTGAACAAAAAGAATAAAGAACTTTCCACACAATATTTTCTTGTTAATTTGTAGGTTACCGGACGAACGATATTGCAGCGTTGTAACTTGAACATGTTGTTATGGCTGCACAAGTAGTGACACCACATCGGACAGATACTGGTGCACCTATACTGTAAGATTATCGGCGACACTCCAACAATGGGTATACAAACCTCTTGGGGTCGCCGAACTTTTTGAGCCACTAACAGTTCATCTCGGCGCCGGTCCTAAATTGCCCCCCCCCCGCATCACTCGCATCACATATGTAACTATGTTATTCCTGCTCCCTGACTACAGACAGGTATGGCACTTGCTTGTCTGGGGCATGCGACACCCCAATAATCGGGTATACCACTTTATCATGGGCTCATCGAGCTTTACGATATTTATTTCATGTTTTCTCTACTGCAGAAATCTCCTGTCTGTTCAAATTTGGAGATCTTCAAGAAAGACTGACCAACAACGATACCCTACCGGGGATCGCATGATACCATCTGTTCGGTGACCGTCTGATATGTAAAAATTGGCCGATTATCTGGAGGGCATCTTCCGGATATTCATCGGTGCACAGCAGGATAATACCCTGCGGGGAATGCCTGGTGAGCTACCAAAATTGGTCGGCCGAAAAGTTCGGTCGACCCCTCGGCACCTGGTGGACATTTGAAGGGGCTCCGTCCGACGTGCTAGCAATCAACTATCGATGTCATTTTTTCACCTCCACCGACGTGTCTACGATGTCCGATTTTTGCCTGATGGTCACGGATTATCTTCTCGCGCTCGGTGGGTGACCGGCCGAAATCGCCAAATTTCAGACTTTTCGGGCATCGTATCCTCATCGGCGTAGGCATCGGTGTGACTTACGCATTAGGCCTAACTCCTAAACAAATCTGCATATATACGTTAATTCAGCTATTTTTTCCCGACACAAACCTTGAGACACATATTATATACCAAATGAACGCTGGGTTATTGATCTTCGAGAAGATTGAAAATCCAATGTGATGATGTCTTGCGGTGAATAGGGACGTTGAGAAGTGAAGTTGGGGTACAGTGCAAAATGTGCCAAAATCATTGCTTTGATATTGGATCATGTGTTTATCGTGTTTATTTTTGGTTATGACAAATGCAAACAAACTGCAATGAAAATTAAATGCAACACATTTTTACCTGTAGTTTTATTTGAATGGCAAGTACTAATATCGTCTTGATCAAGGATAACCCTCCATTACCCTTCGTGACCTGCAACAGTTGTTGGTGGAACTATATTCGTGGTAAATTGAACTATTTAAGTTTGGGAGGTCTTCGCAATGACGGGCATCGAACGATTCCATGATGGACATACGTTTTTAGCTCACCGAACCTATGGTCCGATAAGCTATTGTCGTCAGGTTGCGTCCGGCGTCCGTCCATCGGCGTCGGCGTCCGCGTCGGTGTTGTCAAACGCTGGGAAAAATCTGTTCGATGAATATTGCTGTAATTCACAAAATATGTTCTATGGGCTCATATCTCCGAACCATTTTTTTTTCGTTGATTGAAACGTTTTTTCCAAAATGGCGGCCATTTTTGTCGAAAAATGGTCATTTTTGCAATTTGGCGGCCATTTTCTCAAAAACTCTTCGATCAGATTTGAGATTTTTGTTTCAGAAGATTCCCCTGATATACCTCTGTGCTGTGTATAAGTTTCGTTGCCCTTGAATCGTCGGTCTGCATGTGGCAGCCATTTTGATATTTTCGACCTGTCCCAGATAGGACTTTCCCATGTTAAATTAGCCTATGCTTTATAATGGGGACAAATTTCTCCTAATATCTCACTTAATATTGGGATTAGACATTAGGAATCAATTGTGCACATATTATATATGCCGATTATTCTCGTGACCTTGAAATTGACCTTCGACCTAATTTTCAAGGTCACAGTACAAAATGGCTAATATCTCGCTTATTATCGACTTTACAGCTTAGGAATCCATTGTGGACATATAGGAAATGATATATGCCGAATATTCTGATGACCTTGAATTTGACCTTTGACCTCATTTTCAAGGTCAGAGCACAAAATGGCTAATATCTCGTTTATTATCTACTTTACAGCTTAGGAATCAATTGTGAACATATAGGAAATGATGTATGCCGAATATTTTGATGACCTTGAACTTGACCTTTGACCTTGTTTTCAAGGTCAGAGCACAAAATCGCTAATATCTTGCTTATTATCGACTTTACAGCTTGGGCATCAATTGAGGACATATAGGAAATTATATATATGCCGAATATTCTTGTGAGCTTGAATTTGACCTTTGACCTCAATAAACTGAAACCGATACAAAAGCAAAGAAAATCTTTGACAGTACTAGTCAGTTCCGTTCTAGTTTCATATCATTGTATAATAGGCCCTAACACGATCGACTTACGTAGAGCAAGTTTTAGGCGTGAATGATGTGCATTCACTCTCATGACTTCAGGACATTGCCTTCAGCTTACATATAACTGTCTTGGGTCCGGCAAGTGCAGAGCCCTACGGCTCTATTTTTCTTTATTTTCACTTTTCGGTTTCGGGACGATAACGCCTTGACGAATCTCTGAGAATTTTTCACCAGTTATCACATATATTACGTAGATGAACCCTATTGTTTTGGAGCCGGCTCCGAGGTCCGGTTAGTCCGTGAGGATGCATTTTGTATCAAATGGTTTCTGGATGATAACTCGAAAAGTCCTTGTGCTACCCTTCTGAAACATGTCACATATGTTGATATAGTGTCGCAGAGGGACCCTATTGATTATGGGGTCAATAAGTCAAATGACCATTGACCCAGGAGCCGAAAACAATTTTGGCGAGTCACCCTTGAGGCTCGATCATTGCATATCTCGGAAACGGTGCATCGTAGAGCGAAACGGACGCTATTTTCGGGCGTCGTGACACTAGCCAAACATGTCCTAGGGGTATGTTGGGTGAACTTGGCCCTGGGCTAATTTTTTTTTTCTGCTGAGTCGGCATTTTTCATCTTCGGCCACTATCTCGGAAACTGTGCGTTGTAGAGCGAAACGGATGTTACCTGTGAAAATCAGTCGAAATTCGCCAAGGCATCTTCAAGCCTTAGACGTCTAGTTGTATAGTATAAATTTGTCTCGTGTCACACGTCAGGGGCGTCGGTGTGATACAGCGGGGGTCACAATGGTGATGAATGTGCGTTGTAGAGCGAAACGGATGTTACCTGTGAAAATCAGTCGAAATTCGCCAAGGCATCTTCAAGCCTTAGACGTCTAGTTGTATAGTATAAATTTGTCTCGTGTCACACGTCAGGGGCGTCGGTGTGGTACAGCGGGGGTCACAATGGTGATGAATAGCGTTCACAGGCCGTTATCATGCCTTTACTATGTTGTATAGTTTTCTGTGTGGTCGTGTAGAAAAAAGCCGGCAGTTCATTTCAATAATTTATTGGGATGATAGGCTGTAGTATGTAGGCTAGTATGTAGGGGAGACTGGGGTCAATTGTAACAAGGGTCAATTGTAACATATTATTTCTACATGAAATGCAGCGTTTTTCATGACGTCATAATCGATAGGCATGTTTTATTATAACAGTCGTGGAGACTGATTGATGCCGACTAATCGTCGCGTCGCGGTCGCGTCGTGTAGTGTATAGCGGTTTTGTGACGTTTTGTGGTGGTACATACCAGCTTCAGCCTTTTGAAACGGACATTTAGGCTACTATAAATTTGAGGTGCACGAAGTTATAACTGATTCAAAGTCTAGACATATCGACAAACAATTTTTGGCCATTGTTACTGTTTTATGGCTAATGAAATAGCAATCTTAAAAAGATTTAGTTGATTACGTTTAGTTTTTCATATGTAATGTAGAATAAAATGTTCAAGTGTATAATTTTTACATGTACAGATCACATGTCATTTGTGCATTGTTTTGGCGAATGGGGATAAACGACCGATCCCCGATAGGTTAGCAGTCAATATTTAAAACACATTGAGCAAAAATGAAACTTCAGAGACGCGACGATTCGTCGTATAATGTATAGCGGTACATCATTGCCGACGGGTTCACGACGATTCGTCGCGAAGCCGTCGGGTCGCTGTCGTGTCGTGGTCGCGTCGTATATTATATAGCCGGCTTTAGCGAGATTTAAAACGTCACGTTATTTTGCGTTATTTCCTAATTTTGGGAGCATTCGAATTTCCCGCCAAATTTTCGGCCCAATCATGTAAGTTGGATACACGCGGTTTTACACTGTATAACATAGCACCAAGGGTGCTGTAGCTTACCGGCAATCATGTGAATTGCATAGAATACTGAATACATATAAATTGTTACACTGATGTTAAAATCTATAGGTTAAAACATGTTCGTAAATGTTGATAGAAACACATTTTCTGTATGGACTATAATACGAAATCAAGTTACATCTTGAAAGATTTTTTTCGTTAATGACAAATTTTCACAGACAGTCGATTCAAAGGCAACAAAACTTATACACGTCACAAAGGTACATAAGGTACATAAGGAGAATCTTATACATAATTTTGAGGAAAACTGTCTGAATAGATTTCGAGAAAATGGCCACCAAAGGCAAAATTCATCGTTTTTTCGGCAAAAAAATGTCGTTGTGACCTCTCAAGGTCATTGAAGGTCAAATTCAAGGTCACCACTCAAACCGCAATATATGATTTCCCATTTGAATGTGCCAATACTTAGGCTCTATCTTGAAGTGTTCTATGAGATTACTATGCATGGCTCCCATTTTGAAGGAAAAATTGGGTGAAATTTTCCAAGTCCAAAAAAATTTTCAATGGCCAAAAGCTGGAAATGGCTCAAAACGAATACTAAGTAGTGACTTGATTTGAGACCCAAAAACAATTTTTCGCCGACCCGTCAAAAAATCAAAATGGCCGCCACATGCAGACCGGCGATTCAGGGGCAACGAAACTTATACATGTCATAGAGGTACATGAGAGGAATGTTTTGAAACAAAAATCTCCAAACTGATCAGACAGTTTTTGAGAAAATGGCCACCAAAGTCCAAAATTGGCAATTTTTCGTCAAAAATGGCCTCCAAATCGGCAAAAACGATTCAATCCAAAAAATTAAAAAAAAAAAACGTTTTTAGATATTGGCCTAAGGTATGTTCTGACAAATTTATGGGGAAATTCATCATGCCAAAAAAAGGCTACAGACCCGGACGGACGACGGACGAAAAACCACGATAATAGCTTATCGGCCCAAAGGGTCGGTAAGCTAAAAAGCAATTTATCGGAAATACACAAGAAACTCACTTCACAAACTTCAACAGATACTAGTTGGTATCAACTGGTCTATTTAGAGTTTCATCGAATTTTCCCTGCTCATTACAGAGCGTGAATATGCTGTGTTGGTATATTTTAGACACAGTATCTTTTATAGAGAAAAGGTGATATTAATTGTGACAAACTGTAATAGTATACTACTCATCAACAGTAGCCGATGTAATCATCGGCTATTTCGGGGGCGAAAATCACACTATAAAACACTATGTAAATAAGAGGCAATTTGAGTCATTCAAATCATATCTATCGTGCTATATTCCACACAAATAAGTAACGGAGAGCCATTTTGTGGAACATAAAGAAGGTTTATTATTCTATTCCAAATCATCTTTTTCTGCGGTGCTTCTGAACCCACGGAAATCAGGCAAAAATGACCACGTGGCATTGTTTGGACCCGGAAGTAATAGATTACGTACCCAATTGCGTTATTTCACGACATAAGACGAACGAGACTTACAGAGCCTATTGCTTTTCATCAGGCATAGAGCACTGAGGTGGTGATGTCAACATCTTCAAACGGTCTGAACCAAAAACTAGAAATGACACCATTGATCAGAAGCCAATTGTTGGTCAAATTGAGTGCATATATATCATGTACATGAATATACAAGTGCGTAGATCTAATATGAATAGGTGAAACCTAGATGCGAGCGCAGAAATATGTACGCTGTATAAAATGACCTGCAAAATGACCAGTGCTCGTACTAGCACCAGTCCTTTTACACTCATTGGAATGTGTCAGGTGCTGCTGACATGGTGTGAAATTGGAATTTTTTGTTTCCATATAAACTTACCCCCATTCGTCCTCTGATCAGTTGATAGACCTTTGCTCGTAGCACACTTTCTTCAAATGAACTGATGAACCGACTTGTCAGTAATGAATATTCGTTCATGACTTCATGTCAGACGCTAAAGGAAACTATTGGGTATATGGTGTATATCTGTCAGCTTACTGTGCAGTGCTGTATTGATTATACATGAATATTCAGTGCATCGCTTGCATAATAAAATGTCATCATGATATATCAAGTTAGTTAACCCAACTCCAAAACAAAACTATGGTCAAAAAGCGTGTTTCACTGATGGATAAACTTGATTTTAGCATATTTTCATGTAAAGTAAACTGTAGGCCTACAATGACTTATCACATTTGAAATGAGGGAAAAGTAGTTCCTAAAAAAGACACCTTTTGGCTGTTTGGATACCAAAATAATACATGCAATCATAGACACAATTTCATCTCAGATCATAAATTGCCTGCTGTATGGGTCATGGATTTTTGACATTGTTTGATTACAAATTCAAAGCTCATAATTATGGGACAAATTAATGGATGTGAACAAAATCAGATTTCTTTACCACATTTCAGTCTTTATCAGTGAACGCCCCAAAAGTCGAAGTAACTTTGCCAATGTATGTTCACCATAATCTGCACATACACCACATTTTGCTCATAATCAGTGATAATCGAAATAAACAAATCCTTAGCCCGAGTCTGTCGCACGTGTATGAGAAACACGTGTACTTAGTTTATTTACATTTTATCAATCGCCTATTGGTCAAGCATCGTTTATGACGTAAAAAGTGGGCGTGGTCACTCATGGCGCCATCTGCTGATTACAAATGAGGATTGACGCGCCCTCTTGTGAATCACGATGCTATTATCAATTTTATTCTCAACCAATCACAGATGAGCAGATATGAGTTGTTTACGTTTGGTAACGCATTTTGAAGTTTCATGCACCTATGGATATTGATTACATTAGATTACTCGAAATCCTATGTTTGTCACACATATAGGCTACGTGTAATCATTGAGCTCGCTTCGCGAGCTGCGCTCGCTATAAATTTTACGAATGTATATGTTTTATCGGTTCTATCAGAAATGTAGGGCGAAAGCAAATTCCTCCCAATGTCGTTCTAATGTTGGAACTTGTGTTCCTGTTGGGCAAAACGTACACTGACATCAATAATAACATGCACTATTATCATGATTATGAAGCAGTATCACAGTAGCGCTATTTCTCATCAAATACACCTTTATTTTGACCGTTGCATTTGACCCAACTTCTTGTTACATTTGACCCCTCCTGGCGGGTCAATTGTAACATGTTACACTTTTTGGTGTAACACCAAACGCAAACGAACTAATCACCTCAGAGACAAAAGTGTACATTCACTATCATGAGTTATTGTCTCCCGGAGGGCAGACTTCTTAAACGCTCTCTGAGATTCCCATGGGTGAAATACTCTTCTACTGGGGAAAAAACCTGGTTTCGAAGAGAAAATACTTTGAACGTGTGTTCTACATAGCTCGACGTAAATAATTCAGTTATACTCTGATTTTTCTAACTCGTTTACACTGTTTTTTGCGGATATTTTCATGATGCTAAATGGTATCATTCTATAACTTGGCATACTTCACATGTGAGTCAAACGGCAATTTCCTACCGAATTTCAGACTTCTATCGCAAAAAATGAGGAAGTTGGCAATCTACCCCAATGTTAAAATTAGCCCTGTCATTTAATTTCTGGGTCCTCACAAAATTTTGTGCAATTGCTCGGTTTTGTAGCATTGTAATATTTCGAAATTAACATACCTGTGTAGAATACATCCCCAATGGGACTTCTGGTATGAAATTACAATAATACTTCGGATCCTGATGAATGCAAACAAGACCAAAGTCTCGAATATGCTCAGATTCTCGAGATCCCGTTTTGGGCTGAAATTTAACATTGGGGTAGATTGGCAACTTTTTCAATTTTCGTGATAGAAATCTGAAATTTGATAGAATATTGCCGTTTGACTCCCAGGTGAAGTGTGTAAAGTAACAGAACGATACCATTCAGCATCGCAAAAATATCGTCAAAAAACGGTGTAAACAGGTTAGAAAAATCAGGGTATAAATAATATAATCTAACGAATATTTTCGTCGAATGGTGCAATTTTTTCGTCACTATCGTCAATTTACGTGAACATTAGCGTCTCGGTTGGATTTGAGAATAAATGGTGCAAAATTTCGTGTCATGCAATATCAGTTACGCTCGAAATGTGGAAAATACTCATTTCAGTCAAATTTAAACTTACCCACTGGCCTGAAAGATGCATACGATATGGTACTATGGATGAAAATGGTATATAATGCGCTATTTATCAATCATTCGTTGAAAGGGCAACTATTCAATTCGCCACTTTAGTGTCCTGCTCGTGTGACGTAACAATGACATCACAGCGTTTTCAGACACGTTTTGTGAACCCCTTCATAGTCATTATTTGCCCATTTCGTATTATATGGTAACCCATTCATGCTAATGCACATCCACAAAATACTGGGCTTGTTACCTTTCATGACTGGCTATAAATGTAACAAGACACCATATCGTGTTTAAAACTCATGGTTTGGCAGTAGCTTCTGCATGAATTTCCTGTTTAACATCGTCAGTATATCGGAACAATCTCCAGGAAAATAATGTAAAAAGTTTAAGAGCGTACACGATTTTCCAAGCAAGCAAAGAGGACAAACATAATAATGGCGTCTTTATTACGTCTTTGCGATCCATGTCGACACAACTAATTTATGTATTTCGTATTTTTGAGTTGAAAAAAAATGCACGAAAATGTTCAAAACAAAATTTTATTGTCTCAACATATCTTTTAATAATTAAATGCATTCAAAACAATCAATTAATAAAAAAACAATATTTTCTTTCTTTATGTTTTCTCGAACACCAATACTAAAATTCAACGGCCCTCGGCTCCCTAGATGGGTATCTTAAATGAAACATCAATTACTGCATCAACATTGATTAATGAGTAAATTACATTCATGTGAGTTTGATACATTATGCCTTGCTGGTCAAGTTCAATCAGTGTGGGAGAGTCTGTAGCACATTGGGGAGCTCCTGGATCAGCTGGAGTACTTCCAGCTGCTGGAGGAAGGTTGGTTTCCGGAAAACGCTGAAGACGGTCAGGTGCTGCAGGGATATCAGCTGGGAGACTCCTGAGGACGGCCAACTGCTGTGGAAGCATGGCTCCTGCAATCTCCTGAGGACGATCAGCTGCTGAACGAAGGCTGGCAAATCTTGAAGACGGGCAGATGCTGGAGGATGATCAGCTTTTGGAAACTCCTGAGGACAGTCGGCTGCTGGATGAATGATGGCTCCTGGAAACGCCTGAGGACGGTCAACTGCTGGATGAATGGTGGCTCCTGGAAACTCCTGAGGACAGTCAACTGCTGTAGGAAGGCTGGCTCCTGGTAAATCTTGAAGACAGTCAGATGCTGGAGGATGATCAGCTTTTGGAATCTCCTGAGGACAGTCAGCTGCTGGATGAAGGATGGCTCCTGGAAACTTCTGAGGACAGTCAACTGCTGTGGAAGGGTGGCTCCTGGAAACTCCTGAGGATGATCAACTGCTGAAGGAAGGATGGCTCATGAAAACGACGGTCAGATGCTGGAGGGTAATCAACTTTTGAAAACTCATGAGGACGGTCAGCTGCTGGATGAAAGATGCCTATTGGAATCTCATGAGGACGGCCAACTGCAGCTGCTGCGGGAGGCTGGCTCCTGGAAACTCTTGAAGACGGTCAGATGCTGGAGGATGATCAGCTTTTGGGAACTCCTGAGGATGGGCAGGTGGTGGATGAAGAAAGGCTCTTGGAAACTCATGAGGACGATCAGCTGTTGTGAAAGGATGACTCCTGAAAACTCCTGAAGACGGTCAACTGCTGTGGAAGGTCAGCTGCTGAAAACTCCTGAGGACAATCATCTGGAGAAAGGCTGGCTCCTGATAAATCCTGAAGACAGTCAGGTGCTTGTGGATGATCAGCTCTTGGAAACTCTTGAGGACGATCAGCTGCTAGATGAAGGTTGGCTCCTGGAAACTCCTGAAAACTCCTGAAGCTGCAGGGAGATCAGCTGTTGGAGATTCCTGAGGACGGTCAACTGTTGTGGAAGGATAGCTCCTGGAAATTTTTGAAGACGTTCAGATGCTGGAGGATGATCAGCTTTTGGTAACTCCTGAGGACGGCCAACTGCTGTGGAAGGTCAGCTGCTGAAAACTCCTGTGGACAATCATCTGGAGGAAGGCTGGCTCCCGAAAACTGCTGAAGACGGTCCGGTGCTTGTTGGTGATCAGCTCTTGGAAACTCTTGAGGACGATCAGCTGCTAACTGAAGGTAGGCTCCTGGAAACTCCTGAAGACGGTCAGCTGGTGGTGGATGATCAACTCTTGGGAACTCCTGAGGACGATCAACTGCTGGATGAAGTCATGGCTCTTGAAACCCCTGAGGATGGTCAGCTGCTGAATGAAAGCTGGCTTTTGGAAACTCCAGAAGGCCATCAGCTGCTGAAAACTCCTGAAGATGGTCAGCTGCCGAGAATTTCCGACGAAGGTCAGCTGCTGGGAACTCCTTAAGACGGCCAGCTGCTGGGAATTCCTGAAGACGGAGAGCTGCTGGAGGACTGTCAGCTGCTGAAAGGAATGTCATTCCTGGAATCTCATGAGGACGGTCAGCTGCTGGAGAGGCCTGAGGACGCTTTCTTGCTGCCTGGTGAGTGTGAAACCAGTGTCTCTGTTATATCTGTCTGACAAATGCCCTCAAATTGTTGATGTTGCATGTCTCAGAAAAACACTGCATGAACCATGTCATATCAATTAGTGTGATTACTCTGTTTGCGTCCAATGGAGTGCAGACTGTGACGACTATGATTATGTATAGACATATCGGAGACGCGAACTCAGCTCTCTTTTACTTCCTCTCACATGCCCCTCACATACCTTTCAAGATGAACAAGTGCAGAAATAAAACAATACAACAATTTCGTCTGAACAATAATTATTAGATCACAATCTTTTAGATCACTTGTTTTGGATCTTGCAGAACTTTCAATGGTGTGATTTTCAAAGATATTTGTCAGATGTAACAGGACGCAATCGATAAAAAGTCCATGTTACATCTCCTCGCTAGATGCATGTATATACACCTTAGTTTTCTCTGTTATTCACATTATTCTAGTGTGTTAGAACTGCAACAAAATATTTCATTTTTATATCATCGTATTCAGAGCTTAGTGCAAGGCAAATAGATCATAAAGACATAACACCGACACAAAATGTGTAACTGGTGTGTTCGTGTCTATGTCACGTCTGTTCAGACAGGTCTGGATTTAAAATAATTTAGTTTGCATTAGGACGCTGAAGAAAAACACTTCTTCCAAAATAAACAAAATAAGTATAATAGAAATGTATATATGTTCAATAAAACATGGATGGAATAACACAAACACAATTGCTTCTTTAATGCGAGGTATGTGTGAAGCTGGTGTCCCTAATATCTGACAATTACTTTTATTAATGCTAATATTGTATATTTAGCAAGCCAAAAAAATACTGGGTGGAACTATACCAGACAGTATGTATATCAGTATGTTTTCTCCACAATAAATGTTGGTTGTGACACTGTTACGATTATAATTGCGCACATCAGATAAACGTATCAGAGAAACGAACGTACTAGCAGATCTTTCATATCTCTGTTACATCCTCCCTGTATTTGTGATTAATACTGATTGGTATGTGTCGAGAGTGGCACAGACCGATGGCAATTTGTTAACTTTAAAAGCAGTGCATTTTTCCTGTGAATCTCTGCGAATTTTCGTGTGAGAATCAGTGCATATTTCGTATTTATGACAAGACGTAACAAGACCCAAGCCAGCCGTGTCCTAGTTACGTCTCTAATTAAACATCATGTACTATGTATTTTAGAGTGAAAATACCGTGTTACGTAGTTTCATATATGTTGGAATGATAAGCAAACTGCAAATTGATTATCTACGATTTGTAGCGGTGTCGAACTATGAAGCAACCAACCATATCGAGAGAAGACGTAAAAGGGACACGATGCTCACATGTGGTGTTCATGTCCTAGTTGCGTCTTTCCTGACCACATGACTTGGACTTATCCAATTGAAATGATATGATACAACAGTTCCTACAGAGTGTAGTAATATTGATATGTATCTCCTGATATTCATATAGAGTTGTACACGTGCATAGTGAAGAAAGCTTGCAAATTCGCAAATCAGACGTAACGTGGAAACTATTCGCTAGTAGCTACTGATGTACGGTTCATATGCAGTGGTCACAGACTAGCACAGTTTAGGGCACAAAATTCGGTTGTTAATGGATGTTTCTGGTCTGTAAATGTGCCGTTCGGACAGTAGACAATATTTATTCATCTATAAACATACTTTGCTCGTGTTATACTCAATGTATATGTTGTTTTATCATAATATTTGGCCCATACTTATGCCAACTGACAAACGTAACGACTTATGATCAGTAGCTTGCCTGACATCTAGCTTTGAGTTCGGCGCCTGCCTTGTGCTAGTCACGCGATTCATTGTTGAGATCCAGTGCCCAATTAAGACAAAACCAGCTAAGACGTAAAACACAGTGAAGGTTGCGAAACATGACCTAATTTTCTTCGTTATATTTTGATACCTATGTCTGTATGTACAGACGTAACAAATTCGGTTGTTTTACAACAACAATATCTTGATACACATATTTGAACATTTAAGGTAATCCAATCACACCAAATCTTGTTTGTTTCCATTGGTGTTTGATATTTCTGCAGAGTGGCAGGGAGAACTGAACATCCCAAGCTCACTGCTTTATCATGTATTGATATAAAACAAACGTAACTAAAACGACACGGAACACCATATCACGGAAACTTATGGTATTTGACACATATGTGATGTATCTAGCAGAATGACATACTAAATCGATTTAAATATGATGTTGTCACTTCTTGAAACCTGGAGTTAAGTATTATTATTAGTCATGGTCGGATTTTAAGTTCGAAACTTGCAAAAAGACACCATTTTTTTCGATGAGACACCGGAAATATTACGTCTGCCTCTACTCATATGTTCCACATCTCGGTTTCTTTACAAACAATAGTATCCTAAGCTATATGTTCCCACCATTCCCTTGTTTGTACGTGCGTTATCGTGGTAAATCGCAAGCACAATGATAATGTATTGATTTTATGATGAGGAAATTACAGACGAACACTAATTGCATGACACGGAATTTTGCCCCAAATACATAACTACGGTGTGCATTTAGTCAAAGGTGTATCACTTTTGTCTCTACTGTCGAATCATCGCTCACTTCTCACCCTTATTCTTTATGTCAGTGCCAAATATTCCTTGTTTTGGAGCAGTAAAACTAGCACATTTGTTACGTTCCATTTTCTGACTGCATCTTCATTTCGAACAATCATACGCCAGGGTCGTAGCTGAGGTAGTTTTGAGAGTACGCAAAAGCGTTGAAATTTGTTGGAAGCATGAGAAAAAGTATTGCGAGCGCCGAAGGCGCGAAACAATTTCGGCCGGGGGCCTGGGGCCCACTCAAGGGCCCCAGAAGCTGGACGTATATTGGCAATCCTACAGTGATTATGGGCGCACATTTCGATGTAGGCCTAACTCCAAACATAGTATCACGGGGAGGAACCGTTTGTCTGATTCTATGTGCATTTGCCTGATTCTATGGGCAAATAAGCAAGTAAGCTGTTGGGCACCAGTAAAACATGCTTGATCAACGGCTAATTTCTCAACACAATATGATGACAAAGATAGATGATAGATATAGATAGATGGATAGATAGATGGATAGATAGATTTATTTCAAATCATGTACACTATACAACATCAAATGTTCTGTTTACTTCTTAAATCATTGCAGAATATGTCATAATACAATATATTCATTGATTTTTCGAAATTGATGCCAAGACTCCATGACATACCTTTGTAAATAACGTGATTGAGTGCGTCTGCCTCACATAGCTCACAATACAAGGGATCAAAAACGAAATATTCCATGAAAAACTGACTACCAACATTGCGATAGTTACGGGTAGGACTAAGACGTGCTGATCAATTTTACATTTTCTTTTGTGCTACTTCTTTGCGTTCGAATATTTCACGAGCTCTGTAACAGATGCAATAGATATTTTTGGCCATGTCACTAGAAACCATTGGAAATCGAAAAACGGATATATCTCACAAGGAAACTAGAAAGAAGAAGCCCCCAAAACTACGAGGACAACCAGGGAGAGGCGTAGGTTAACACTCCCCGCTCAGTCCCCAATGCCCCTCCCTCCCATTTGCAGGTGTCGACGGACTTGCGTTTTCGGGAAAATGTAATCGAAATGGATTACCAATGGACAACCAACGTACGGATCAACAATGCTCGCAAAAAGCAAAAGTTCTTTGGGTCGTAAACTTGATATTGGCTATTTGATATTTGGGCACTCATTTAGGACCCTCTATTTATGATCATTACTCAAAAAAAAAACCAGCTGACGTTACGCAAAAATTTCAGTACGCATTTGCGTAATTTTTTTTTTTGCGTAATTAAAGCTACGCCCTTGTACGCATTTATTTTTCGCTGTCCCACAGCGAGCTAATTTTTTGGTCGCAAAGTGAGGAAGATTGATTACCGTGGTATTTATCGTTTGCACTGTGTAAAAGTCAGAATGGGTTCCGAGTTCAACACCACCGCCTTCAACATTGATATTTCAGTGCTTAAAAATATGCCGACGGTACTCGAATTTATTGGACACTTCTCATATGGCATATATTGTCGCATATTTGTACACTATTGACCAAAAACAACTTCACGAATATATTGAATTTTGGGCCAAATAGAAAACGGTGCTGAATTTTATGAACACCTTGCTATTTTTTGATGGGCGTACTCGATCAGGGACTCGATTTTTTTATGGGCGCACTCGATCAGTGTTCATAGAACTATATGGTACCAGAAATACATAAAGATCTCTCTTTATGTATTTCTGATGGTACCAATTGCTTTCACATCGGTATATTCGTCCGACATGGACATCGTAGGCCTATATAATAAATTGAAAATAGTGTTAGAAATGATCGCGCTTTTGACTTTTGTCATCCGGGGAGATCTGGTGCTTTGCACCAGGTATGATTCTTGTTCACCTTTATTTTATTCACCATTGTTTGCTCTTGTTCTACGGAACAACACCCATACTCTGAGCCTAAATGTGAAATTTGTTACAATTGAACCCAGTCTCCCCTAGGCCTATTTGGCACAGTAGACTGTTTCTATGAACCTCAATTGATAAATCTAGCGTAGAAATTTATTGGTTAGGCTGGGATTTTTTTTTAGAAAGGTGCTGTGGACCCCCAAAGTAAGACCATTTAACATTGAGTTGAATGGCCAATTCGTATACTGTGATATTCTCTTAAAGTCCAACTAAAGTCAGGATACTTATTTTTGACATATCATAGAGTGAATCTCACAAATTATTATAGCTTTTACAGTATGTCAATATCTCGATTATTTATATATGACAGTTTTAGTGGAATTTTTGGGCTAACTTTCTTGTGCCTAATTAACTATTATCATGAGTATTCATGACGTCACAAGGGTAAAACAAGTTAACTAAAGACCTAGTAGCATGCCGATGAAAGTGCTTTTCATTTAGTCTGTTATGAATAGTTTTCAATGAATACGAACGAATTTTACAAATACAATCAATGGGTTTCGAGATATCGAACCAAATAGGCACTACTTCCGTAAATTGCCGAAGATTTTGATCCTGATTTTAGTGTGGGTCACGTGGTTTGTGACGTCAGTTGAGGCAGACCTGAAAGTACATGTAGCCAGCAAGATAAACTGCATGTCGCATAATCATTCCCCTGATGTATGTTTGACAATTCAAGTGAAGGGGTGACATGGCAGAAATGCGGCATTTCTTGTTTTGATATTTAGAATCAGTACTATTTTTTCACCCAGAACGGAGGTTTGTTGAACTGCAAAATGTCCAGTATTTGCTGGTTTTTGCGTGTTTTCTGTTGAATCGCATGCA
This sequence comes from Terebella lapidaria, assembly GCA_949152475.1. NCBI lineage: Eukaryota > Metazoa > Annelida > Polychaeta > Terebellida > Terebellidae > Terebella > Terebella lapidaria. The sequence continues at coordinate 9,703,233 of OX424555.1, forward strand.
TTTTGAAGTGACTTTCTGTTGAGCTAGCCAAATTACGTATTTTACGTTTTCGGCGAGCCATCAAAGCACATTCTGCCTCATCTGACGTCACGATTACGGAATTTGCCGAAGATATTTCTTTCATCGGCTGGAGAAGGCGATTGTAATACTGGCTCAATATACTCTATTACATGTCGCTGTTATTAATTACCAATTAACGCGAACACCTTTTTTTTATCACCAAATGTCCATAATGTCTTTATATGAACAGGAATAAAACCATATAATGGTACCTTGCTACTATGACTTTAAGGTAATGAAACGTCTATTTTCAAACATGCACGATGATAACATGACCTTTATTTGGCCTGTACTTTATTTGGCATGAGATATAATCAGTATTCAATTTCCATAATTGGTTGCCAAGGTAACTATCCTCAAGATATGGCAACCATGGTTGTTAGGGGCCCAACGCCCTGAATATTGAATGGGGTACCATAAAACCGGTGAAAATGTGCACAAGAGCCTTTTCTGAAATCCATTGAATAATTTTAAACGTCATTTTGCTTACCAGTCCCGAGTTAAGCCCCCTAGCAACCACGTTGCTATACGCCGTATGTTAAGTACGGTTGGCATGGTGACCAGACACATGTTATGAGTGTGGTATATTTTCTATAATATACCAATATCTCGAGAACGATTAGAGATATCAGGGTTCTGTAAAAAGCAAGCATATTACCTTTTGCATTTCCTATCGCACAAAGTCTAATAACTTGAAATTCATTTTGACTTGAGTTAGACTTTAAAAATGTTATTATCATAATGCATCTTAATCACCAAAATTTCGGTTCCCATGAATGGTATTTGGGAGACGTTATGCGGTGCGTATCGATCAGTAGTTCAAGATTCATTCGCTAGGGGAATTCCAAAAGAAAACAAAGAAAAGCGGAATCGAATAGATATATCGAATTTATTAATATATACCAGTATAAAATATATTTTCGCTGTTGTAAGTATGAAAGAAAATTATTCGAACAACTTCTGTTGTCTTTGTATTTGCACAAAGACACAATAATTTCTTCTTCAACATATGGACCCGTGTCGTGACCCTGTATTATCGCTCATAAATTAACTGCACCAAAGCCACCATACTCTGATACTGTCCATAGGGGGTACTGTGGCCTTCGATGCGCATATCAAAGCGATGATCTTTGAACTTGACCTGAAGTTTTTTCGCTGAGTAGACCTAGACAAACATATTAGGGCTTATACGAGTAGACTTGCTTGGTTCCCGCCTACAGCTTGGTACTAAATCTAGTCCATGCAAAAAAAACGGTCACCGAACGGACCTGAAAACCCGGGATTTTCGTGTTGGGCTAACATCTCGTGAAATTCAGTGTGTATGTGCCAATGAATGTGTCAGAGCCATGGGCGACCCTCATAACCATCGTATGTCCAAACATTTTGAGTTGCTACATTTGATACAGTTGATATATTTTCCATTTTAGTATCAAAATGTGAAAGATTTCTGGCAACCTTTACTTGGGTCAGCAAACTGCTTTTAAACATTATTTTTTTTTTATTGAATTCTTGTTTTTAGGTTACCGGACCTATGGTCCGATAACCTATTGGCATGGCGTTGCGTCCGTCGTCCGTCGTCCGGCGTCCGTCGTCGTCGTCCGTCGTCGTCGTCGTCGTCGTCGTCGTCGTCGTCGTCCACATTTTTATCTTTTTTGTTTACGGGCGAATTTTTCTGAAATTTTGCAGAAAAATACTTAAAAATAATTCAAGAAGGAGGTATTTTTTAGTTTTTTGATTTTCGCTTTTCCTTCAAAATGGCGGCCATTTTCGACGAAAAAGGCCTGATTTTGGACTTTGGCGGCCATTTTCTCAAAATCTGTTCAGTAACTTTTCTTCTTTTTGATACATAAGACTCCTCATATGTACTTCTATGATGTCTATAAATTTCGTTGCGCTTGAATCGCTCGAAGTGGGCCATTTTGGCCCAAACTCGGCCCAAATAGGACTTTCCCATGTTAAATTCTCCTATGCTTTATAATGGGACACATTATGCCTAATATCTCACTTGATATTGAGATTAGAGACTAGGAATCAATTGTGGACATATAGGAAATGATATATGCTGAATATTCTCGTGACCTTGAATTTGACCTCTGACCTCAGTTTCAAGGTCAGAGCACAAAATGGCTTATATCTCGCTTATTATCGACTCTACAGCTTAGGAATCAATTGTGGACATATAGGAAATAATATATGCTGAATATTCTCGTGACCTTGAATTTGACCTCTGACCTCAGTTTCAAGGTCAGAGCACAAAATGGCTTATATCTCGCTTATTATCGACTCTACAGCTTAGGAATCAATTGTGGAGATATAGGAAATGATATATGCTGAATATTCTGATGACCTTGAATTTGACCTTCGAACTCATTTTCAAGGTCACAGGACAAAATGGCTAATATCTCGCTTGTTATCGACTTTACAGCTTAGCAATCAATTATGAACATATAGGAAATGATATATGCTGAATATTCTCGTGACCTTGAATTTGACCCTTGACCTAAATTTCAAGTTTAGTCATTTTATTTTCAAGGTCAGAATACTAATTGGCTTATATCTCGCTTATTATGAAATTTACAGCTTAGGGGTCCATAGTGAACATATAGGAAATGATATATGCTGAATATTCTAGTGACCTTGAATTTGACTTTTGACCTCCTTTTCATGCTCAACAGGACAAAATGGCTAATATCTCGCTTATTATCGACTTTACAGCTTAGGAATCAATTGTGAACATATAGGAAATGAGATATTCTGAATATTTTAATGATATTGAGTTTGACCTTTGACCTAAATTTCAAGGTGTCATTTTATTTTCAAAGTCAGATTACAAAATGGCTTATATCTCGCTTATTATCAAATTTACAGCTTAAGGGTCCATAGTGAACATTTAGGAAATGATGTACGCTGAATAGTTTGGTGATCTAGAATTTAACCTTTGATCCCATTTTCAAGGTTAGAGATATGGCGATTTCAGTGGTCACCTTGAATTTGACCAACAACTTTCTCGGCTTAACTCTGTATATTTCTCCGGTAACCTTTCTAGCCCATTGGGCTAATTTTTTTCTTTGGAAAATATTTTCCTTGATATGCCTCGGACAGTTGATTTGGTCAGCTATCTCAGGTAAACAATATTACCTGCCACAATGTATACCCATTTACTGATGATGGTTATATCACCGATTTATGAAGTTGCCATAAGTTGCCAAACATTATTATGTAAACTCAAAATATACCAACTATATAGGTCTGTAGACCATCCAAATGTTTCCATTGAAAGGATATGATGGTATTTCATGGCTCTTGACACATCTATTGGCTCACACACATGGCATAAAGTGTATTTCATGAGATATTGGTCCAACACGAAAATCCCGTGTTTTCAGGCCCTTCGGTAGCCGTTTTTTTGCATGGACCAGTACCAAGCTGTAAGCGGGAATCAGGCAACGAGTAGACAAGTACTCGTTGACGGTTACAAAAAGGCTTCTAACCGGTTAGGAATTGGCTAACCGGTTACTCGTGAATTTCAAAATGTGATAAAAAACAATACATTCTCCAGCAATTCTGAGCATTTTGTTCTCGTTTTTGGGCGTGTAATGTTGTTTTTCATGCCGTCATTGTAATTTATGCTTCTACATCGGTTCTGCATGTGCGAGTTCCATTGTTTTGTCAACTTTCGTGGTTATGTTTTCAATTTATCACGAGACTGCGTGCAACATTCAATGTAATTGTCTGCTGCGTTTGCTGCCAGACGATCAGACATGTGCTTATTTCAAATTTTCGATGTCCCGGCAATAGTATAGGTGATTTGAGACCCATGAAAAGCATGTTTATGTATACTACTACTATATTAAAATCTTTCCAAACCCAAGTCTCCAGTGGTATTACAATATAACGAGTAACCGGTTAGTAACCGGTTACACACTGCCGAGTACTCGGTTACGAAAATCTCTACTCGTATTAGCCCTAAAACATATCTAAGGGGTACTGAGAATGAATTTTGACTAGGGTCGGAAATTCGGAATGTCATTAGTGTACCCGAGAACGAATAAAGATATTGTTTTTGGCTCAATCACAAGAATGACAAGAGAATCATCAGGAAAAAATCGGAAGTAGTTTTATGAGGTCATGTGATCTCTTTCAAACTTAAAATAAACACCGACGAAACAAATACATGTAATATGTGTCGAAGATCGATGACTGGCGTTTATTTGGTGTAAATTGTTCCAGTGATTCCCGTTGAAATTTGATCTATATTTGGACGGGTTACCCAGGGCGGGTCGGGTCGGACCACACGGGTACCCGGGTCGGAAATTTCCGACTCGTCCGGGCCCTAATTTTGACCTTGACCTGAAATTTTTTTGCCGAATTGGCATTCTACAATTTCGTCGATATCTCGGAAACTGTGCTTGTACAGTGAAACGGACGTTATTTTCGGACGCATGGCGCCAGCAATAAATATCTAAGGTGTATTGGGAATGAACTTTGACCTTGACCTGAAATTTTTTGCCGAATCGGCGAAACGGATGTTATTTTTGAATCCACGACACTAGACAAACATATCTGGATGAACTTTGACCTTGACCTTCGGACTCTTCACCCTAGACAAACATGTCTAAGTGTTATTATGGATGAGGTTTGACCTTGACCATAACTTTTTTCGCTGAGTCATCATTTTTCGTTTTTGTCGATACCAGGCTTGGGGTTGATTACATGTAAATATAATCGATTATAATTACAATTACAATTGATTTCCATGATTACAATTACAACTACAATTACATTTATTTTGAATGTAATTGATTACAATTACAATTACTTTGCAAAGTAATCAATTACAATTACTTCATGAAAGGACACTTCCCAAAGCTATATGTTACGTTGTGACATGGTATTCTGCTCAAAATGTAGCTCAAATGGCATATTACAGTAGACATATTACCAACTCATACAATCATTAATCATAATTCATCACCAACAAATTTAAATTTCTTTTTTCTTGTGAAAACATTGTATGGCTGTATGCACAAAACTCTGATTAGCTACACCTTGTTTAACCTCATAGATCTGGATCATGCATTTTGTTGTGACCATGTGATAACATTAATCAGTTCAGGGCCAACAGCAGTGATTGCGCAATCACCCATTGGAGTGATCAAAGACAATAAGATTTTGTGTGTTTTAGCCACTAGTAGCCAGTAGTATTGCCAGTCTGATTGTATTGCTGGTAGTCATTGATATTTAGCATCCAGTCTGTTTGGCCGGTTTTATGGCTTTTAGCATGCTGAGCCAGGAAAATTAGATAAATCATGAAAGACAAATGGCTATTGTATTGATTCTGATAACGTTCATCATGTGGCAGTGAAAGTTTAGTGCTCCGCGTATATGTAAATATTTTCATGGGAGTTGCGGTTTGTGTCCATGTACTAGTAATCAATATGTAATTGAAATGTAATCAAATATTTGATTACTTTGTGAAAGTAATTGATTATAATTACAATTACTTTCTATTTTTATTACATGATTACTGATTACATACGATTACTTTCGACTCGATACATGTATCTTTAGACAAATATGTCTAAGGGGTATTAGGGATCCTTGACCTGATTTTTTTTGCTGAGTTGGCATTTTTTGTTTTCGTTGATACATGTATCTCGGAAACGGTACATCGTAGAGTGAAACAGACCCTGACCCGATTTTTAGGTTACCGGACCTTTGGTCCGATAACCTATTGGCATGGCGTTGCGTGCGTCGTCCGTCCGTCCGTCCGTCCGTCCGTCCGTCCGGCCGTCCGGCGTTAACATTTTTATCTTTAAAGTTAACAATCGAATCTTTCTGAAATTTTGCACAAAAATGCCTAAAAATATTTTGAGAAGGAGGTATTTTTTTGTTTTTTGATTTTCGCATTTTTTTCAAAATGGCGGCCGTTTTTGTCGAAAAACGCTCAATTTTGGACTTTGACGGCCATTTTCTCAAAAACTGTCTGATCAGTTTTGAGTTTTTGGTTTCAAAAGATTCCCCTCATATACCTCTGTGATATGTATAAGTTTGGTTGCCCTAAATCTGCCGGTTTTCGTGTGGCGGCCATTTTTGAATTTTTGGCGGGTCGGCGAAAAAAATTTTTTTTGCCCCAGATCGCATTACTATCCATTTTGGGCCATTTCTAGAGCAAAAAAAAATTTTCACCCTTTGAAAAAAATTTTGGACTTGGAAAATTTTCGGCACTTTTTCCCTTCATAATGGGAGCTGTCCGGACTGTACTCATAGAACGCTTGAAGATAGAGCTTAGAAATTGGCACTTTCAAATGGGAAGTCATATATGGCGACTTGTGTGGTGACCTTGAATTTGACCTTGGATGACCTTGAAAGGTCAAAACAGCCATTTTTGGGTCGAAAAACGCTCAAATTTGCACCTGGTCTGTATTTTCTCAAAAACTCTGTGATCAGTTTTGAGATTTTTGCTTAAAAAGATTCCTCTTATATACCTCTGCGACGTGTATAAGTTTTGTTGCCCTTGAATCGCCGATCTCAGTGTGGCGGCCATTTTGAATTTTTGACGAGTCGGCGAAAAAAATTTTTTTTGCCCCAAATAACATTACTATCCATTTTGGGCCATTTCTAGGCAAAAAAAAATTTTCACCCTTTGAAAAAAATTTTGGACACTTTTTAGGTTACCGGACCTTTGGTCCGATAACCTATTGCCATGGCGTTGCGTCCGGCGTCCGTCGTCCGTCTAGCCGTCCGTCCGTCCGTCCGTCCGTCCGTCTAGCCGTCCGTCCGTCCGTCCGTCCGTCCGTCCGGGCAAACGGAACGGAGTTTTGGGGATTTCTTAGGGGGAATAAAGCTGAAAACGCCCCACAACCACAGTTTAAGCCAAAAGTGCGGTCTTATGGGGATTTTTTCAGGACTTATGGGGAGAGTTAAGATAGGAAATTTAACATTGGGTCCGCCCGTAACGCCCATCCGTTCACCGTCCGTCCGTCCGTCCGTCCGTCCGTCCGTCCGTCTAGCCGTCCGTCCGTCCGTCCGTCCGTCCGTCCGTCCGTCCGTCCGTCCGTCCGTCCGTCCGTCCGTCCGTCCGTCCGTCCGTCCGTTCACATTTTTATCTTTAAAGTTTATGATGGAATATTTCTGAAATTTTGCACAAAAATACCTAAAAATATTTCCAAGGAAAGTTTTTTTTAGTTTTCTGATTTTCCAATTTTTTTCAAAATGGCGGCCGTTTTCGTCGAAAAATGGCCAATTTTGGACTTTGACAGTCATTTTCTCAAAATCTTATCAGTAACTTTTTTTCTTATTGATGCATAACACTCCTCTTATGTGCCCCTGTGACATGTATAAATTTCGTTGCCCTTGAATCGCTCGAAGTGGGCCATTTTGGGCCCAAACTCGGCCCAAATGGGACTCTCCCATGTTAAATTCTCCTATCCTTTATAATGGGACAAAATTAAGCCTAATATCTCACTTAATATTGAGATTAGAGACTAGGAATCAATTGTGCACATATAGGAAATGATATATCCTGAATATTCTGGTGACCTTGAATTTGACCTCTGACCTCGGTTTCAAGGTCAGAGGGCCATTTTCGTCGAAAAATGGCCAATTTTGGACTTTGACGGTTGTTTTCTCAGAATCCGTTCAGTAACTATTTTTCTTATCAATGCATAACACTCCTCATATGTACCCCTGTGACACGTATAAATTTCGTTGCCCTTGAATCGCTCGAAGTCAATTTATCACGAGACTGCGTGCAACATTCAATGTAATTGTCTGCTGCGTTTGCTGCCAGACGATCAGACATGTGCTTATTTCAAATTTTCGATGTCCCGGCAATAGTATAGGTGATTTGAGACCCATGAAAAGCATGTTTATGTATACTACTACTATATTAAAATCTTTCCAAACCCAAGTCTCCAGTGGTATTACAATATAACGAGTAACCGGTTAGTAACCGGTTACACACTGCCGAGTACTCGGTTACGAAAATCTCTACTCGTATTAGCCCTAAAACATATCTAAGGGGTACTGAGAATGAATTTTGACTAGGGTCGGAAATTCGGAATGTCATTAGTGTACCCGAGAACGAATAAAGATATTGTTTTTGGCTCAATCACAAGAATGACAAGAGAATCATCAGGAAAAAATCGGAAGTAGTTTTATGAGGTCATGTGATCTCTTTCAAACTTAAAATAAACACCGACGAAACAAATACATGTAATATGTGTCGAAGATCGATGACTGGCGTTTATTTGGTGTAAATTGTTCCAGTGATTCCCGTTGAAATTTGATCTATATTTGGACGGGTTACCCAGGGCGGGTCGGGTCGGACCACACGGGTACCCGGGTCGGAAATTTCCGACTCGTCCGGGCCCTAATTTTGACCTTGACCTGAAATTTTTTTGCCGAATTGGCATTCTACAATTTCGTCGATATCTCGGAAACTGTGCTTGTACAGTGAAACGGACGTTATTTTCGGACGCATGGCGCCAGCAATAAATATCTAAGGTGTATTGGGAATGAACTTTGACCTTGACCTGAAATTTTTTGCCGAATCGGCGAAACGGATGTTATTTTTGAATCCACGACACTAGACAAACATATCTGGATGAACTTTGACCTTGACCTTCGGACTCTTCACCCTAGACAAACATGTCTAAGTGTTATTATGGATGAGGTTTGACCTTGACCATAACTTTTTTCGCTGAGTCATCATTTTTCGTTTTTGTCGATACCAGGCTTGGGGTTGATTACATGTAAATATAATCGATTATAATTACAATTACAATTGATTTCCATGATTACAATTACAACTACAATTACATTTATTTTGAATGTAATTGATTACAATTACAATTACTTTGCAAAGTAATCAATTACAATTACTTCATGAAAGGACACTTCCCAAAGCTATATGTTACGTTGTGACATGGTATTCTGCTCAAAATGTAGCTCAAATGGCATATTACAGTAGACATATTACCAACTCATACAATCATTAATCATAATTCATCACCAACAAATTTAAATTTCTTTTTTCTTGTGAAAACATTGTATGGCTGTATGCACAAAACTCTGATTAGCTACACCTTGTTTAACCTCATAGATCTGGATCATGCATTTTGTTGTGACCATGTGATAACATTAATCAGTTCAGGGCCAACAGCAGTGATTGCGCAATCACCCATTGGAGTGATCAAAGACAATAAGATTTTGTGTGTTTTAGCCACTAGTAGCCAGTAGTATTGCCAGTCTGATTGTATTGCTGGTAGTCATTGATATTTAGCATCCAGTCTGTTTGGCCGGTTTTATGGCTTTTAGCATGCTGAGCCAGGAAAATTAGATAAATCATGAAAGACAAATGGCTATTGTATTGATTCTGATAACGTTCATCATGTGGCAGTGAAAGTTTAGTGCTCCGCGTATATGTAAATATTTTCATGGGAGTTGCGGTTTGTGTCCATGTACTAGTAATCAATATGTAATTGAAATGTAATCAAATATTTGATTACTTTGTGAAAGTAATTGATTATAATTACAATTACTTTCTATTTTTATTACATGATTACTGATTACATACGATTACTTTCGACTCGATACATGTATCTTTAGACAAATATGTCTAAGGGGTATTAGGGATCCTTGACCTGATTTTTTTTGCTGAGTTGGCATTTTTTGTTTTCGTTGATACATGTATCTCGGAAACGGTACATCGTAGAGTGAAACAGACCCTGACCCGATTTTTAGGTTACCGGACCTTTGGTCCGATAACCTATTGGCATGGCGTTGCGTGCGTCGTCCGTCCGTCCGGCCGTCCGGCGTTAACATTTTTATCTTTAAAGTTAACAATCGAATCTTTCTGAAATTTTGCACAAAAATGCCTAAAAATATTTTGAGAAGGAGGTATTTTTTTGTTTTTTGATTTTCGCATTTTTTTCAAAATGGCGGCCGTTTTTGTCGAAAAACGCTCAATTTTGGACTTTGACGGCCATTTTCTCAAAAACTGTCTGATCAGTTTTGAGTTTTTGGTTTCAAAAGATTCCCCTCATATACCTCTGTGATATGTATAAGTTTGGTTGCCCTAAATCTGCCGGTTTTCGTGTGGCGGCCATTTTTGAATTTTTGGCGGGTCGGCGAAAAAAATTTTTTTTGCCCCAGATCGCATTACTATCCATTTTGGGCCATTTCTAGAGCAAAAAAAAATTTTCACCCTTTGAAAAAAATTTTGGACTTGGAAAATTTTCGGCACTTTTTCCCTTCATAATGGGAGCTGTCCGGACTGTACTCATAGAACGCTTGAAGATAGAGCTTAGAAATTGGCACTTTCAAATGGGAAGTCATATATGGCGACTTGTGTGGTGACCTTGAATTTGACCTTGGATGACCTTGAAAGGTCAAAACAGCCATTTTTGGGTCGAAAAACGCTCAAATTTGCACCTGGTCTGTATTTTCTCAAAAACTCTGTGATCAGTTTTGAGATTTTTGCTTAAAAAGATTCCTCTTATATACCTCTGCGACGTGTATAAGTTTTGTTGCCCTTGAATCGCCGATCTCAGTGTGGCGGCCATTTTGAATTTTTGACGAGTCGGCGAAAAAAATTTTTTTTGCCCCAAATAACATTACTATCCATTTTGGGCCATTTCTAGGCAAAAAAAAATTTTCACCCTTTGAAAAAAATTTTGGACTTAGAAAATTTTCGGCACTTTTTAGGTTACCGGACCTTTGGTCCGATAACCTATTGCCATGGCGTTGCGTCCGGCGTCCGTCGTCCGTCCGTCCGTCCGTCCGTCCGTCCGTCCGTCCGTCCGTCCGTCCGTCCGGGCAAACGGAACGGAGTTTTGGGGATTTCTTAGGGGGAATAAAGCTGAAAACGCCCCACAACCACAGTTTAAGCCAAAAGTGCGGTCTTATGGGGATTTTTTCAGGACTTATGGGGAGAGTTAAGATAGGAAATTTAACATTGGGTCCGCCCGTAACGCCCATCCGTTCACCTGTCCGTCCGTCCGTCCGTCCGTCCGTCCGTCCGTCCGTCTAGCCGTCCGTCCGTCCGTCCGTCCGTCCGTCCGTCCGTCCGTTCGTCCGTCCGTCCGTCCGTTCACATTTTTATCTTTAAAGTTTATGATGGAATATTTCTGAAATTTTGCACAAAAATACCTAAAAATATTTCCAAGGAAAGTTTTTTTTAGTTTTCTGATTTTCCAATTTTTTTCAAAATGGCGGCCGTTTTCGTCGAAAAATGGCCAATTTTGGACTTTGACAGTCATTTTCTCAAAATCTTATCAGTAACTTTTTTTCTTATTGATGCATAACACTCCTCTTATGTGCCCCTGTGACATGTATAAATTTCGTTGCCCTTGAATCGCTCGAAGTGGGCCATTTTGGGCCCAAACTCGGCCCAAATGGGACTCTCCCATGTTAAATTCTCCTATCCTTTATAATGGGACAAAATTAAGCCTAATATCTCACTTAATATTGAGATTAGAGACTAGGAATCAATTGTGCACATATAGGAAATGATATATCCTGAATATTCTGGTGACCTTGAATTTGACCTCTGACCTCGGTTTCAAGGTCAGAGGGCCATTTTCGTCGAAAAATGGCCAATTTTGGACTTTGACGGTTGTTTTCTCAGAATCCGTTCAGTAACTATTTTTCTTATCAATGCATAACACTCCTCATATGTACCCCTGTGACACGTATAAATTTCGTTGCCCTTGAATCGCTCGAAGTAGGCCATTTTGGGCCCAACCTCGGCCCAAATGGGACTTTCCCCTGTTAAATTCTCCTATGCTTTACAATGGGACACATTAAGCCTAATATCTCACTTAATATTGAGATTAGAGACTAGGAATCAATTGTGCACATATAGGAAATGATATATGCTGAATATTCTCAGGGTCTTGAATTTGACCTCTGACCTCGGTTTCAAGGTCAGAGCACAAAATGTCTAATATCTTGCTTATTAACGACTTTACAGCTTAGGAACCAATTGTGGACATATAGGAAATGATATATGCCGAATATTCTGATGACCTTGAATATGACCTTTGACCTCATTTTCAAGGTCACACCACAGAATGGCTAATATCTCCCTTATTATCGATTTTACAGCTTAGGGATCAATTGTGGACATATAGGAAATGATATATGCTGAATATTCTCGTGACCTTGAATTTGACTTCTGACCTCAGTTTCAAGGTCAGAGCAAAAAAAAAAAATATCTTGCTTATTATTATTGACTTTACAGTGTAGGAATCAATTATGAACTTATAGGAAATGATATATGCAGATTATTGTCATGACCTTGAATTTGACCTTTGACCTCCTTTTCAAGGTCGCAGGACAAAATAGCTAATATCTCGCTTATTATCGATTTTACAGCTTAGGAATCAATTATGAACATATAGGAAATGATATATGCTGAATATTGCTATGACCTTGAATTTGACCTTTGACCTCATTTTCAAGGTCAGAGAACGAAATGGGTAATATCTCGCTTTTTATCGACTTTACAGCTTAGCAATCAATTGGGGACATATAGAAAATGATATATTCTGAACATTGTCATGACCTTGAACTTCACCTTTGACCTAATTTCCAAGGTCACAGGACAAAATGGCTAATAGCTGGCTCATTATGGACTTTACAGCTTAGGAATCAATTATGAACATATAGGAAATGATATTTGCTGAATATTGCTATGACCTTGAATTCGACCTTTGACCTCATTTTCTAGGTCACAGGACATAATGGCTAATATCTCGCTTATTATTGACTTCACAGCTTAGGAATTAATTGTGGACATACTAGAAATGACATATGCCGAATATTATCGTGTCCTTGAATTGACCAATGACGTTTTTTAAAGGTCACGGGACAAAATACTAATATCTAAAATATATATTGTCCGGTAACCTTTCTTAGCCCTTGGGCTAATTTTTCCTTCATAATGGGAGCTGTCAGGACTGTACTCATAGAACGCTTGAAGATAGAGCTTAGAAATTGGCACTTTCAAATCGGAAGTCATATATGGCGACTTGTGTGGTGACCTTGAATTTGACCTTGGATGACCTTGAAAGGTCAAAACAGCCATTTTGGGGTCAAAAAATGCCCAGATTTGCCTTTGTAGATGAAATGCTTGCAGATAGAGCTCCTGTTTGCATTATGAACATATAGGAAGACATATATGGCACAACTAATGATGACCTTGAACTTGACGTCAGATGACCTTGAGTGCCAAATGTCTGACTTGGAATGTGTAAATTGACCTGAGCGGCCTAAACGATTCCACCCAACATATAGAATATCAAATGCCGCACACATACATGTAATGGTTACATCGAAGTTCATACGGATGACCTTGATTGGTAAATCCCAAGGTCATATGTTTACACTGCGAACCTTGATTGGTAAATCTCAAGGTCTGTTACCTGCCAATGCTGCCATGGCCAAACCAAAATTGTCCGGTAACCTATCTTAGCCTTTGGGCTAATTTTTAGGTTACCGGACCTTTGGTCCGATAACCTATTGGCATGGCGTTGCGTCCGTCGTCCGTCCGTCCGTCCGTCCGTCCGTCCGTCCGGCGTTAACATTTTTATCTTTAAAGTTAACGATCGTATCTTTCTGAAATTTTGCACAAAAATGCCTAAAAATATTTTGAGAAGGAGGTATTTTTTTGTTTTTTGATTTTCGCATTTTTTTCAAAATGGCGGCCGTTTTTGTCGAAAAACGCTCAATTTTGGACTTTGACGGCCATTTTCTCAAAAACTGTCTGATCAGTTTTGAGTTTTTGGTTTCAAAAGATTCCCCTCATATACCTCTGTGATATGTATAAGTTTGGTTGCCCTAAATCTGCCGGTTTCCGTGTGGCGGCCATTTTGAATTTTTGGCGGGTCGGCGAAAAAAAAATTTTTCGCCCCAGATCGCATTACTATCCATTTTGGGCCATTTCTAGAGCAAAAAAAAATTTTCACCCTTTGAAAAAAATTTTGGACTTAGAAAATTTTCGGCACTTTTTCCCTTCATAATGGGAGCTGTCCGGACTGTACTCATAGAACGCTTGAAGATAGAGCTTAGAAATTGGCACTTTCAAATGGGAAGTCATATATGGCGACTTGTGTGGTGACCTTGAATTTGACCTTGGATGACCTTGAAAGGTCAAAACAGCCATTTTTGGGTCGGAAAACGCTCAAATTTGCACCTGGTCTGTATTTTCTCAAAAACTCTCTGATCAGTTTTGAGATTTTTGCTTAAAAAGATTCCTCTTATATACCTCTGTGACGTGTATAAGTTTTGTTGCCCTTGAATCGCCGATCTCAGTGTGGCGGCCATTTTGAATTTTTGACGAGTCGGCGAAAAAAAATTTTTTCGCCCCAAATAACATTACTATCCATTTTGGGCCATTTCTAGGCAAAAAAAAATTTTCACCCTTTGAAAAAAATTTTGGACTTGGAAAATTTTCGGCACTTTTTTCCTTCATAATGGGAGCTGTCAGGACTGCACTCATAGAACGCTTGAAGATAGAGCTTAGAAATTGGCACTTTCAAATGGGAAGTCATATATGGCGACTTGTGTGGTGACCTTGAATTTGACCTTGGATGACCTTGAAAGGTCAAAACAGCCATTTTGGGGTCAAAAAATGCCCAGAGTTGCCTTTGTAGATGAAATGCTTGCAGATAGAGCTCATGTTTGCATTATGAACATATAGGAAGACATATATGGCACAACTAATGATGACCTTGAACTTGACGTCAGATGACCTTGAGTGCCAAATGTCTGACTTGGAATGTGTAAATTGACCTGAGCGGCCTAAACGATTCCACCCAACATATAGAATATCAAATGCCGCACACATACATGTAATGGTTACATCGAAGTTCATACGGATGACCTTGATTGGTAAATCCCAAGGTCATATGTTTACACTGCGAACCTTGATTGGTAAATCTCAAGGTCTGTTACCTGCCAATGCTGCCATGTTTTTTGAGTTAGCATTTTGTTTGTTTGTTTGGTATCTCAGTATGCATGGTATGGTGTGTCGCATAGAGCAAAATGGATTACATTCGTAGCAAGCATATTATAAACACATGTATCATGGGTTAGTCTATGTACCGAAATGCCCCCAAGGCAACTTGACGTCTAGTTTTGCATGTTAATAACCTCATGTTGTTCATAGCAATAATGAAACACCTACATTCGGGCATTGCAGGTTTACACTTTGTTGTTGGACGCGGTCTTGCAGTCTAGACGATGGACAACACTGACAGCAATGAAGCGAGCCTCGGGGAGTCATTCCTACAGAATCAGACGCAGTTTGTGGTTGACGGTCAGGACGAGGACACGCTGAAGGACGAAAGTGATGTAGTCGACAATGGACCACTCCGTGAACAGGACAGGTTTCTCCCCATTGCAAATGTTGCAAAAATCATGAAAAAATCCATTCCGGCCAACGGGAAGATCGCCAAAGACGCCAAGGAGTGTGTCCAGGAATGTGTGTCAGAATTCATCAGCTTCATCACCAGCGAGGCAAGCGAACGCTGCCATCAGGAAAAACGCAAAACCATCAATGGCGAAGACATTCTCTTTGCAATGTCCACACTAGGCTTTGACAACTATGTGGAACCCCTCAAAGTCTACCTCCAGAAATACAGAGAATCCACTAAAAGTGATAAGATCAATGCAGAAGCCATGATTGATGAAATACAGGACGAAACATTTACCACGCAGGCCGCACAAGCGCTGGCAACGGGCATCTTGACAACGGACCAGACAGGCGCACAGAATGTCGTCTACACTCCAGCGTTCTCTCAGCTCACTGGCTCCTTCAACTGACAGGACATTTGCCAGAGACTGTACAAGAATCATTGTTGTCAGTATGTTGTGTGCTAGGGACATTCATATTTCAGCTATGACATCATCATGTTTTTTGCGTAATGGTCTCTTGAAATTATTAATTGAGAACACTGGTTTTTGGTGGCAGAAAGCAGTCTGAGGGATATCATAGGAATAAAATCATGCATTTCAATTTATTTATCAGTGTTTATGATTTTAGCAAAATTTTAACTGAATGTTTTTTGACGAAAAAGTTTAATTTTATAATAACTAATGCATTTGTTGGTATTAGTCACTGATTACACTATATTTTCTAGCATTCTTATAACTGCATAAAATGAGTGGTGAGAAGTAAAATTTGTGGTGGATAAAATCCATGATCCATCTTGTGACTTGATTGTTCCAAAGTCACTAATTCACAATCATCATTATTCATTATTCAAGAGTGTGTTTCGCTCAATGGGTCATGATTCCAGAGTAGCTTGGTAGTCTAAACATGGTGAATTAGGTACATGACAGGCAGGAGCAGGACATCTGGTGATCTCTCGTTGAACATTTTGTTTTGTGTTATTGTTGTTAAACTACTTCTCAATGCATTTTACCAAACAGCTGTCCATTAAAATTATCTTTTCTTCCCTCCAGATATGACACTGTGAATTATCGCATTTAAATAAATTTAAATTACATGTACATAACATGTACTGTTCACCATGATATTTGATTAGATTTCGTCACTTTTTGTGCATCTGTGCCCTAGCTTGATGCATAATTTGTTGCCTGTATAAGTACGGTATGCATATACTAGTATCAGCATGCAGCATTGTTTTGATCTGGTCTTACAATGTGCATATTACAGAATATAGATTACAATGGACATGTCACACAAATGTGCGGATATTTTTGTACATTCAGTCATTGCAAAGATATCATAATGTCCTGTTCAGAAGTGTTGTTTTTGAAGTATAAGTAAGTTACTATTAGAGACTTTGTAGTAATTGTTTCAAATTATGTCTTTGCATCTCAATGTGAGGATTTGTGATTGTAGAAAGAAAATATATGTGTGTTGTAAGCAGCGTTGGATGAGTGATGAGATGTGAGGATATAAACTATTCTAGAATACCCTTTACTTGTTTGTTTCATTTATGTAAACATTTATTATGGAATGAACGCTAAATATGAAAGAGATTTTAGTTCACTAGTGTGGCGGTGTGTAAGGTATCGGCTTTCGAAACTTTCTCAACATCCATTCTCATTTTTGATTTTCACTCGATGATGTGATCAGTTTAAAATATCCAAAAGGTTGATAACTTCTACCACTTGAGGCTGGTACAATATAGGTCCTCAGGCAAGATCAGACGGTGTCAAATCATTACTGTGTTTTGAAAGTTCCCTTGAATTCATATAAATGAAATTGATATATTCGTTTCTACCCTACTCTGAGTGTGTTCCTGATCCTAGCAAATTGGCAACAATTGTTGCTATGGTTCATATAAGGTAAAGAACAGTAAAGAAAGTGGAAACACTAATTAGGTAGGTAGGTAGGTAGGATAACATCAGTTGACTCATATTACAAAATAAAATGCACGTCCCAGGTGATCCCAAAGATTTAATCTGTAGCCGTACGGCTGGAATCATCTGACTTGGTCGCAGCGTCAGCATGTCGTGTCATATCCGCATGACTAGGAAATTTGGGTTAAATGTACTCCGTAAGATAAAATCTATTAAGGAGTATCTTTCATGTGGATTTGGTGTTAAAATGTCAAAAATACACTCTGTTTCAGTTTGTTTTTAAACATGAGCTTAGAGTTTGCTCCTTTGACATCACCATTGAGTTCTAACCAAGAACACGGACCCTTGTACAAAATACTTCTTCGCATTATGTCCATGTTTGCTTTTAGAGGTCTGGGATCAGTGCTGTGTCTGGTATCATGACCATGCGTTTCACCATGAAATTTATATAAGTTTTGCAATGGATTTGGTATATTATTACCGATTAATTCATACATGAATATTAAAATATTCATTTCATATAAATCTTCAAACTTAAGTATATGAAGCTTTTTGAATAAGGGCGAAGTGGGGTCATTATATTTACCCTCGCCCCGATAGGGGCAGAGGGTATTGTAATTGGGTCTGTCCGTTTGTATGTCTCCCTGTTTGTTTGTCTGTCTGTCCGCGCGCATATCTCAAAGGAGAATGGTCCGATCAACATGAAACTTATAGAGATGAAGCGGTATCTCAGTGGCTCGGTCCTCCTCAAATCTGGTCAAAATCGGACAAAAACTATTGCCATGACAACGGAAAATGTAAAAATCAATAATTGACCATAACTTCGGTTCGAATCAAGATAATTTTTTCTAACTAATTTTGTATTTTTCTGTGTCCAGTTCCTGATCATCTGATATATAGCCCGTGGTCGTACGTCCAAAACTCTCCATTATCGCCCGATGTCGAAAAATTGGTGGTCACGATTTCGGTTATTTTTGGCCAGCGACGTTTCAGTGCAAATGTCTGCGCTCATAACTCAAAGGCAAACGGTCTGATCGATTTGAAATTTATAGGGCTGGAGTGCTATGGTAGTGGCTCAGTCCCTTTCAAATTTTGCCAAAATCGGGTGAAAACGGTTGCCATGGCAACGGAAAAAAGAAAATCACATAATTGGCTCTAACTCCGGTTCTACTTGGTATTATTTTTTCCATCTTTTTTTTGTATTTTTCTTTAGCCAATTCCCGATCGTTTGGTGTACGATTGATGGTCGTACGACGAAAAGTCTCCATTATCGCCCGATGTCGAAAAATTGGGGGTCACGAATTCGGTTATTTTTGGCCAGCGACGTTTCAGTGCAAATGTCTGCGCTCATAACTCGAAGGCAAACGGTCCGATAGATTTGAAATTTATAGGGAAAGAGTGCTATGGTGGTGGCTCAGTCTCTTTAAAATTTTGCTAAAATCGGATGAAAACGGTTGCCATGGCAACGGAAAAAAGAAAATCACATAATTGGCTCTAACTCCGGTTCTACCTGATATTATTTTTTTCAACTATTTTTGTATTTTTCTTTGGCCAATTCCCAATCGTTTGGTGTAGGACCGATGGTCGTACGACGAAAATTCTCCATTAACGCTCGATGTCGAAAAATTGGGGGTCACGATTTCGGTTATTTTTAGCCAGCGACGTTTCAGTGCAAATGTCTGCTCTCATAACTCAAAGGCAAACGGTCCGATCGATTTGAAATTTATAGGGCTGGAGTGCTATGGTAGTGGCTCAGTCCCTTTCAAATTTTGCCAAAATCGGGTGAAAACGGTTGCCATGACAACGGAAATAAGAAAATCACATAATTGGCTATAACTCCGGTTCTAATCAATATTAATTTTTCAACGTATTTTTGTATTCTTCTTTGGCCAATTCCCAATCGTATGGCGTACAACCGATGGTCTTAAGACCAAAACTCTCAATTATCGCCTAATTTTAGTTACTAAATCTGAAGGGCGAGGGTCTGCAATCTCTGATTGTCTTGTTAGCGTTTGTTATGGCTCTAAATGTCCTTCTTTGTAGCAACTTTATCGGCTTGAGATGTTTCTCATAGGTATATCCCCAGAGCCGGATTCCACATAACAAATGTTTGTTGAACTAAACTATAGTAGATGGTTTTTAGGTGGTTTTCCGATAATATATGCACATATTGATCGCATATATGCCTTTACTTATATTTTTCTTACAAAGGTCAGCATGATATTCCAATGTTAGGTGCGCATCAATGATATGCCCGGAAATTTTGTCATTTGGACTCTTTCTAATCTCGCTTTATCAATAAAGAGGTCATATAGTGCAGCATTATTCTGAGCATTTTTCAATGAAAACAATATATACTTAGTTTTGGAGGGGTTCACAGATAATTGATTTGCTCTGAACCAATCATCAAGCACTTGCAGATCAGCGTTCGTGTGGGCATATATAGTTTGTGGATCCGTACCTATTATGAACAGTGTAGTGTCATCCGCAAAAAGGGTAGACTCACAAAATGTCAATGATTTGGGAAGGTCATTCGTGTAGATAATAAATAATAGTGGACCACTGATCCCTGTGGAACTCCATATCCTATGGCCATTTGTTCTATTTGATCTAGTTTAATTACTAGTTCATGTATTCCTACAAAGAACAATGTTGAATACATTGCCACCATTTTAAAGAACAACACACAAAAACCCAAGACCCTAAGTAGGTTACCAGCTAAAAGTTCGTGAAGGACCATAACATTAATTGTCTTCAGCACTGTTCAATTCCATAGAGAGTATTATACAGATTGATTAGACAAGTCAGGATATCAAATTAACTTGATCTTCAACAACTTTCAAGGCTTGATTTCGAGCTTTCTTGATTGAATGTCAAGTTAAGGTCAAAATAAAGTCACCATATATGGCGTTATATAACAATTCACTAATTTGATGTGTACATACTCTTGAAGATAGAGTTTATGTTTGTGTTATGAACACAGGAGGTCATATAATTATGCTGAATGGTTAGGTGACATCGAGCTTGACCTACGATAACTTTAAGGTCAAGCTCTAGTGAGGGACCCACTCAGAGGGGCTAAAATGTGAAATTCTTTGATTTTTTTTAGGACTTTCAAGCATTCATCATTATGACATTATGCATTTGAAAACAGAAAATGTGGATGAAATATTGTTTACAATGTTGAGTTATGGGTGATTTAACCCAAAAATACCTCAAAATTGAGTTTTGGCCATTTTCACAAAAATTATGTTTAACGAAAATAAATTTTGTTTATTCATCAACGGACTGGTGTGCATGTTTTTGAAATGAAAAAAAAATACTGGATCATCCATACAGTCCAAGATCAGAGAATTTTACCAAAATTCCCTAAAATTCCGAAGTTCACTTTCACAACTTTGACGACATATAGCCAAAAATTAAAGTCGGTGACCCCCATATTTTTCAGGTCAAATATATTCGCATCGATTCGTGGTAAAATGTGAAAAAACTTTGGAAAAAAAAGTTGTCACGGCATGTAGTGTACTTTAGCACCATGTATGTAGGCACGACTCCAGTGTTCATCACAATATCTTTTATTGGCACGTCAGTCACTTGGCACGCGTGAAATGATCAGCACGCTCATGGCCACACAATCACCGCTACTTATTGTCCGAATATATTATCCCAGTCCTTGATAATAGTCCTTTTGTAATATTCCTTAGATTTATAAGATCTCCAGTTATTTCAAGAGCTGTCTAAAACACATCTTCACTGGTCGGAGTCGTATCCTATAATCTCAATAATGGCGGGCATAGTTTGCGTATATGTTTTTTCCCCGCCTAGTGCTGCGGAAGTCGTGTATGATTGGCTACGTGTGATGTCATGTCATGTTCTGTGCACGTGATGTCTGGGCGTAGGGTGAAGGCCGTGTGGGTGTATCGAGTCGGTGAGTGTTCTGATTGGTGTGAGTTATGGTGCGACTGTACTAAGTAGAATGTGTGTCATTTCTGCACGTACGTATAAGAAGTGTTCAGCACTTCCAAGAAAGAGAGTTATTTATAGATGGTGAAGTAAGCGTGTGTATATATGTATGTAAAGTGAGAGTCCGTACGGGAGATGGTTTTTGGACGTTACAGTCATAAAAAATATTCTACATCTTGTAGATCCTTCTGTATGGTATCTCGAGACAATGGGGATGTGATTTGGATCCTGCAATGTTGGTGATAGTGATTTGACCTGGTAACCTGCCGGTGATACTTGGTCTTATGTTTGGACTCAACAATGTAGGCTACATTTCTCCGGTAACCTTTTTAAGTCCTTAGGTTATTTTGTTCAATTGTGGATTTTTGGTGACCTTTAATTCAAGTTCACTTTTGACCTGAAATATATGTAAATTGGCAAACAATACGTTCGTAGATGTGGATGTGGGTTGTAATAAGAAGGTATATAAATGTCAAGTTCAATAGTAGGCGTTGTGTTATTTCTGTTATGGTTGTAGAACAATGTCGACAAATTGGTCCATTCTGATGGATTAAAGATAGTTGTGTGCCAGACCTAAACAACGGAAGTAATTACGGCGAAACCTAGACATACACGTAGCATGTATTTCTCAATCTCAATTCGGTAGAGGGATTCTATTTTGGTACAAATGCATGCACCTATACAGTCATTGTACTGAGGTAACGAAATTGGGCGCCGCCACAAATTTGATTGTGAAATGGCCATATAAGGAGACAACTAAGCTTGTTTTAAGAAAGATCTTATGAATATCTGGAAGATGTGCTCATTGCACGTATGACACAAGTACTCGAGCAGAAAAGATCTATCTTAAAGCTACCTGACGTATGCACTGTAGGAACCCCACTACCGTAATGTGACGTTACTGTAGTAGGGAAGGTGGAGGAAGGTTGATATCTCCGAGAAGTTATTAGGCAGGGTTCGCATATACATGTACACAAACACGAGGCGAATTGTCGAGATACACTTTATATTGCGACAGTATGATCAAGTCGTAGTTCTGGTTGATTCCTGAGTCGTAGTTCTGGTTGGTTCTCTCAAGGTCACTGGGACCTGAACTATGCAAATTGACCTCTGCAGGCAAAATGCTTGTAGATAGGGCTATGTTTATATTATGGGCCTATTGGAAGTCATATATAACACATCTTTTGGTAATCTTGAGCTGAGCTTGACCTCAGATCACCTTGAGTGTTAATTTTTGACAGGTCGGTAAATTTTGTTTCGTTTTGTCCCATATCGCATTACTATCCATTTTGGGCAATTTCTATGCAAAATTTTTTTTTCACCCTTTGAGAAAAGATTTTGGACTTGAAAAAAACATCGCTAGAATACTCCTAGAATACTTCGAGATAGAACTGAAATATTGGGAAGAACTTCCAAAGGGGAAGTCATATGTGGCCATTTAAGATATGACCTTGGTTTTGACCTTTAGACATTGGCGGTCAATGTCTCAAAATGACTGTGTTCAGTTCCCCCCGCCCCCCTAATTCATGCATAGGACTTCCCATACGTAACCTTGTGAATGTATGAGTTTGTAGTTACCCCTAAATCGAAAGTTACCTTGTAGTTACCTCTAAATCATAGAGGCCATTTTATTCACCGATTCACCACATAATTATCTGGCGGCCGCCAGATAAATATATTTTCACACCTTGCAGTATCTGGCCTCAACGGGCTTCCGTAAAATGGCGATAATAGTGGGAAAAGTTTTTTTTTAGTGGATTACCACTCAACATGTTGTAGCAAAACCATTCAAGTAAACTTTCTAGTCTTTTTTAAAGAACTTTTTGTCTTTTTTCAAAAACGTCATACTTTTATGCAGATATATTCATGAAATTCAAATGTTCGTTAAATGTACATGTAGCATAGACCAAATAGAAAATTCAAGATGGATTAGTGGGTATTATATAATGCTGTGCATGTCCTTGTGGTTTTTCGTTAATTATTCTAGATGCTAGATCAATACCTACATGAAAGTCTCTTCCTATATCATTATATACTAACTAGCTGTTTGCGGATATTGGGTAGACGTGATAGTCGCCTGGCCATGAGTTGGAGTATGTTTGATGCCGTTTGAATCTCTGCCCTCAGATTCTAACGTCCAAGGCATCAATGGGCGTCATGATCGATTACGGTCTCAGGTCGATTGCTCAGTTGTACCTGAGATAGAATTATTTATTCCTTGTCAAATCAGTGACTGTCGGTCAATGGCTTCAGGTCTGTGGTGTGGGCGACTCCGGGTCAGCGGGTCTGATGACGCACAAGATAGAACATCAAAGTTCCTAGATTGGCTCCCTGACACAAGACCCACCCAATTTTTTATGCATTCTCAACACTCGGTACCAATCGCAGGGTTTGATGTTTGAAACATTATTCTCTCCGAAGCATATTATGTACTATTAGATGGGGTTTAGAATATATAGTTATCACCATATGAATGGGTTTTCTGCGGTGTATGTAGTATTTAGCCTGGTGACTGGTAATCTCAATTCCACGGTAATATAAAATACATACATGCACATGTATCACATTGAGCCAGTTATGTTGTTTCATTTTGTTTCGCTCAATGACTATTATTTCGATGATATCGTATGGATATTATATAGAAATATCCGAATAAGCCGTCGTTGAACACTTGAAAATGCTGCCCATGCTGCTACTGCAACTGTAGTGGATATTCTTATGTTTCACATAACACCGTCTACAATATCATATGATAAATATGACGTGTCTTATTTTAATCGTTTTATTAAATGTAAATTGTTATATATGAACATATACATGTGCAGTCGTTATAAAATAAACTGCAATAAGCACCGGGGGTATAATGAATGGGGATGGGAAAGGTTCGTGTCTATTTTCACATCTCTACACGAAATATTCAATGCAGCCATTTTCCTCACAGCGTCTAGCTGCAAGCCCGTAGGACACCAGTGCCGGGTTTGTGGTGTGATGTCCTCTGTAGCAAGGGCCGGCCAGGTCGCCATGGCGTCCTTCACTGTAATAATGTGCATTGGACAGTTTGAATTCGGACGTGCACGCCCGGCAGCGGAACACCGATCCCTTGGGATCCTGGCGCTGTTTGGACACGGCCTTGGCGGGATGACGTAGCAGACAGGGCGTCCGTGATTGGTCGTCGAAGGTCACGTGACATCTGACGCAGTGTTGTTCTCGCGAGAGTGGGAAGTCGGAGCGCGGGAAGAGAATGCCGAGTGCCACGAGAGCCTTGGAGTCGGCGCCGTGTAGATTGTTCAGCAGCACGTTCTTCACTTCCTCTGGTGTCATCCTGTCTAGTACGTCCTGCAGTCGGATGGCCTCGTTGTTCAGGTGGACTGCTTTCATCACTCGCCTCTGTTCAGCATTGTGTCTGTCGGTCACGTGACATTTGTTATGGACACTCGAACTGCAGTTATCCGAGGAGCCCACGGACACGGCCGAATCTCCGTCACTCGTGTAACTTCGGTCGTGTTCGGAAACACTCGTCGCCGAACTAGATTGGACGACATTTGTTCTCCATACATCCATTATGGGTCTCGAACGTTGGTCTGCTAATGATTATTCAATATATCTGAAACGACAACGAAAAGGTCATGCAGAATGGTATTTTCAATGACCTTATATACGCGTACATTTGCACGTTATATAACCCTAATTAATGTTAAGCACACATGTTCGATTAACAACTTCGGTTCACTTGACAAACGCGTTCATTCTTCAGACGTGTCCCTCTTCCGTATGATCACATCTTTAAAATAATTGTTCCGTAAGTTTTTTGTGTTTCACGTTAGTTCTTCCATCACGTCTTATCAGTCATCGGTACCCCCCGAAGACACCTCGGGAAGTGTCCTTGTAGAACCGAACTCCTCCAGTTCACTGATCAATGGAGGAATCGGGCGAACAGGCCATGATCGATACTAAGTTTTACGAAGTGCTCCCAATCACTGCCTGCGTGGGAGGAAGAACGTCAAAAACCAGTGCAGCTGATCACAGAGTTCAGAGGACATTGGCACGATTTTCTCCCTGGGAAATTCCGTGTCGCTCAGGCAATATCATGATGAATCGGTCGCGTGCGTCCAATTATCTTATTGCCAGTTCACATGACCAGTGTCTCTTGTCATCTTTAGATTGTACTGATAATAATAGCACAAATTTTGCGGAGTATCTTCACGAAGTTCTCCAATTCGAGCTAGTCCATATATTTCCTTGAATTCAAATGGCAGAAGATCGTGGCTGTTACATGTCGCGTAAAGCAAACATCGCCGGCCAATTACATGTCATATCCCCGAATATATATAGCCTGTATAGACTTTATGTAGGTGTAAATGTTGTGTAAATGCTAGCGAGGATGACCAATGTTTTTTAACAGGAAAATGAACATTTGCAAATGTCATTCGAAGCAACATTGTCCTTGGATAGAGTGGCCATAGTTCGTGTGAAAGAATTTAGAAAAACTGAGTCGTGCCAAGCTATTTTGTCATAGACACATATTTTATGATGCATATAAAAACATCATAATGTCCACCGTTGAGTTCCTATGAATATTAAATATCATTTTATATATGCAGATACAAACATGAGCTATTTATGTCGAACATACTTACCAAGTGTAGACTCGCTCTATTTTTTTTAAATTCTGAGTTCCAGTTGGCCTTGTTAAACTTTCTTGTTATATTAACAAGTTTCTTGTTATATTCGTTCCCGAGTGAATGCCAGTGGCTGAGAGCCGTTTCTGTCGTATTCTGTGTGACAACCCTCTATATATAACACGCTGCTACACCCTGGACAGAGTCAATTGGTTTTCACAGCTCGATTGGTTTTTGATTGGAGAATATCACAGTTTATTGTTTATACAAAGTTTTTATATTGTTTATCACAACCATTTCCAATTAAGATCGGCAATTACTTGAATTGGTACACAAATGCACTTTATGGCTTGATACTTGTAGTACTTCTATAAACAATGTGTCCACTGCAAAAATTGATGACCACCTGGATTTGTGAATGGATCATGTACTTTATGTATATTAAATACGTATGTAGCAAGTATCTTGTACTTCTCAGATTGCGCAATCTTGTGGTTTTACTGTAATAATGTTTTGTCAACGTCTTGCATCACAATATCTATGACAAATGTAACATTTATTTGGACAAATCTCAAAGGAAAACGATAAAATCACAAGAGTTTGCTGGCGATGTACACAATTTACACTATGATTTCACTCATAGAAACTGTCCTTGTTGTGATGCTCATGGGATATACTTGGTCGCGCGGTGGTGTGTGGGAGTGATGTCATTTCCGGTCTGAGGAGAACATGTGCCAGCGACAGCAAGCGGACATCGGCACCAACCTGGAGGAGTATATTTCGTTGAAGTATAAGATGATATACAAGCTTTAATCCATCAATATCAATGATAAATAATGAAATGACCATATATATATTTTTTAAATTGTGGATATGTAACATTTAACGTGTTGAATATGTGCAAGAAATATAATTATTAAAACGTGTTTCTTTATTTTATGCATTAAACGCTCACCAGTTGCAACTATCGGCCGCAAAAATGGAAGGAACGACGAATACATTGATTGCGATTATTCAACATTTGTGCATGTCAAAATGTCACGATTGTTCGCAATTAATCAACTGCCAGTTGGTCATGTAGTTTAATTAATCATCGACACTCTAATTCTTCTGAGTAATTGTCCCATCAAACGCCCACGAAGGCTCAATTTCTATGCACTACTAATCATATACCTTAGTGACCGATTCATGACGTATTATTGGTTCTCTGACTTGAAAAGTAAATAGTTTCATTGTGTCATAGAAAAGGCAAGTTGTGGCCCCGAGCTGACACTAACCAGGATCGCTTGTGTTGCATTGTTCGCTTGGACAGCCACCAGAGGAGCGGCTGTCTGTACGTGGCCGGCTCGATGTCTATCATCCTCGGAGCTCGGGGGTCGTCCGGCAGGTCCAAGGCCGACACACACGTCAGTACCACCACCCACAGGGCCAGCACCCGCAGTAACGTCCGCGCCCAGCCAGCCATCTGAAACACGCGACAACAATCTGTCCCTCGTAACTGGAAATGTCAGAACTGCAATACATGAAGAGTTCACTAATTAATATTTGAAACTGTCCCAGTAATGGTTACCTAAGATCATGTACACCCATTACGTAAATGGAATTATAGCTGGAGAATCATGCTAATTTTCCACACTCATTTCTTTGAGCACCTCAGATGGATTTTTGTTGTAATATTGCATTATCGCACTCTAATGATTGAAGTCTTGGGATTGATATATCAGAAAGGCAGACAGAACACTGCCAGGCTAATTAGGACTGGACCGGCTAAAGGAATTGGATATTTATCAGGATAGGTATCAACCATGTTATGTTACGTAATATCATGGAACACTATATTGAGGGACGGTGTTTTCCAGCACGTGATGTTGACAGGAAGTACTTGACAATGATGGTCAGGTCAAGTTACAGCGCAATTTTCCGGCGGAATACAAAATTTGTAATGTGCATATTAAATATCATATTTGATATAAACCGAGTCAATGTGTTTGTCACTAGAACATCTCTCTTGGTTTTTTTTTTTTGGTTTGTACACACAAACATGTCCATTCACATTACGGAGTGTTCACGTCACTTACGCGTACAATAACACCAGATATAAACCAACAATTATATGTTTCCAATGCACTAAACCGAAGACATGTCGGCGTATAGTTGTATGTTGACTGTATAACTGATCTTGTATAACTCATCATTGTAATAAATAGTTCTGTATTTGCTCGAACTTGCTCATCATTGTAATAAATAGTTCTGTATTTGCTCGAACTTGCTCGGCCAGTTAAGCAACTGAAGTTTCCCTCCTCTACTTGTCGACTTGGTATCTCAATTTATAAAATAATAATAAAGTGCAAATATGATCATATGAAAGATCTTAATGATCTGAGCAAAATGGTCTTGACGGCATGTCAATATCACAATCCGTTCGAAAGTTACAGCATGTTGACTTGAAAACTGAAATCGGTGAATTTGCTTTTTCAAAATAATTTGGCTAATTCATATGTAAATGAGATATTCATGACGTCATCGGGAAGACCTGCTTTAATTAGGTACTTTGATATATATTATTTATTCATTCAATGTTATGATCATTCATTAAAACTTATTCCATATATAGTTTTCATTAATAATAATCAGTGTATTCCACGCTTGCTAGCGCCACTCAGAACGACAAGATGTTTGAGCACTATAATTATTTCATTCATAAAAAATAAACAGAAAGTCTGCAGATAACTTCACTCGGCAGTTAGTGGCCATGGCAACCACGGCTCTAGGGAATGACTGGTAACCATAGCAACAGTGCAATTGTGTGGGCATTGACTATTTATGGTACATCAAAATAAGTATTAGTCAGATCGTCAGTACACTTTATATTAACATAATGTCTATACATACATGCATTACGATAAATCTAATTTTCCAATAATGTACTTATTATTGAACTTATTATAAACAATTTATACGGATCATACATTTCATATGCTTTGAACCTATATAAATTTGGAAAAAGATTTGTGAATGCCGTAGTGTCGGGCAAAATAATAAATCAACCGTGGTATACGATTGTACAGTATCAAGTTCACACCCTGTATTTGTATTTAGACCAGCGATCAATGACAAGAAATAAATTAGAATCATCTCAAGCATTTTACAAACAATTGTACATGTACGTGTAGAATTCAATTAGAATTTGAAGAATGACATGTGTATTTAAAATGTGTAAAATTAAATAATTCAGTGCTTTGTGTGTCGATTTTAATTCATGTTTCAATAGAACGGATAATATGTCATTTTATACTAAACCTTATACCATATTCTGCACATTGTCGTTGCACATCTCCAGAACTCACATTATTCCTCAAATCCTCAGAACGGTTATCCGACTGGAAATCCCAAGTTTTCGATGGTTTACAACAATGGTTTATCTGGCTTCACATCCAGCTCGCGAACAATTACTGCACGGTGCGGAGAACATTCCAATACATAGAGGAGACTGCTTATCCCCTCGCTTCATCCGGACAGAGCGGGTGACTTTCTGAGGGTGCGGGGGAGGGCGCTGGAGGGATGGGGTCCAAGTGCCGCGAGTAGACCAGAGAACCGTGCTGAACACAGTCAGTGTAGCCTATCCCGTGACGTCACCAGGTGACAACCACCGAGATAGGACAGTTCTAAAGCCCGGTGACCTTGGTGACACGAGCACGTACAACTTCCGCCTCGAGAGGAACCCTCTTCCTTCAACGATTATATTGTAATATTATGTTTTACGAGGTAACAGTAGAAAATATTTACCTTCCACGCCCACAGTTTCCTTCGTTGGGGGAAGCACGCAGTTCATGGCTAATGGGCCAACGTCCGATGTACTAAAAGTGATGGAAGTTCATTTCTGTTAGAGCAGAAAAGTCAAGTGAAAAGTCGAGCTTGTGGCCTGAATTTGCAGTGGCGTACCTGATATTTTTTCCAGGGGGGGGGGGGGGGGGGGCAAAACTCTCGAAATTTCCGAATATGGATTGTGATAGGTAGTGTTGTGATACATCATGGTGTGATGTATATTATGTGCTCTCAATTATTTCTGCACAGTTATGTGGAAGGTACAATAGCGAATATAAGTTTCTATCACTCATCAATTCCCGGAAAAGTAAAGGAGCAGCCTATACGGCGTGGGGTCTGGGGCCCTGCGAAGGGCCCCAGAAGCCACAGTTTTTTTCATGTTCTGTGATTGATTCTGCACTCTCCTCTGGCTCTGAATTTCATTCCCCACAAGCATGCAATTATCATGTCATATTGGTATTTAAGTATATGTATCTCGAAACTATACACCATGTCACTGTACATACTAGTTTTCACATAACATAATTAAAGGATAATGATACTCAATTTTCACCACACACGTGTGCTAGATCGACACATTCCAATCGACACTGAGAGATTCATTCTGATATCTGTGAAATTTATAGGCCTATTACGATCACTGACCTATGCATGTTATGTAATGCTGTACAGTACTGCAACTTGATGGATTTTTGAATCAGGGATATTTAGAAAAGAAACTGGGGAGGAGGCTGCAGCACCCCATCAAAGCCACCCCCACGCCAACCACCCCAATCTAACACCTGGGTCTGACGCCCTTGAACTTGAGTCAGCAAAAAAGTATGATTCTTGTTGCAATCCCAGCACATAGCCTTTACACAACTTCCGCTTCGGAATCCACGTTTGTTGTCGTTACATTTTCAGTGTTAGTGTCAACGCATCACGAAGCATGCAACAAAGAGTTTCAAGCCGCATGATGCCAGTAAAAGAATCTCGTTGAAACTTCCATTCATGAATATAGACGATTTTGATGTACAGACATATTATATTTATAACCCTGCGGCCTCGTGGATTATTGGGGGGTGGGGGGGGGGGGTGGAGGCGCTGCCCCCGCAGCTCCCCCCCGTCAGGTACGCCACTGTGAATTTGATATCATGAACTTACATGTATCTCTAATTTAGAGTTACGGGTTTTGAAGATTGTTCTTATAAATTTCAGCCCAGAATGTGATTTTTGTACATGTGTTTCGATTGAATATAGGTTGAAGGCTTAATCAAGCCCTGTACGGAGGTTGCGTCAAATCATGAATATCGATATGTTTCTCCACTTAACAATATAGCGGTCATTGCGCGTTTTCTAGTTGCTATATATGGACAGAGCGTGGTCTAAACTGTACATACTAGTTTTCACATAACATAATTA
This sequence comes from Terebella lapidaria, assembly GCA_949152475.1. NCBI lineage: Eukaryota > Metazoa > Annelida > Polychaeta > Terebellida > Terebellidae > Terebella > Terebella lapidaria. The sequence continues at coordinate 9,734,441 of OX424555.1, forward strand.
AAGGATAATGATACTCAATTTTCACCACACACGTGTGCTAGATCGACACATTCCAATCGACACTGAGAGATTCATTCTGATATCTGTGAAATTTATAGGCCTATTACGATCACTGACCTATGCATGTTATGTAATGCTGTACAGTACTGCAACTTGATGGATTTTTGAATCAGGGATATTTAGAAAAGAAACTGGGGAGGAGGCTGCAGCACCCCATCAAAGCCACCCCCACGCCAACCACCCCAATCTAACCCCTGGGTCTGACGCCCTTGAACTTGAGTCAGCAAAAAAGTATGATTCTTGTTGCAATCCCAGCACATAGCCTTTACACAACTTCCGCTTCGGAATCCACGTTTGTTGTCGTTACATTTTCAGTGTTAGTGTCAACGCATCACGAAGTATGCAACAAAGAGTTTCAAGCCGCATGATGCCAGTAAAAGAATCTCGTTGAAACTTCCATTCATGAATATAGACGATTTTGATGTACAGACATATTATATTTATAACCCTGCGGCCTCGTGGATTATTGGGGGGTGGGGGGGGGGGGGTGGAGGCGCTGCCCCCGCAGCTCCCCCCCGTCAGGTACGCCACTGTGAATTTGATATCATGAACTTACATGTATCTCTAATTTAGAGTTACGGGTTTTGAAGATTGTTCTTATAAATTTCAGCCCAGAATGTGATTTTTGTACATGTGTTTCGATTGAATATAGGTTGAAGGCTTAATCAAGCCCTGTACGGAGGTTGCGTCAAATCATGAATATCGATATGTTTCTCCACTTAACAATATAGCGGTCATTGCGCGTTTTCTAGTTGCTATATATGGACAGAGCGTGGTCTAAAAGGCACAGCGGTCGTCATCTAGGCCAGAATCTTACAGATGTTGACTTAACAGACAAGTACTTCATGGAAAGAAAGTTCAGATAATTTAATAGGACTTGTTGTTGAAGAAGAAAACGGAAGTCCATTATAGTGTCAGTTCTCATAAATATTGTTTCCAGAATTGTGAATAGTATATGCAGCTTGCTTGGAGAAACATAAACTTGCGTTTTCCGAGCATATGAGTTATAAAAAACCTAAATAATATACATGTACATGTATTGGATCAGTTACAGAGTAAAGTGAAGTGTAATAGAATTTTGTTCGTGTATCAAAAAAACTGTGGTTTCATATTTTTGGGAATTTATATATTACATTACTGGTGGATACTTTACATCTTATGTTATCAATACTCTGAAAAACCTTTCGAAGTTCGTTGGAAACAAGATTTTGTAGCCGAAACAATAATAAAGCATAATAATAAAGCATATTAATAATTAATATGCACAAAGCACTAACTAAAACATCCAATTAAATTGAATAATTGAGAACGGAAGAAAAGGTATGTTATAAGAAAAAACAATGCGTCATATAGAAGCAATCATCATAATTGATACAACAATTATCATTTCCACAAAATATATTGACAGTTGTTGAACCTGCCTTATATAAGGTCACTCCATGTACTAATTAATGCATTCCGTACCAGAATATCGACGTTTTATTGTCGAGTGTGAGGCGGTTCTAATGTTTTACTTAGCTAAATATAATGCAGTTCACTGTATGATAACAGCAATATCCATGTTTGCTCACATCACTGTCCACGCACCCGCTGTTTTCACCGTCTTTGTACTTTGACAATTGACTAGTCTATATTGAGCTTGTCTTTTTTCTTTAGACCTATATATAGTTGTGATGTTGGTCTGACAAACACTGGTTAATAACACATTGTTTGAGACAATATGTAGACCTGCATGGGTTGTTATCGGGAGCAAAAACTGGTGACGTTATGATATTCATATTCCGTCATACACCGTACACAGACACGCGACATGATGAATGCGAGTTGTCCGCTGAGCCTCAATAGTCCGTGAGCCAGATGAGAAGTCGGTACCATCTGGCGGCACCAAACGAAACTTTTTCCTTTTTAGGTTACCGCACCTATGGTCCGATAACCTATTGGCATGGCGTTGCGTCCGTCGTCCGTCGTCGGCGTCGTCGTCGTCCGTCCACATTTTTATCTTTAAAGTTTACGGGTGAATTTTGCACAAAAATGCCTAAAAATAATTAAAAAAGGTTTTTTTTTTAGTTTTTTGATTTTCGCGTTTTTTTCAAAACGACGAAAAACGACCAATTTCTGACTTTGGTGGCCATTCTCTCAAAAACTGTTCAGACAGTTTTGAGACTTTTATTGCAAAAGATTCCCGTCATATACCTCTGTGATGTGTATAAGTTTCGTTGCCCCTGAATCGCCGGTCTGCGTGTGGCGGCCATTTTCATTTTCTCGACGGGTCCCAAATGGGACTTTCCCATGTTAAATTCTCCTATGCTTTATAATGGGACACATTATGCCTAATATCTCACTTAATATTGAGATTAGAGACTAGGAATCAATTTTGGACATATAGGAAATGATATATGCTGAATATTATCGTGACCTTGAATTTGACCTCTCACCTCATTTTTAAGGTCTAAGCACAAAATGGCTAATATCTCGCTTATTATCTACTTTACAGCTTAGGATTCAATTGTGCACATATAGGAAATGACAAAGTCCAAATATTTTGATGACCTTGAATTTGACCTTTGATCTGATTTTCATGGTCAAGGCACAAAATAGTAAATATCTAACTTAATGTCGACTTTACAGCTTAGGAATCAATTGTGGACATATAGGAAATGGTATATACTGAATATTCTCATGATTTTGAATTTTCAAAATCAGAGCACAAAATGACTAATATCTCGCTTATTATCGACTTTACAGCTTAGGAATCAATTGTGCACATATAGAGAATGATATAGTCCGAGTATTTTTATAACCTTGAATATGACCTTCGACCTCATTTTCAAGGTCTAAGCACAAAATGGCTAATATCTCGCTTATTATCGACTTTACAGCTTAGGAATCGATTGTGCACATATAGGGAATGATATAGTCCGAGTACTTTTATAACCTTGAATATGACCTTCGACCTCATTTTCTAGGTCTAAGCACAAAATGACTAATGTCTCGCTTATTATCAACTTTACAGCTTAGGAATCAATTGTGCACATATAGGAAATGATATAGTCCAAATATTTTGATGACCTTGAATTTGACCTTTGATCTGATTTTCATGGTCAAAGCACAAAATGGCTAATATCTAACTTACTATCGACTTTACAGCTTAGGAATCAATTGTGTGGTCTTACGGGGATTTTTTCAGGACTTACGGGGAAAGTTAAGATAGGAAATTTAACATTGGGTCCGCCCGTAATGCCTAGCCGTTCGCACGTCCGTCCGTCGTCCGTCCACAATTTTATCTTTAAACTTTACAGTCGAATCTTTCTGAAATTTTGCACAAAAATAGCTAAAAAATATTCCCAGGAAAGGTTTTTTTTCGTTTTTTGATTTTCGCATTTTCCTCGAAACGGCGGCCATTTTCGTTGAAAAATGCCCAATTTTGGACTTTGACGGCCATTTTCTCAAAAACTGTTCAGACAGTTTTGAGATTTTTGTTTCAAAAGATTCCCCTTATGGACCTCTGTGATGTGTATAAGTTTGGTTGCCCTTGAATCGCCGGTCTGCGTGTGGCGGCCATTTTGATTTTTTGACGAGTCGGCGAAAAACATTTTTTTCACCCCAAATCGCATTACTATCCATTTTGGGCCATTTTCAGGGGGAAAAAAATTTCACCCTTTGAACAAATTTTCGGACTTGGAATATTTTGGGCAATTTTTTCCTTCATAATGGGAGCTGCCATAACTGTACTCATAGAACGCCCGAAGATAGAGTTTAGAAAATGGCACTTTCAAATGGGAAGTCATATATGGCGACTTGTGTGGTGACCTTGAATTTTACCTTGGATGATATTAAAAGGTCAAAACAGCCATTTCTGTGTAAAAAAATGCCCAGATTTGCCTCTATAGATGAAATGCTTGCAGATAAAGCTTATGTTTGCAATATGAACATATAGGAAGACATATATGGCACAACTAATGATGACCTTGAACTTGACCTCAGATGACCTTGAGTGCCAAATGTCTGACTCGGAATGTGTACATTGGCCTGAGCGGCCTATACACTTGCACCCAGACGTATCTTTGTATTATGAACATATAGAAAATCAAATACCGCACCCGTACATGTAATGGTGACATTGAAGTTCACATGGATGACCTTGATTGGTAAATCTCATAATCATAATGTTCACACTGATAATCTTGATTGATAAATCTCAAGGTCTGTTACATTCCATTATCCAAACCAAAATTGTCCGGTAACCTATCTTAGACTTTGGGCTAATTTTTCAACTACCAACTCATAAGCTTGACAAAAATGCATGTTGGACTTTTCAAGCTCACAGCTAAAGATTTTTTTTATAGCAGTATTACTGTTTTACGTAGGCCAACTAAAATACTAACAAACAATGGGTTTTTTTTTCAACGTATAGACTCAACTGCTTGTGGATGCCGAAAAACAAACAATTAATGATTACTTACTTTGTGAATATTATGTTTATTATGTATAATCCAAAATATGGAGTTCAAGTGATGACTGGCATGGGAGTCATCCTCCTCGGGGTAACTTTGAGTGTTGATGAGATACATGTATGGCTACATGCATCATATAGGATGAACAATGTGGCGCACAATGACCAGGTGTCCATGTCACAGTAAAAAAAAAGAAAGTTCGTCCAGACCCGCCAAATATGAAGTACTATAGCCCAGAGACCTTTCCTATTTACAACAGTCACCCTGCGTGGAATGTAGAGCGAGTAGCATTTGTTCTTTTCTGTGATATATTTGATTTTTTATCGTAAATGTTACACTCATGGGTATGATCATAATCACTAGGAATACTTGTGTCCACCTTTCAGATAATCACGTGCTGTTCATACTGATATTACCAAATGTGCTTAGGATATAACGTAGCCAAGCATGGGATACGGGGATTGAAGTTTGAGCGGTGTTGGGTACACTCTTTTCATCCGTCACTATATATATATATATATTTATTTCGTACAAAGTACAAGAACGAGGTGCAATACATCCAAAAGTGAAACAACAGTGATTCAAATCAATAATAAAACATCAGGTGGTGCACAGCTGAACAATCAATTCATCGATCTCAGACGATTCAAACTGGGGTAGTAATACCTGACGACATTTGAAATCCAACATATCACGGATAACAGAGGCTGTTGCACAGTCTTCTTCATTTTGTGGTTTAACCACAGGGATTTTCTTGCAGTTAATGACATCATATTTGTTTATAGAGTAGGAGAAACTCATGTGGGATAAAGAGTTAGACACGGGAGATCGGCTGCCATCTAACGCCAGTCTGGTACATAATTGGACAAGAACATTACTAGATCTTGAACACGAATTGAGAAACTTTAAAAACCTGTTATCCATTTGAAAATGTACATTAACATCATCGACAATTAGTGGTAATAAAGCAGAGTGTGTACGGTAAGGCAGATTGAACAGATACCGGAGCGCCTTACGCCATGCAGTATAAAACAGTTCGATGGATTTGTTCGATAAATCAAGAAGCTGTGAGCCATACAACGGCATGCAATATGTTTTAAATAAACGGTATAGACAGTTTGTAGGTAAACCACTGAAATGACATTTTACCATGTTTACCCTGGCCATGAAATCACTTATAAATTTATTTACAATGTCTGAGTTGCTTACATCCCCTATCAGATTGCCAAGATGCATATCACTTTTCACAACATCAATAGTTACACCTCTAAAAAGAATGTTTGGCTTTAGGTGATTTAGAGAACCGTGTTTCACAATTACTTTGCTCTCAGAAGAATTGAACATAACATTATATTCATCAGCATATTCAGAACAAACATCAAGCAGCTTGTTGAGGCTAGACACAGTAGGGGTTAGTAGTACAATGTCGTCGGCATACCCAAGGGCTCCACAAAACTGCCCACGAATATAACACCCAAAACCCGATTTGCTAAGTCGAGTAAGTAGCTCGTCAATGTACACTGTAAATAACAAAGGTGAAAGTACGCCACCCTGTTTTACACCATTTGATATGGTGAAACTTTGCCCAATAATGCTACCCCATTTGACACGAATGTACTGATTAGTATACATAGAAACAAGGAAACGTGCAATAATTGGGCATATACCCTTGCGTAATAAAAGTTGAAACAGCTTCACATATTCAACCCGATCGAAGGCACGACTTGCATCCAGTAACGCAATATAAACATTAGAATTGTTATTGTTGTAGTATTGTGATATTTCATTCACAACAAAAGTACATTGTGTGGTAGAATGTCTACTCTTAAAGTACTAGGAACATGAAAATATGATGTGAACTCAAATGAGAGACCTGGTTTTGCTGAGTAAAATGCAGTTTACTGCATGCCAATATCTCTATTGGTTAAAAAGTTATGGCCATTTGAATGTCACATTTTGGCACGATATGACATAAGCTGGATTGAACACTTCTGGATTTTACGAAAAGCTAATTAGTATGCAAATGAGGTATTCGTGACGTAGAAGGGGGAATATTTTTAATTAGGCAAATTTGAGTCCTAATATAATTGATCTGGTCAGAATTATTGCAAACCTGAACTTCAAACATTGATAGGCATGGTCAATAATCAGTGTTGTTCAAAGTGTTACTGTTGCCATGGTTACTGTTCACTTGCTGGAGTCCCTAGCAACCATTGGTTACTATGGGTCCTAACTGCTAGAAATAGGGGTTTTGACAGAATTTGATTATTGCATATTAATTATGCATGTGGAGTCAATCCATTTTCACCTTTGGTTTTGTTTGCTTATCGATATAACTGTGGATTTGGGCCATAGCAACCCTGGTTGCTAGGGGCCTTATAACAATACTGGTGACCTTGGCAACTATCCGGATGTGAAATTCATTGACTATCAATTATGTAGAGCATGTGGAATAAGCTTTGTTGAATAATTGCAATTTCTTAAGACTTTAATATGCCATTAAAACCATCTAATTAAAAAATGTTCCCCCTGTGACGTCATGCATACAAATTTGCATATTAATGAGCTATATCATTTTGCAAATTGTAATTTGGGCAATTTGAACTTTGAAGCACTGTAACTTTTGAAGGAATCAAGATATTCACATGCTGTAAAAACCGTTCTGATCAGCTCAAATGATGCTTTCATCTGAGCTCACATCATATTTTCATGTTCCTAGTACTTTAAAACCAAATTGTAAAGCAGACGTTGATAAAACTGAGCTACATTTACATAACAGTATGTTGTCGAATAACTTACCAAGTATGCTGCCAAGTGCAATAGCTCGGTAGTTATTTGAATCATTCAAAGACTTCCGTTTGTTTTTGGGTATAGGTATCAAGGTTGACAGTAATAACTCCGAAGTAGCAAAGCCATGGCCTAATAGGGAATTGAATAACAGAGAAATAAGAACTTACAATCGGGGATTACCATGTATAATATGGTTTGTAAAAAGGCCCATATCACCGTCATGTTTGTTAAACTTAAGGCGTTTGACAGAATCAACAACATCAGCCACAGTAACCCTATGATCACATCCCTCATCACCATGATGTCTTATTTGTTCGTCAATATCAGACTTCAATTGAGACATTTGTACACGATCGTAAGACACACTATTGTAAAGATCAGAATATTTTTTTATATTTCATTGTATTTTTTTCATCCAATAGTAGTACACATAATACATGTAATATCACACATACCCACAATGAATCCACTTGTATTGAATTTAGTGGGGAAAGCAGCGTTAGGCTTCGGTTGTTTGAGATTTGCTCAAACACTTTCATACTTTGAGCTATCCGATACCCATGCATTTTAGACTCGATTTGGTAATGGAAACTCATCAAAGGTGCATACCTGTATTCCTCCGATGAACTTTCGATCAAATACATTGTAGTTCCTAAATAAGCTCTCGGCATACATGCAGTCTTGGAGGATTCTGTATGATGTATGACAATTCGTGTTGGCAGCTACAAAGCTTCAAACATCGCAGAAGGCCTACATGTCGTTTGGACACATTATTGAGCAATGCCAATTTGTAAACAGAAAATGAAATGTGTGGTATTCCTACACCAAAGACAAGTGTTTCGAGGGAGCCTCAGTTGTCAGGGGCTTGGCAGCAAGACGATCGGAAACTGGTGATTTTTTTATCTGCACATAGCAAAGAAAGGCGATCGTATGAACATATGACGAATTCCCTTTCATATTACTAAAAAATAATGTAACTCTCAGAAAGAGTAAACGACATTGATCGTCGTCGCTTTTTATATAGATAAAATGACCGAAGTGGGACAATTTATATTGATTTTTATAAGGTCTTGAAACGCAGGTGTGTAGTCTCAATACTTATGTGATACATGTAGGCCTAGCCAAAAATTCTAATAGTATAAAGTTCATAATATAATGACGTCACAATACAACGAGACAGCTAATACTGAGAAACACCAAAGAGTTTAACACATTGTGTTAATGTCCTTTGCGGTAAATATTACTAAAATCACATATCGCAAAACAAACTAATGAGCAACTCGCGGGTAAGAATCGGTATGCGCATGGACAAGCTCCTTCACAGTGATGGTAGGCGACAGACAAATAGAGGGAAGAGTAGTTCCCGTGGGAGTTTGAGCGACGTTCGAGGTCAAGAAGTTCGAGTTCATGTTAATTTATTCCGATATCGGGTTCACGAATTCAAGTTTCTTTTTATTAGTAGTAAATTCACAAAATTCGTACGTGTTAGTGCATGTAGTACGGCTGCAGATGCACGACAAAGGGTACCTCACGACATTTGGTTCTAGATGTCTAAACAACATGTTTTTTTTCTCAGTATATTCTCATCCTCAAGTAACCGGTGGCTGTGCTATTGCATGTCGATCAAATGTCAAGCTCACATTGTAGAATATTAGGCGACGAGTTTTGATCATTTTGGCAATCCACAGTAGCCTAAAGATTTCTTCTGTTAGAGATCGAGGCCATTTTTTGGAGTGTCGGTGTCGCGAACAAGACTTGTCACAGATCGAACAAAACTCTCAAACCAATCAATCACGATCAGCAAATCGGAACATCACTCGAGGTTACCGGTCGCTTGTTTGTTTATGGCTTGAAGTGACACGGTCAAATCCCCTCTCCGTCAATACGCGGCAATCACAACAAACCGTCCATCAAAAGGTTCGCACTTGGTCGGTTTGACGGGTCTCGGTTGACTTTTCGAGAGTTTACGCTGCCGGATCGAGGTTTATTTTGGTCCAGTGTGTTTGGTGCCACGTTAAGCGTCGTGTTAGTTCAGTCAATAGTGGATCCCAACCGATGGTCGGTACCCTGGTTGAAGTGAACTCACAAAGTGAAGAAATGACCCGGCAGGTATGATTTCATCACGGATTACCGAGAAGGCAGAACTAATCATTAATCACCGGTAACAGAACGCTGAGAGATTTGTGGACATAGTGTTCATGGCTCTAGCTTGTACCCTGAGGGTTGAGGATGAACTGACGGGGTGAGGTCGATCGTTGTCAGGGGGCTGAGGGTTACGGGTCGATCTCCACTGAATAGACTCGGGGTGCCTCCTGTGTTTTGTCGAGAGGGCTTCACCCTGGGTCGGTAATATACGATACCGTACATACATCGGGACGTGGGATCTACGTGAAAGCGAAATCTATTAAATCTCAGCGCGGAGGAATTGCGTATAATCGTGTGCTCCAGTCGATACATTGACTGGCTGACACCTCTGACAAATAGGGTCATTCCACATTAAGGAGTAATACACATGCTTCCAATTGCTGTGATTACAACCCAGCAGTCCGTGGAGTGATGGGACATTTGTGAATCAGCAATGGGAACATATCAAGACTCCAGATTCACTGCTAATAATGGCGGCTCGGTGTTACACAGGAATGAAAAGATCAAGGATCCAGACCAGCTACAGAGGGTTGCCAACATGACTCTACGGGAAGCCATGACAAATGAACGCTCAAAACGATGGACCAAGGTAAAACTGAAACATTAAATGATATTTATTATAGACTCTATAATTATTTATTCTGTCTGAATGTTATAATACATGTATGTGATATTAGAAAAACATTGAGAAAAACTCCGGGACACAAACATATTGGGGAGGTGGACACCAAAATAACCAGAGAGCCACAATAATTGTCCGATCTATGTCTATAACGAACGACGTGTCTAAGGTTTTCTGTCCACCTCATGGGCGGTGTTCAGCTGACACAACCTACACTGAACCTCAGACAAAGTGTGCCTCCGATACATGTATATAGCTTATATGTAGCGCGCCAGAGCGGATCAGGAAGTCCGAATATCATATGACAAATATCGACAATTTTGAAAAACCATTGCAGACAATAGAAATATGTCAAGTATTTTTAAGAAGCGTCGCTACGAAATGCTCCATCATATTTATGTTTTTTGTTTCGTTGTGAAAAGTATAAAGCATAATAATAAAAAGTCAAAATGCTACCTGGTCGTTCTGGTACTATTAAGTAGTTTTGTTTTGCAGGTCATCCACAATTACAAGTATCTGTTGAGGATTCTGAGCAAGAGCAACCTGCCGCCAGAAACACAAGATCCACCCTGGTACAGAATGCTGGTAAGTAGCATCTTTTACAGCTGTATGTACATACTAGTATTCTAGACAAGGGTAGCCTCCTGAAACATCTACACGGTTTTGCTGCCTGGTGTGACAGTGCAATACATTATTATTACAGATGTACGAGGTGCGATATCACCTTGGTATTGCCCTGCAGCACGTGGGAGAACACAAGAAGGCAGTACTACAGTACACCCGAGCCATCGAGTCTGTCTTCGTCCCTAAGGTAGGGGCTCCAGCCCACCATGGCTAGAGGGGGGATCTACTATTACCCTATATTCCGACACTCCATTAGTCCATAACCTAGTGGGGTGTCGGAACAATGGGATGTCTGAACAATGTCATTATGCCGGCTAGGGTATGGTAATATCACTCCGGATTTAGACTTCCCGGTCTAAAAATACTTTTCTGTATTCCCCAAAGATCAATTTAACATGTAAATGAACCTGTCAAATAAGACTTACTGTAAGATAAGACCTCATTTTTTCCTGTAAAAGGTGAGATTTTATCTTAAAATAACCTCTGTATACACTGTAGGCCTACATTATTTTGTAGGTGTACATGTAATATCCTATAACGGGTGTTTTATTATGCAGACAGTAGGCTCCATGTTGGTTCCACTCAGTTTTTTTCGCTATATCTGTCCCACATTTTCATATTACTGTATTCTTTATGTTAAATGCTCATATCGCTCGATTTGACTTGAATAGGCTTGTTTGCAAAACCAGGAGACAACATGCCCAAGTGTAGCCTACAGTTTTTGTCCTATGACTTATGACCATCTTTTGATCGCGCACGTGTAGACACAAATGAGTGTCGTTCACAATCAATTGATCACCAGAAGTCCTGGTTAATGTCAAGCATGGACAATTGGCTCGTTGTATAGTGACAAGTGCTAACTTTTTTTATTTGCGCGTGTCATTTTCAGAATTCTATGACACACACGGTCAGCAGAACATTTGAAGACTTCTTTTTTGTTCTGTACTGATCTCATTGGTCATATTGGGTTCCTCGCACTATTTGCCAGGCAAGGCTCTGTGAGAACGACAGGGTTAATCCCGGATACACTTCTTGATTGACAATCCAGTAGGTAAAAAGATCAGCCACAATCAATATTCCTTTTTGTATCAATTTATCAGTGATATCATATGTACAATCGAATAGTTCGTTGTCCGGTGTCGACGCATCTTAACCCCACAGAACAATGCAGTAAATCACAGACTTGTCACGTACTTGTCACATTTGTCAAGTACACGTTCAATAAACATATTACAAAAACAACGTTAGTAGATTTTTTCACAGTACTTTTGTGTCTTGACATTCCCACATTCTAAGCGGGCACCATATACATGTACTAGTACTACATCTGCACATCGAGCATGCCATTGTCCGTATGGTTCAATGATGTTGGAGGGTACACGTAGACCTATCATGGAATAGCTTGACACACTTCACCTCGGAGTCGAAAAGGGCGACTTTTTACAAATTGTCAAACTTCTATTTCGGAAATTGAAAATGTTGCCAATAGATATACATCCCAAAGTTATTTCAGCCCCATTCCCTTGCAATCCTCTGAGATAAGCATGCTTGCAGCTTGGTCGGAATACACCAGAAAGTGTCTTTTGGTTTAAAATTATTGTTACATCTCTTCTCTTCCACAATGATACTAGTATACATGTAAATATGTAAACATGGTTTGCCAACTCCTTCCATTTTTTTTAGATATAAGTCTGAAATTTCGAGTTATGTCAAGGCACACGATAACCTACGGGCGAATACGCATGCAAACATGTTTAAAACACCAGAGTATGAATATTACCTACCAAACATGTATGTTGGTACCGATACTTCTAGAATGGCTGCCAGGCGGGCTGTAACTCCAACTCGTGCCTGATGACACCGCTGTACGCCAGGAGAGCCTTCGCACACGCTAAAGCAGGTGGGATATAATTGTCCGAAATATGGGGAGTATGGGGCAAAGGCTTGACATATCCCTGTCCATGTATCCCGATATTAGTAAGGAGTCTATGTACTCCTGGTTTTTCAGATGACGTCCATGCTCAAGATTTTTGTGAGTGATGTTGTAAAGGGGGCGAAAATGTCCTTTGAGATTTTCAGTTTAGACGATGACTTGTCTCTTGCAGGAGACACGTACAACGCACTGAGAGATGCCGAGAAAAGTGTGGTACTCGACAACAAAAACTCGGTATATATATACATGTATCTAAAGTTACATTTCCATGAATTAATCAGCAACGAGATATTCAGTCAGGAGATGTTTGCTAGTGGTATATTTACCTAATTATTTTATTCCTCCATAATATACTCGACAACAGAAGCATGGGACCGATTTCGCAAAACCTCACTAGCCATGCGAATGCTACATGCTAAATGCGGCTCATGTAGCGCAGGTTACTAATTCTTCTAAATTCAATGAAGATTAAAAATGTGCCAGACGGATTAAATATGGTATACATTCAGTGGGTGAGTAGTATTAACAGTGTAAGGTGCGCTACTTGGGCCCTAAATGCTAGGCCGTGCGATTACGTTCGACTTGATGCTAGCATCACCTCGAATGGTGCGACCAGTGGGCGCGATGCCATTGCATCAGGCGGCCGTCTTAGTTGAACAGGCGAGCATTGTCTCACACAGATACGTGCATCCTTGATTTTGGATGAAAATACAAACTTTAATATGAACTGAACTTGAACACTGCATTTGCCCATACGATCTACATGATACAGACTGTCTATAAACCACTCGACCATGTGTTTGCAAGCATATGCGAGCATATGATGGCCTTCACAAAAAATGCGAAATGCGAAATGTTTTAGTGTGCTACAGTGCCAAGAAGCAATGCTAGCATCGAGCGATGCTCGCATACACAATGCTAGCATCAAATAGCACGATGCTAAATTTCAGGTCAGGCGAAGTTGGGCTAACATGTGCTAAATGCCAGGTTACTCATGCTAGCATTTTGGAGAGGTTGTGCGAAATCGGTACTGTATGTATATAACGAACGACGTGTCTAATGTTTTCTCCGAGGACTATTTTCACTTGAATGAGTGTTGTCTCGTCTCCAGGACGTGTACTGTATCCGGGCTTTAGTACATAGCACTCGACATGACACAGCCTTGGTAAGTACCAATCCATATAACTTCAGGGAGACTGTTGGAACTGCCATATGATTGTTGTGTATAAGACATAGACACGTCTGTGGTGATACAAGCAATAGCTTTACATACAACCTTACGATTCCGGTTAGCTTCATCAGAAACCCATATCTTTCAGCTTATGAGATTCGAAATTCATAAGATGATGATGATGATTTGAGACTTGTATTACTATAACTACCCCGGTGACAGGCCCTGGTGGACGCTAAGCGAGCACTCCGACACAACCCGTCCCACCTGTGTGCTCTCATACTCAAGGGCAGACTGGCTGAACCGATCGTGAGTGACCTGTACCCAACATACCCTGTACTACACATCCTGTAAATCTATCTGTGCCATGTGTTTGTACGAGTAATGTAGGAATATACAAAAGGTGCATGGTATAATCCAATTAATGTTTTTTGTTGTTGCACACATTCACCATCTAGTATGAGTAGAAGTCTATTGTATTATAATTATATTCATGTGCTGTACATGAACCATTATCCATTTCAAGCCAGAGTAGCACAGTTTACAAACCACCCACTATAGTTTGATCAAACAAGGATCTGTTACACGCACGATGTTGTCATACACCAATCGTTCCACTCTTCTATCTCTATCTGGTTGTTCAGGTGTATGATGAATGGCTGGACCCAGGCAAAAAGTACGAAAACGACGCTCACAACAAGGTACTGCGAGACTAATTTAAATTGGAACTATATTTTTTAATATTACATGTATGCAAGGATGGGATCAATTGTTAGTGCATATCATGTGTGACAACACCCGTAAGGACTGTTTGTTTGTACTCTCGCGACATGCAGGAACACGCTTATGGTCAATGTGACAGCGAGGTAAAAAAGTAAAGCTTCCTCAGGTGTCATTGTGTGTTTCATCTTGTCGTATCCATTGCCATTTTGTTCGATCTTTCGTGGCGTAGGACGTAGAATAGTGAGCCTTTCATTTCCCTTTCTCTTATTTTTGTTATGTCCGGAGAGAGTTATTGACGACTATTTTGTTTGTTCCATCAAATGAAAGAACCAATATTTTGTGAAAAGAAAATTGTGTATGAATTTTCCCTATTATCCATACCTAAGCGTGCTGTGTTTTGTGCACACCTTTTTAATATGGTTCCGCGGTGAGCAATCCATGAAACCTACAGTAACGTTACATGTACGTTGTGGAGATCTACTAGCATACATTGACAATTTCGGGATTTTTTTGTTATCAGTGTTCTGTGTGGCATATATATATACATGTATGTACCTGTAACATATACTAGCTGGTATAAAATCTGTATCATATTTCATTCCGAGAAGAAAATGTTCTACGTGTGGATGTGTCGATGTAGTATGATATGAAGAATGTACCGGTAATTGGAATGTTGATATTCAGTATAGAACTGAATAACATACTGTCCATTAACAGGCGTGTAACATCAATCCTGACTGCCACAATTACCTGGCAGTGCAGGACTTCAACCACCCAGACATCATCAGCTTTTACGAGAGGTACGTACCTCTGACGTGTCAATGCATGGAATCAAACTAGCGATGCCATTCAAATAACAGGTTTACTATGGTTCAATTAACTGCTCTAGAAGTCTCCATATTTCTCACTGGAGGTTGTTTCTGTATTATCCACACACTGTGAGACAGGTTCCTGTATTCGCTGAGTGTTCCCCACACGGTTTGCGAGGTCTCGTTTCCACAATCCTTAGCCCACGGTCAAGGTCAAGGCCGCATCAGTAGAGCGTCCTCCGCCAAGTCCACAGGTTTGGCTCCTGCAGATTAGTTAACACATATATATTTCGGAATAGGGTAATCCGTACATATCGTTATCTGTACAATGTAGTATAACTGAAAGGACATACATGTACACGAAAGCCCTGCAAATAAGTACCTTTAATGATTTTTGTACACACAC
The DNA here is from genome assembly GCA_949152475.1 of Terebella lapidaria. NCBI lineage: Eukaryota > Metazoa > Annelida > Polychaeta > Terebellida > Terebellidae > Terebella > Terebella lapidaria. The sequence continues at coordinate 9,750,178 of OX424555.1, forward strand.
CTCTTTACCTGTCTCTTTATCCCCCAGACTCTCGTGTAGCGTTGGGAGGTCATGTACCGGAGCCGGGGGAAGGGTCGGGGCGAGGGTTCCGGTGTGGTACCCCCGGGGAGGCCCTGAGGGGACAGGACACAGCCGAACGCCGGAGGGTCTACGCCGAGGCGGTCCGACAGCACGCGAGTCGGCCCCAGACCGCCGCAGAGTCCATAGGTAATTTCATGGGTCAGCTGAATAAAGCTACATGTAAATCTATGTTTGGGATATTTCCTTCTTCCTATTTTGGATATTATTATGTTTCGATCGTGGAAAGATATAATACGTTTGATGATGCAATTACAGTCCAGCTTTTTACCTAATAACTCTGACCTGTAGGCATGTACTAGGCCTACTTGGATAAAACTTGAATCAACTGCCAAGCCAATATACCGTGTTCATCATGTCGTACAGCGTACTTGGAGAAGCAGAGACTGCGGAAGCACATAGCGGAAGCGCGACAGGAGCGGCTGAGGAGGTCCCGGTCATACGAGAATCTGCCAGTGGGTCACGGGTCGGGGGCCGGCAGGCGGGGCACAAAGTCATCGGCCTGCTCGTCCGCCAAAACACTCCGCACACCGCCGGTAATCACACAGTGTGGCTTGGTTTATTGTCGTCACAGCGGGGAAAATTCTTGAATTTATTTCATAATACAGATCAGCTTAAATCTCGATTTCCTGACTACCATCCTTTGTACATGTTTTAGGTCTTCCAAGATCTGAACGTGAAAGATGCACCACGAATGTATTACAGGTATGTACGTGTATAATATATACGTGATCAGAGCACATGATGCATTGCGTCATGTAAAGTGTAAGTGATGATCTGGAATTTGTTGTGAAAGGTCATACACATAGTGGTCATTACTTATAAACACGTGACTGTCTGGTGTCTTACAGACCCTGGCTTGGCGATAAACTACCCGTGGCAGAGATGACGCGCAAACAGTGGATATCTCCACCATTTAAATAAAGGCACTCAACGACCTATCCACACGCGAAACATATTCTTGTTTCAAAATGATATTTTGACAGTCTCACGACAATATAAACACATTTATACAATACTTACATAAATAAATTCAGCATAAGTGTAAAATATACATGTACATATACTCGGATTTTTATAACTCGTTTACACTGTTTTTCGCTAACATTTTTGTTATGCTAAACGCTATCGTTCTATAACTTGGCATACTTCACCTGGAAGTCAAACGGCAATTTTCTACAAAATTCAACACACATATCACGAAAATTGAAAAAGTTGGCAATCTACCCCAATGTCAAATTTAGCCCTATTATTTAATTTCTGGGCCCGCACACAATTTTGTGCATTAGCTCGGTTTTGTAGCGGAGCAATGTTTCAAAATCAACATGTTTGTGAAGAATACACCCAATGTATCTCCTGGTTCAAAGTTACAAGAATATTTCGAATCCTGATGGATGTAAACAGGACCAATTCCTCGAATATGCTCAGATTCTCGAGATCCCGTTTTGATCTGAAATTTAACATTGAGGTAGATTGCCAACTTTTTCAATTTTCACGATAGCTGTCTGAAATTTGGTAAAATATTGCCGTTTGCCTCCCAGGTGAAGTATGCCAAGTTATGGAACGATAGCATTTAGCATCACAAAAATATTAGCGAAAAACTGTGTAAACGAGTTAGAAAAATCAGAGTATACATCTGTGTATGGTGTGATAGATTTTATATAATGAATCGTATCGGATTGCATTGCCAAGCGAGTACAAAACGCTTTTGCATAAAAATGAGTCACAATTCAGGTTTCCCTGATTCAAAGTCGATATGCATTAATCACTGCCTAGAAAATGTAGACCTGACATTGTATTGCATTGTTTGATTAATAAACTATGCTAACAAATATACATTCGTGTGGTTTACAATTATATGAGAAAAAATACAATGTGTATATGTATGTCTGCGTCAGCCGCATCCTATCGATTTGCGCGAATTGCGATCATACGATCAAAGTTTATGCTTATCATCAGCAGGGGCGGATCCAGAAATTTTGGGGGAAAGCCGTATAATACGTCTGTCTTTTCTTCCATTCTTGACCTATCCCGACCATAAATTCCATACAAATTCAACGGGGGGGGGGGGGGGGGTCAAGCTGGACTTTTTGAAGTCAAGGTAATAAGCATGGGGAAAGGTTTAAACGCAGGGGGTGATCATCAGTGTGCAGATCGATAGAATACAATCGATATACATGTATAATCAGCAGCCCAAAAGAGAACTGGTTTCATAGAATGTATACGTGTGCATATAATATATAGTAATGTTCCCGCATTATAGTATTTTATCAGTTAATCCTGAGTTTGGTCCGTGATACTCCGTACATCATATAGATGTGTCAGTGTAACATCTGTCTGTGTAGAAACTGATCACTGTTTGAGAAGTTCCTCCTTCAGCAAACGCCTTAGTATTTTTCCCGAAGCAGATTTGGGGATTTCGCTTCTAAACTCCACACCACCGCTCAGTTCTTTAAATTGCGCTACTTTTCCTGAAAAAAAAAACCCAAACAATTTTCCGCATTGTAGCAGATGATATCGATATACATAGAGTCAGGAGTAATTTTGGATATTGATTGGCGCTGGATAAAAGTACAGTTTGACACGACATATCCACACGAAGATACCTGTCTGGGGGTATACGATTCAGTGTTGTACCTTTGACGAATTGATGCACATCTTCAGTTGTGAGTGTTTGGTTCGGTGCCAGAACGACATACGCCCGAGGTAACTCCCCCGCTTTTTGATCCGGCTTTCCAATGACCGCGGCATCCTGAATAGCCGGATGTGTGACGAGCAACGCCTCCAACTCAGCTGGCGCCACCTGCAGTCAATCAGACAATCAGATATAGCGACGCGTATGCAATTTCATTTACCGGTATTATTTATTTGCAACTGTTAGGCCAAAAAAAAGTATCATGGTTCTGGTTATTGGGGTCCCCGAAAAAGTGATGCGACGACGCGATTTTCTTTTTTTTCTTCTTTTTTTTTTTTTCTTCTTTGCTAAAATTGACGGCCGATGACTAATCCGGTCGAATATGGCCCGTTTGGCCAACCATTTCCCCCTAAAATTGGCTGCTGATTAGCGACCCGGTTGAATATGCCCTGTTTGGCCAGCCATACACCAAGTTTTGCAATATCAAAGGCACTCGGGACCATTTTACTTGATCATTATCTCCAAAAAATCGGTGTACGAGTGTCAATTTACTAAAACCAAAAAAAAAAAAAGAAATTCACCTCTCAAAAAGTGATGCGCGCGATTTTTTTTAGTTTTTAAACAAAATAGCCCAAGGGCTTAGATAGGTTACCGACCAATACATATTATTATATATAATAGCTGTTATATATACTAACTATTTTATATTGTGGCCTTGAAAATAAGGTCAAGGTCAAATTTAAAGTCATGAGAGTATTCAGCATATTATTTGATTTCTTATACGTTCACAATTGCTTACTAAGCTGTAAATTCAGTACTAAGAGAGATATTAGTCATTATGTCATGTGACATTGAAAATGAAATCAAAAGAGAGAACATGAAAATTTGATAATAAACAAGATATTAGCCAAGTTGTCCTTGTGCACAATTGATTCCTAAGCTGTGAAGTCGATAATGAGCGAGACATTAGCCATTTTGTGCTCTGACCCTGAAAATGAGGTCAAAGGTCAAATTCAAGGTAATGACAATAATCAGCATATATCATTTCCTATGTGTCCATAATTGATTCCTAGTCTCTAATCTCAATAGTAAGTGAGATATTAGGCATAACGTGTCCCATTATAAAGCATAGGAGACTTTAACATTGGAAAGTCCTATTTGGGACCCTCCGAGAACATGAAAATGGCCGCCACACGCAGACCGGCGATTCAGGGGCAACGAAACTTATACATATCACAGAGGTATGTGAGAGCAATCTTTTGAAATAAAAATCTCAAAACTGTCTGAACAGTTTTTGAGAAAATGGCCGCCAAAGTCAGAAATTGGCCGTTTTTCGGCGAAAATGGCCGCCATTTTAAGAAAAATGTGAAAATCGAAAAATAAGAAGAAAATCTTTTTGTTTACCTGAAGTGAATGTTTACCTGAAATCCTTTAAATTTGATTAACTCTTTTAATCGGTCCGTTATGATCGCGTTTCCACTCTCGTCATAATACCCGATATCACCTACAAATAAGTAGAAAGATGTCATCAACTAGTACGAATACATGTACATGGTTTGTTCCAAAACGCATTTCGAATAATATTTCAGAATATATTTGTTTTATTTTGAGTACATACTTCCAATGTTTGTTTACATGGATACTATGAGATAGCACGGGCTTCAGACCCCAATACCGCATGATATTCGCCTGAATGATAACACAACTTCCATTCGAACGTCATTCCGTATTACCCGCATGAAGCCCACGATACAGAAGATATTGGGAGGTCGCGTGACTTCAGGCAAATATCACACCGTATTGGGGTCTGAAGCCCGTGAAAACTTATATATATATATATATAGAAATGTCGAGGGATTGGCCAATCAGGAGGCGCGCATTTTCAGCAATCCAATGATGAACATATATTATATATTTATTTCATTTCTGCAAATTTATGTTGAATATTGACCTGTGTGTAGGAATCCGTTCACGAGGGTGCTGTCTGTGGCGTTCTGGTTTTTGAAGTAACCTTTCATGACCTGAGGGCCACGCACACAAATTTCCCCTTCCTCCCCCTGCCCCAGGACTTCACCGCTCTCCACGTCGATTACCTGTCGGTTACAACCACTCTTTAGCATTGAAACTGATGGAAAAATGGTACATGTACATGTACCGTGAGATAATATAGCTTTGTGCAGTTCCCCGGTCCCACCTTGTAATCTGTATTTGATATTGCCGGTCCGACCGTGTGATATCGAATCTCTCAGGATACAATGCGTCAATGGGCTGGCTTCAGTCAATCCGTAACCTGAAATAATCCACCCAAACTCTCAGTATCAAACATGTGGTCATCCTCGACATGGTGTAATACAAGAACTGTACCAGTTCAAACTGATTCGAATTCAGTTTGAAGTGGCGCCATGATAACAGCATTTTCGTGTTTTCTCGATCGTGTCATCCGACATGATACAAATGTCATTGAATGTACACAGCGTACGGGGGATAGATCACATGTTGACGACATGATACAAATGCCATTGAATGTACACTGCGTACGGGGGACAGATCACATGTTGACGACGTGATACAAATGCCATTGAATGTACACAGCGTATGGGGGACAGATCACATGTTGACGACATGATACAAATGCCATTGAATGTACACAGCGTATGGGGGACAGATCACATGTTGACGACATGATACAAATGTCATTGAATGTACACAGCGTATGGGGGACAGATCACATATTGACGACATGATACAAATGCCATTGAATGTACACAGCGTATGGGGGACAGATCACATGTTGACGACATGATACAAATGCCATTGAATGTGCACAGCGTATGGGGGACAGATCACATGTTGTCACCTTGTCGGAAGTAGGCGTTCTTGTTGACCTTCTCCAAGGCCTCCGCGATCATTTCCGGTCCACAGGGGGCAGCACCCACAAACAGTGAGTCCACGCTGCTCAAGTCGTACTTGGCCACCAGAGGGTGCTTGGCTAGGAACAACACTATCGGGGGAACCACGTGCAAAAATTCGGCCTGCCGAACAACAAAAGTCACAAAACGTCATGTATAATCCTCTCAGTGATTGAAAGAGACTCCTAGTATCAAGGGCGGATTTAGGGGGGGGGGGGGGGGGGGGGGAGGCGATGGGAGCGATCGCTCCCCCCCAAAGGCTCCACGATTTTTGGACAAGCACAAAAAAAAACCAGAATCGTCACAAACGCGATCTATAAGGTTTCGGAATACATGCCACTCAAACAAACGCAGTCTAAGGATACCTCAGGCAGAAATCCAGAAGCTCTACAGGTCTAAATCGATGCCAAACTTGTTTTCAATGTAACGGAGGACCAACACGTTACTGACTGGCGATTAATCGGTTGAAGGATTTTCGAAATTCGCATCGTGATGTTGCTTCATATGTTTACACTTGGAATAAAATAGTTATTACTGATTGACTTTGGTTTCTGGTCACTGAATTCAATCTATGTTCTGACACATCTGATTCCAGACTTTTGTCAAATGGTGTATATCTGTTATTGTTATAATTGGGTCAAAAGAAAGACCTACTGGTAGACAGGGTCGTACCACTGGGGTTTGAAGTGGGGGTGGGGGCATTCAATCCGGCAGGGGGTTTGGGCCCCCAGAAGCTGAATTTATTTAAATATCCAGTGACATTACCATGTGGAAAATGAGATAATGTGTAAAATATTGACCGCACAGCAAGATCTGCATGGGCGGATCCAGGATTTTACAATTGGAGAGGAGGTTCGCAAATATCAGAGACAATGCATATGGGCGTGGGGGCTGGGGCCCGCTCAGTGCCCCCAGAAGCTGAGAATAATAGTTTCTCAGTGTGTGTTTTGAGCATATATTGAGATATGAGATATGATACAAGATTGAGATATTTATGGGGTATATATGACGAAAAAGAATACCGTACATGTTGATGCATTTGAAAACCCTCATTGAGTAGAACTGAACAGTTTTTACATTGTGCTCATGCATATGTTTCACCATTTGTTCGAAATTCGGAAAATTATAATTATTTATCACATGTAAAAATGTCATTCATGTCGTTTGCATAATAATCAGATGTCAGAATATGCTGTTAAATTCTACAAAATTAATGTCAATGTGTGTAAATTGTTGAAACCTTGGAGGAATCAGAATACCAACACCCTGCAAATAGCGTTTTGTTCAGTTCGAATATTGCTTTCATCCACCTTTCTTCATTATGTCCTATCTCTTTCTCCTCTACCCCCCCCCCCCCTTTCGCTTTCCTATTTATTGTTAGTCTGAAAAGGGAAGGCCGGGGTAAGGACCAGAACATGCATGGTTGCATTTAAACTTGATTATTTATGATCAGACATAACTTTTGTGAAAACCCACTTTTCGAAATGCACGGCAATCATTTCCTCCCTCGTTAATGACAACCCTCACGCCAAGATCCGAGCCAAAAGAGATGTTGATATAAGCATATATGCTTTTTCGTCAATTGTTGTAAAATAAATAAAGTTTAAAATATATATGTCATACGACATATTCAATTATCGGTAGATATAACGTCATGGATTCTCAATTCACACACAGAAAATCGTTGGATCTGAAGAGTATGTTAGGTGTCCTTGAAACGCACAGAATCAACCAGAGAACATCTAGACCCCTCCAGCTTCTGAGCCCCTGTGCGGGCCCCAGATCCCACGCCTATTGTCAAGGATTCTCTCCCGTAATACAGGGCCCTGCATGATGACCCCAATAAAAATCCCGGATCCGCCCCTGTCTAGGTTGACCAGCAGGCAAACGAAGTATAATACCAATAAAATACGAACACACGAACGATAATGGGTCTAATCTTTTCACATTATATCAAGACCAAAAAACCCTATCATGTCGATCCATTGCACTACTGAGGTCGTACCCGGTGTTTACTGACGGCTGAGAGGTAGACCTCGGGGTCAAACTTGGGCATGACGGCGATGGTGACTCCGGCCTTGAACCCGGCCAGCATCACGATCACCTGGCCGTAGATGTGAAAGAATGGCAGAAATCCGACCAGTGTCTTGCCAGGCTGGTGCCGCATCACGCTGTCGTGTCTGTAACCATCGCACAGTAGCAACAGTGGTCAGTTTAGATGAGGTTAATTGTATACGTGTCGGGAATAGTCACATCATTGCCAGTATTACGGGAATATATGGACCATACGAAAACGATGAATGCAATCAACACTTGACCATTCACCTCATCTGCTCTATGTTGGCGATGATATTGGTGTGTGTGAGCATGACGCCCTTGGGTAGCCCGGTGGTACCACTGCTGTAGGGAAGGGCCATGATGTCTTCACTCGGTGAGACAGGTGTGTCCTCGGGGAACCTGAGCCCGTCATCCGCCAGCAGTTGGGAGAACGGGCGACAACCATCGCATTCATTGAACACAATAATCTCCTGTAGGGCGGGATGGAGCATGCAACAAAACCAGTAGCGAGAGGTGGAAATAGATCTCCAATAAATTCAATTATTGGAGTTCAAACTTACTTTCACACTTGGACATTTAGCTGAAGTTTCCTTGGCAATATGAGCCAATTCGCTGATGGTGATTATAAACTTGGACTCCGAGTGACCAACAGCATGTGTTAATTCTCCTAAAGCAATTTAAGAAATAAATACAATAATACAATAATAACTAGCTACATTTTGTAACCAATAATACTACAAGTACAAAGATACATACACTGTCTGTACCAAGCTTGAATATGATGTTTAAAACAATATGATGCTTGATATGATTTTTAAAACAATATAATACCTTACATGTATTACAAGAAAATATGAACAGTTATGAAGTGGAGGACACAGCATTTTGTCTGCATCTGCATAAGAGGAGGTAGTCTTCTGTTGGAGCACGTGCTTCTATTAGAACCAAAAAGGTATATATTTTGAAATGGGGGGGGGGGGGGGTGGGGTGGGGGTGGCATTTTACACGTACCAGCCGTGTACAGCGGGTTGACGGCACTGACCACGGCCCCAGTGAGGGAAGCAGCCAAGTACATGATGGCCCACTCTATGGAGTTCGGCGCCATTATTGTGATGACGTCATCTTTGCCGAGTCCCAACCGCGAGAGGGCGCTGGCGACGCGTACGATACTGTCGTGTAACTCAGCATACGACAGCTTTCGGTTCGTAATAGCATCCACCTGTGACGACCGGGGGGGGGGGGGAGATGTAATAAAGTATACGCGTGTAACTAGTCAAACATGCAAACAATGTCGCTTAAAGATTAACCGGCAATATCAGCATGATTTGACAAATATTTATCATGTAAATGGACACGCACACCATACACATGATACATGCACTATTATATCCTTCAATGGAACATTTATTTCACGATGTACAATTATTTTACTACATATTCTTGTTTGCTGATCGAAACAAAGCAACATTGAATTTCAACAGACCTACTTGATAATACGCGGTGTGACCTCACATAGAAATCAATAACCCATTTGTTTTGTGGTGTATTTTATTCTCGGCATTCAATTGGTTTGTGAAAAAATACCTGTTTATATATATTATAGTGTATATCACTATTGGGTTACACCGGAAATTATTGCGCAGTTATGAGTAGACGTGCTATCGAGTGAACGTTCGTACCAGCATTCATGTAGGTTATTTCCAGAGAGAACGGAAATAAGCAGTTTTTTAGTTTGAGAAACCGTTCCATCAATAATGAAAATCGTTCATTCAACCCATTATACCGTTCAGATGGTTTGACGAACAGTCCAACCCATATACTTTCAGATTTCGTTTAATATATCCAGTGCATACGGTGGCTGATATATGACATCTAAATTTTTTTTGCAGGACACCAATTTAAAAAAATAGCTAAATTTTCTATTCGTGGATAAAACTATTCTATTCGCAAATAAAACGTTCTATTCACGAATAAAACGTTCTATTCGTGAATAAAACGTTCTATTCACGAATAAAACGTTCTATTCGCGAATAAAAAATTCTATTCGCGATGTATCAATGTGATGTATAGAAGTTTTGTTACTCATAGGAATTGTAACTTATTGAGTATTATTCGCGAATAGAACGTTTTTTTCGCGAATAGAACGTTTTATTCGCGAATAGAACGTTTTATTCGTGAATAGAATGTTTTATTTGCGAATAGAATAGTTTTATTCATGAATAGAATATTGTGCTTTTTTTTCAAATTGGTGTCCTGAAAAAAAATTCAGATGTCACATATCAGCCACCGTAAGTGCAATGTTTGTCAAACTGAACGAAAGATATAGCGAGGGGATGGTGGAATATTTTTGTGCATATCTTGTTCTATACATATTCGGTGTTGCGTAAAGTTGCGCCATGCAAGTTTTTTGTATTAGAAGTGGGCCACAGACTTAGTTTAAATACCACCATATATGCAATAGAGAAACCATAAGAGACAGTAGCGGTTAGTGTATCCAACAATTCAGTCAAGCGAGATGTTGTCGCATGAACCATCGTCTCTCGAGAGTACATCCTCTATTTCAGTTTGAAAAAATAGGTCGACACAGAGTTCACATTTGCCATAGAGTCATATCACGGGATCTACACAGTCAGAGAATGCTCAATATTGAAATGCACATAAATATAGGTGTGAGCACAGACAACGCTATCTAGAACATACATTTACATTCACGAATGAACCGTAGAGTACAGCCAAAGAAACAATATGTTCGAAATCCAAAGGTTGGTATATATACGTGTGGGTCAGATAACATTATCATGCAATACACATGTCATATAGTTACTTGCATATCGATGGGTTTATAATTGTCTTTGATTTCAGGTTCTAATGTCCAACTACGGTCAGAGTAGAATTGACATCGTTATATATAATTATGATGTCATCCGAAGTTACGTGTATAACCATGATAAAACTATGTAAGTTTATAAAGTTGACTTACGAGTGCAATGTTGTTACCAAACTTCTCGAAGTCGCTCATGACGTACTGCGCGACCGTCTGCATGGGAACGTCGACGTCACCCAGGGGGCTTCTGACCACTCCATCGGAGCCCACGAGGGGACAGGGTGTGGTTTCCATGGACACCCATCGTCTCCCTGTGGTCGTGTTGCCTAGCGACAGCGAGGGCCGCCCAGCCCAGGGACTAGCCGTGTACGCGTTTTTCCTGAGCTTGCCGGGAGAAGACGGTGGAGGCTGGCCGCAGCACACACTCAGAAACGGCAGGCTTTCCGAGGTGAATGTCCGTATTTGCTGAGAGTTCCTGGCAGCGTGCCTCAGTCCAGAAAACAAACCTCGCTGCATCATGAGCTCGCGATCCTGACACGCATGTAATTATATTCGAGCTGCATAACATGTATACCAGCTATCCGTTCCCTGTACTTCCACTCTGTCTTAAATTGCGTTTTGTGAGCAAGAGCACGACATTAGCATGAATAGTTGAAGAAAATAAACACAACATTTCCATACACAGACTAGGCCTAAATGTCTAGAGCACTATATAGCTATGCGTTCCTACACCCTGGCCATGGCCCAAGCTCAACTTTAGGCCATTCGCTATCTAATGTCTGAGAGCAAAGTTTGTCAGTCACGTATCGGTCGGGCTTTTGCTGTTCCGCTCATGCCCCGAGAAGAACTATTCAATACGGTGGCTCTTTTAGGACATTGCTCTTTTATTATTTTTTTAAAAAAAGTTTGAAATATTTCTGGCACATATTTAATCATTTTATACGCGTATTTAATATTTTATATGCGTATTTAATGATTTATTATGCATATTTATTATTTAAACTTTATTTATTTTACAACAATTGATGGACAAGCATCAGCTTATATTAACATCTCTTGTTGGCTCGGATCTTGGCGTAAGGGTGGTCATTAGTGTGGGAGGAAACCAGAGAACCTGGAGAAAACCCACTTGCTCGGTTTGGCGACCATATACCACCTCACATACTGCCGAGGCCGGGGATCGAACCCGCGCCTAAACCGACTGCATTGGTGAGAAGTCAGCCCACTTACGAACTGAGCTAACCGAGCAACCGGGCAATTCAATATTTTATATGCATATTTAATCATTTATTACACTATTTAATATTTTTTATGCACATTCAATATTTTTACGCATATAAAAAATTTATATTAATTTTATACGAGTAATTAATATTTTATATGCATATTTAATCATTTATTACGCATATTTAATATTTTATATGCATATTTATTCATTTATTACGCATATTTAATATGTTTTATGCATATTTAATATTAAATACGCGTATTTAATCATTTATTACGTGTATTTAATATTTCATAAGCGTATTTAATATTTAATATGCATATTTAATCATTTATCATGCATATTTAATATTTTTTATGCACATTTAATATTAAATACGCGTATTTAATATTTTATATGCGTATTTAATCATTTAGTACGCATAATTAATATTTTGTATGCGTACTTAATAATTTATTATTATTAGAAATATTATTATTGAAAATTTCGAATACACATTAAAAAAAATTGAATACACGTTGTTAAATGATTAAATATGCACATAGAATATTAAATATGCGTAATAAATGATTAAATATGCATATAAAATATTAAACACGCATATAGAATATTGAATACACGTAATAAATGATTTAATACGCATATTTAATATTAAATATGCATGAAAAATATTAAATACGCATAATAAATGATAATTTATGCATATAAAATATTAAATATGCATAATAAATGATTATATACGCGTATAAAATATTAAATACGCGTATACAATATTAAATATGGGAATTAAATGAATAAATATGGGTAAAAAATATTAAATATGCATAAAAAATATTAAATATGCGTAATAAATGTTAATATTAAATATGCATATAAATTATTAATGCATAATAAATGATTAAATACGCATATAAAATATTAAATACGCGTATAAAATAATTAAATACGCCCGACTGATATTTCAAACTTAGAACAAAAATAGAATAAAAAGGCAATGTCCTAAAAGAGCCACCGCAATACACATTAAAAAATTCGAATACACGTATTAAGTGATTAAATATGCATATAAAATATTAAATATGCATAATAAATTATTAAATATGCGTATAAAATATTAAATACGCATATATAATATTAAATACATGTAATAAATGAATAAATACGTGTATTTAATATTAAATACGCACAAAAATATTAAATATGCGCAATAAATTATTATATATATGCATATAAAATATTAAATACGCATATGTAATATTAAATAGGCCTACACGTAATGAATGATTAAATACGCGTACTTAATATCAAATATGCGTAAAAAATATTGAATACGCGTAATAAATGATTAATTATGCATATAAAATATTAAATATGCATAATAAATGATTATATACGCCCTACATTTAAATACGCGCTACAAATATTTGAAATTTTTAAAAAATAAAATAAAAAGGCAATGTCCTAAAAAAGCCACTGTAATTCAATGCATTCCACACGAGATATATGCTGCCTAAGTATCCACTTGTTCCACTTGTACGACTCGTATGTCTTTCGTATACGACTGGAGCATCGGTTACGGTGATTGACTCGTACACCTTCGAGTCAGTCAATGGAAAGGGGTCGTGTCAAAAGCTAATGAAAATACCTGAATGCGTGACGAAATATTTATATAGACATCAATATAGAGAAAACCCGCTGTCTCTCACTGAAAAGGAGGTACAAATAATAACAATAAGAACCCCATCAAATAATGGTTAGAAGTCAGGCTCACTCAGTACCTCTCACATTTTGTGATACATGTTCAGTCGTACCCGCGCATGTCTACATAGCACACATATTCACTAACACTTTGGCAACCATGCAGACGTCATCATGCATACAAAGATGTTGCTGTGCTTTCTTCCATCGTCTTCATGGGGGATGGATGATGGATCATCCCTGCTGATAGAGAACCGTCTGGCTTTGAAATTCATTTTGCATGTGTTGCTGCGTGTTCACAAAAGTTTTGTTGCTTGTACAAGAATGAACAATTTGAAGGAGATAGAAATCGACATCTCCTAAACGCTGGTACATTGTTACACTGGTACATATGGTGTACGATGGCGGCCACCTCGTGGCCTCGTGGGCTTAGTATATATGCGAGGCCACGAAGCGAGGGCACGAAGCGAGGCCACGAAGCGAGGGCACGAAGCGAGGCCACGAGGCCACGAAGCGAGGCAACGAGGCCACGAAGCGAGTCCACGAGGCCACGAAGCGAGGCAACGAGGCCACGAAGCGAGTCCACTAGGCCATGAAGCGAGTCCACGAGGCCACGAAGCGATGGCACGCTTGTATCTTCTGGAAAGCTGACCAGTAACTTGAGGAGTTTTCTAATTGCTATTATTCATCAAAGCTAACACTTTTTGTTCTTGGCACTCAGAGGATCGAATAATAAAACAACTTATGTGCCTCGTTGCCTCGCTTCGTGGCCTCGTGGCCTCGCATATAAACTAAGGCGAGGCCACGAGGTGGCCGCCATCGTACACCATAGCTACAAGCATTGTGAGGCGTATTGGGTAATCAGTTGTATTGACGCATATATGTGTATCACAGTGCTTGTATCAGCATACCCGGAAACCATCTTTTAGAAGACATCAAATAAACTTGACGTGATGAGCTGTACATTTACTGATGATTGCGCATCTAACAATTACAGTACATGTACTCATGAAAAAATGGTACATGTATTTCAAGATATGTGGCCCCCATAGGCACGGATATATTATTCTGCCCAATCATACTAACCGTCCACTCCTTCCAGATCCTTATTGAATCTAGAAGTACAATCAACATAGCACCATATTGGCCCAGATAGGTTGCACTGTCACTCAGTACTACTCATTCCACTGCATCTATAGGCATAGTTATAGCATATAAATTTTTGCTGTTGTCATGCCCTGAGGCGAATCATTCAATGCGCGGCCTAAGTATCATATCCTGCGATTTCCTCCCCAGTCAAGAATGTGAGTTCACAGTGAATTCAATTTGTAACCTCACAGTGACATCACAGTGACATCACATGATGAGTTCGCAGTGTGAGGTTCCTATGATATTGATGTGAGTTAGCACAAATAATTAATGTTAATAACATTGTTAGTGTAGTAACTAAACTGCGTTTGAACGATTTTCATTTCTGATTTCAAGACAAAGTTCCACAAAATAAACGCCCCCTTAAAATTCCAAGTATTTAGAAGTCCGAATTTTGATAAATAATATTGACCGTCATTACTCATAGAAGTGACATCACAGTGAACTCATGTTATTTCATAGGTGTGAAGTCACAGTCATGAAGTCGGTATGAAGTCACAGTGACATCACACCTGTGAGGTCACACGGTGATATCACAGTGAGTTCATTCTGACTTCATGTGACAAATTCACATTTGAGTTCACAATGAGTTCACATGATATCACAGTGATGTCATGATGAACTCACTTCTTGACTCGGTCTATATTCAATAAGGATAAAAAAGGTGACAGACGAATTAAATGACATTCATTTAGTGGGCTCGTAATGGCAGTTCAAAAGTTCATCAAAGACACAAAACGTTTCAACTAATTCATATCCTAACGCTGCCAGCTACATGTGCGTTATTGTATTTGTCTCACTATGCACCGATGGTTGACATTTGGCTTCACGTTGGTTTATTTCTTTGCTTTGGATGTTGAGTTGGCATTCATGGCATAAAAGTTACATTTATAGATTTTTGTAGCATTTGCCTCTAGTCCGCACATTTTATCATAGATTAAATGCATCTTTATGTATGTGCATTATATATAGTTAGTGAATACGCATGGCAAATTGTGTACAAATAAGATAAAAATAGCATTGTGTGTCCTGAACTGTGTCCTGTATATACATGTACATGTGTATATATGTTATTTTGGCACCTTGCAGTTACAGTGCGCATGTATATATGTTGCATAGACCTTAATACAGGGCTCTGCCCTGTTGGTCAATGCCGAGCTTTCTCCTTAAGGACGAATTGCACGTAAAATCCCGAATCTCGAACGCACCAGTTCTCCATTCACGTATAATGTAAATATAAAGGTAACAAAATCATGAACTCGCAAACATCCATTTGGCACCAGAATTTACTGTGGCGACCTGTAGCCATCAAGGATCACCAACCGAGACTTGGTTCTTGACTAAATATGATTAATTGTCTGATAATTGTAATTTTCAAATGTCATTTTGTGACTTATTTCTCAAAAGACAAGGTACACTCAAAACATGCCCAACGGCAGGATTATTTTTTTTTTTACTGTGGACAACTAGTAATGCTAGTAAAGCTCACTGGTGAGTTGCGCTCGGGTGCACCAAATCCGCCTATTGTATTCCTCTCTCAGAAATTCAAGTCGTCTATGCATCTATTATTGGATGGTCAAACAACAAAGCGTACATACCAACAACAGCTTTTTTTGTAACGCTGAAGATACTATGCGTTGTTTGCTGGCGCGTGTAAAAGTGATATCTATAATCATCAATTTGTACAATCGCTGTGATACTTTTTATAGAACCATGTCTTGGTTCATCATCCGTGGCTATACATATCTCTGTTAATGAAGTTTCAAGAAGGACGGTTGGGTAGTCTTGCTGATTTTGTTACCTTTATGTTTACATTACAAATGAATGGGAGAGCGTGTCACATAGTGACAATTTATAATATTTGGGGCATGTATGTATTCATTATTTTGCACCACACTGTAGCCAGTACCAGTCCCATCCTTAGTTCGGTGACGTTTCCGCATGGTTGGAGTTCTGCCAGGTGTGAGGTATTGTGTGTTGTACTGGTGAGTTGTCTGGTGAGTTGATTCGTCATATGACTGGGATTATATATTGTTCCATTTGCTCTGGTTAGAGTAAATGTTTCTATTTTTAGATCTTGTCCAAATTCGTGTGTAGACGCGGCGCTGGGTGGCACAGCAATATAAGTCAGGCATTCTGTGTAGTGGTCAGAGAGAGACAGAGATAGAGAGAGAAACAGAACAACTTGGATTGCAGACTGTGTGTCTGACGTGCAGCATGTGAAAGATGTGAACTGATATTGTGAAGCTGTTGGAAGCTATTTTGCCATTATGTTGGCGACGTCAATTTGTGGACGTATTTTGAAATTGTGAACTATTTGCGTTTGAGATACTATTTGAGATGCTGCTGATTTGTTGATTATATTATTGTGGGAGCTGCATTGGGATTTTATATACAACTTTTGGATATTGTGGTTTTACTGACCTAAAGAATGCCTGTCTGATTATTGCTGTGACCAGAGACCAGTGGCCGTGAGTATTCGTATCATTTTCTCATTTCATTCATGTCATTTGTACTGATTTTGTAGTAAAGAACTACACGTAGTCTCGTAATATATGACCTTGTGGGTTATGTTATGATTCCAATAATGGTTCGGTCTACAAAACCTATGTTTTGGTAAACAAATATTACTACGGCATTTATTTCTGATTCTAGTTTTCCTGTATATACCTGATGTTCGAGTCGTATTCGTGATTCATGTGCCACTTCGCCCTCCCTTTGTGTGACAAGTACCCTTGGTCGCGTCCAACAGATGAACATTCAGTAACTGCGTCCGCGCAACATTACATCATGTGACCTCTTCGTGGGACTTCGTACTTCGTGGGATCGTCGTGGGATTGAAACACCGTTGGAGTGACAGTGTGTGTGTGTGTGTGTGTGTGTGTGTGTGTGGTGTGTGTGTGTGGTGTGTGTGTGTGGTGTGTGTGTGTGGTGTGTGTGTGTGGTGTGTGTGTGGTGTGTGTGTGTGTGTGTGTGGTGTGTGTGTGGTGTGTGTGTGTGGTGTGTGTGGTGTGTGTGTGTGGTGTGTGTGTGTGTGGTGTGTGTGGTGTGTGTGTGTGTGGTGTGTGTGTGTGGTGTGTGTGTGTGGTGTGTGTGTGTGTGGTGTGTGTGTGTGTGGTGTGTGTGTGTGTGTGTGGTGTGTGTGTGTGTGTGGTGTGTGTGTGTGTGTGGTGTGTGTGTGTGTGTGGTGTGTGTGTGTGGTGTGTGTGTGTGTGTGGTGTGTGTGTGTGGTGTGTGTGTGTGGTGTGTGTGTGTGGTGTGTGTGTGTGGTGTGGGCGCACCGGTGTAGCGTGTGAGGTTTCATACACGTCCAAAGATGCCTTGTGAGGTTTTTAGAGCATGTGAGGTAAACCTCACATTCGATTTTGTTCAAAATTCGTTTGCACGCGTTTCACGTCATTTCCAAGCCTTTTTTCGTTTGTGAGGTTATTCCAAACTCGGTGGATGTGAGGTTTTTGGGGTGTGCACACGTTTGCAGTGACTGTGCACACAGCTGCTAAACCATTCGCAAGATGGCAGCACTGTTCTGGCTGTGTCCTGTCCTGTGCTGTCTGCGCTGGAATCGTCGACCTCGCGTGCGTCACCCACACGAACGCAGCCTCTCTTTCACTGCCTGGCTGATGGGCTGATGGCTGCTGGCTGCGCATCGACTCGAGTCGACTGACAAAAGGTAAAAGTTTTGTTTAGTATGCCTATAGGCCTATTCTGGGCTTGACAGTAACTACTTTCTTAATAAACAAGCGTGAAGCGAGTCGTTGAAAGATTTGATGCAGTGCTCGAACCAAATTAGGCCTATGTTTTGACAGTTTTGCTGTAGATTCTCTATTATCGCTCGGGTCCAGTCAGGACACACATATGGTGGCGCACGTGATTTCTGGCTCGTCACTCGTGACATTGACCAGTTTCACATGTCAGGTCACGGACGCCACGACCTCACGAGTCGCGACCCTCATTCCCAAATATCAAATTATGACTGCCAGGTAATCCACGTGCCAACTCTTTAGCCTAGTCCCCACATTATCTGGACTGGTGTTATGTACAGTAACAGTAGTCAGTACACTTATGTTTTTAGGCTGTCCAAGCGACGCGAGCTCCACTCGCTTGCAGCTTGATCTGGTTTTTAGCAGTTTAGGGGAACACTTGCATAAGCTCGGCTTCTGTTCTCCTTTTCATCAAAATTAGGGCCTGGACGAGTCGAAGGGTACCCCCCTATACGTTCCTAATTTCAGCAGGTTCCCAAAGTCGGTCACCTGTTTTGGTTTCATTCTGGATCAAATTTGTCAGCTCATGGGCATTTTATTTTGTTCACAATAGCAAATGGTTTTATTTTCCTTGGCCTGGGCTAGTTTTTACATATTATTTTCACTGTTCTGCTGCTTCTGCAATTACATAGGTCCCTGTAATATTTCTGCGATAGCATGGATATATATGCTGATAAATTTATGTGAGGTACAAAAAATATGCATTTCTTGGACCACCAATGGCACCATCCAATATAACCAATAGAATGGTGAATAACGTCATCTACACATTTAAGTGTATTGTTTGTAAACTTTCGTGTTTAATGGAATGATTTATAAAGATGTGAACATCAAATATTACATTTTTTTTACATCCTATCAATGTCGAGTGACTGACTTTAGGAATGGCTTTGGAGAACATGGAGGTGCTCAGCATGCAATGTTTAGACGTGTGTTGTAGCACATTGTGTGCATATCTCAAGATAAATTTATGTGTCATGACAAAGACATAGTACCAGTGTCTAAGTAAAACTAAACAAGGTCCCATCAAACATGGCTACATATCCAGTATGTGGATACCCCCTCTTAGGTGACTGACTTTAGGACATGTAGGAACGTACCCGACCTCGGGTCGGGTCAGAGCAATACCCGGGTCGGAAATTTGCTACCCGTACCCGTGAGTGAGTGTTCAATAATAAATTAGGCCCGAATTGCAGATTTATGAGAAATTAACCAGAAAAACTAAAATATGCCAACAAAAAGTTGAACAAAATGTTGTTTTATGATGTCATGTGACCGTATGTCAGGACATAAACACCGACATTTACAGGACATGAAAACACATTTACAGGCTATAGTCATTCTTATAAACTTTCACGGGTACCCGGGGCGGGTCGGGTCGGGGCACTCGGGTACCGGTTCGGAAATTCACTACTCGTCCTGGCCCTAAACTTTTCCAACTCCCAATTTGTTATTAGACACTAGACCTATAGCCCTACTATATGGTGACATGGTTGATAGAATAAATGATGCTATTATATGCCTCATCAGTGCAACGCTGTCTCATTCAATGTGATTTTGTGAGTGCAATAAAAAACGGTACTGTACACACTCACACACTTGGGAGACAAGTGCTGAGATCAGCTTAGTGTAAAAGTACTAATTTTCGCGTGGTACTTATTTCGCTTATTGGCAGTAATATCGCGGTAATGGCAGATCCGCGAAATTGAATACCTCGCTAAAAGAAATCTCCCGTGAAAATTAAATTTTGCTGTGTGTCTGGCCTTCCATACACTATTGCCAATTATCGCACGGTACACAGACACGGCAGTTGCTGGCGCAACCGCGAGTGAGCGACTGAGAATAGGTCAAAAATATGATTTGTATCATGACAACTTGCCACTAATTATAGGTTCAAATGAAAATTAAGCTAATTGTCCATGTTTAGCAAAAGTGTGATACATTGTTGCCCATATTTGTAACATTTCCCAGTCCACCCCCTCAATGGAATGACTGAGAATAGTAGGATTCATGAGAAATGGATCAATAGGGGGGGGGGGGGGGGTGACTAGATGGGTGACTAGATAAGTATAGGGTGGTATTTTAGTTGGAAATAAATAACCATACAAATACAATTATTTGGTACTTCAGAGTATTATTTTGTGAACTTTACAGGATGTTTCTGTGGGTGATTGGATTACCAG
Organism: Terebella lapidaria; assembly: GCA_949152475.1. Classification (NCBI taxonomy): domain Eukaryota; kingdom Metazoa; phylum Annelida; class Polychaeta; order Terebellida; family Terebellidae; genus Terebella; species Terebella lapidaria. The sequence goes on from OX424555.1 coordinate 9,770,701, forward strand.
ATGTGCCCCGGGGCATGAGGTGGCCGGCTCGTTTCCTGCAACACTCAAGCAGGAAAGATGATAGTGTGGACATTTACCTCCCCTCCGATGATGCTGAGTGAGTATTCCTTGATTTATATACAATAAGGCTTATTTACAAATAATAAATCCAACCGTGGGATTCGCATATTTTTTCCTGTTGTGCCCTTTTCCAATATATGTACGAGTTCCTAAAATATTGTCATCTCGAATGTTTTTTTCTCTCCATGCATGAATGACTACTCGTGGGAAATTCCATGCTTAACATGCTTACTAGTAAGAGGAACTCGCAAAAATTTAAACTTTGTTTTGTCACATTTAGGGTTTCCACATACACAGGAAAGAAATTACAGTACGTGAATCGGATGCTTCATCGGCTCATCGCCAAAATATTGTACTAGGAACCTCCAGTTAAATCCAGTATGAAAGCAGAGAAATACCTAAATATTACTACTACTTACACTCTCACAATATCAGAATTCCTAAAATATAGCACTGCAGCAGACATATTTAGAGACATCAAACTATAGATACCAAGAAAATATTGCCATGTATTTTTGGGAATATGCAATTTTGTTGCCCTGTGGAATGGAATATTCCCGAGGCGAGCTATACGAATATATATAATAATAATTATTGTTTGCCTCAGATATGCTTCATCCGTAATGGTTTCAGGTCAGCATTGCAAGCAGCCTAATATTATTCAACATTACAATCTCTGTGGTTACTACATCAATGTACTGTAAACTCTTCAAATATTTATTAACAACGGGGCTAAATCACAGCATAAACACAGCATATTTATTATTTAAAATCCTCTTAATTATGGCCCAAGTTACATATATTTTGCATTACGGAGATTACATACTGTATACGACTAATGCGTATGCACCACTGTACACTATTCAACCAACAAATGGCAAAATATTATACTTAGTAGATGCATTCCCTGCAAAGTTAAAAAGTTGGTCTGGGGTGGGATTTTGCAGGGCAGGTCTCGGGATCGGGTTCGGTTTGGGGGGGGTCCGATTGGGGGGGGGGGGGGGGTGAGTCGATTCGGGGACCTCAACAAAATCAAAGCTTGTTTATCCATTGCTAAGAAGTGTGTGAAATGATGTGATAGATGATGTCAGTGGTTCGGGTCTTGGGGTTCCTGGTCTGTGGATCCGCATGTCAGGTCTGGGGGTCCAAGGGTACAGGTCTCGAAGTTAACGACTGCCCGGGACAGGTGAAACTCAGTGGCGGGCAGGCTAATCCTAGCTGTGTGCTGTCTAACAGGACAGGTGTGACAGTGGCACAGTGCATTTTTACCGAAAAGTTTTCTGTGTAACAGAGATGCTGTTGTTACCCTCTGCTCGACTTTTCGTACCTCAGTAAACTCGGACCAGTAACTCTTTCGAACCCAGCGTTTCGCACACATAGCCATGTTATAACAATGTTTATGATGTTATTCCGGTCCGTTTTTTTAAGTTTACCGGCCCTTTGGGCCGATAAGCTATTATCATGGTTTTTCGTCCGTCGTCCGTCCGGGTCTGTAACTTTTTTTTGGCATGATGAATTTCCCCATAAATCTGTCAGAACATACCTTAGGCCAATATCTAAAAACTTTTTTTAAATTTTTTTGATTGAATCGTTTTTGCCGATTTGGGGGCCATTTTTGACGAAAAATTGCCATGTTTGGACTTTGGTGGCCATTTTCTCAAAAACTGTCTGATCAGTTTTGAGATTTTTGATTCAAAACATTTCTCTCATGTACCTCTATGACATGTATAAGTTTCGTTGCCCTTGAATCGCCGGCATGCGTGTGGCGGCCATTTTGATTTTTTTACGAGTCGGCGAAAAAATTTTTTTTGGTCTCAAATCAAGTCACTACATGTGTATTCGTTTTGAGCCATTTCCAGCAAAAAGAAAAAAAATTTTTTTTTGCTCATTGAAAATTTTTTGGACTTTTTGGACACCCAATTTTTCCTTCATAGTGGGATCTATGCAGAGTAATCTCATAGAACACTTCAAGATAGAGCCTAAGTATTGGCACATTCAAATGGGAAATCATATATTGCGGTTTGAGTGGTGACCTTGAATTTGACCTTCAATGACCTTGAAAGGTCAAAACGACCTTTTTTGTCGAAAAAACGATGAATTTTGCCTTTGGTGACAATTTTCTCGAGATCTATCCAGACAGTTTTCCTCAAAATCATGTATAAGATTCTCCTTATGTACCTTTGTGATGTGTATAAGTTTTGTTGCGTTTGAAATGACGGTCTTAATGTCAAGGATGGGGGTGGGGGGGGGGGGGTCGGGGGCGGGCGTGTGGAGGGGGGTACAGAGCGTTTGGTCTTTGATACGGTATGTGGGTATGGTGGGTCTGCAGGTCGGGGCTGGGAGTCTCGTTTGGGGTCGTGGGGTCGGGTCGGGGAGTCGGGGTCGATCAGGGGGTTCGTGGGGTCAGATCGAGGGATTGTGTATGGGGGGCCAGGCGTTGATTCAGGGGTTGGGTCTGGAGGTGTGTTTTTGTGGGTCAGGTTTGGAAGTCGGGTCTATAGGTCTGGTCATTGTGTTGGGGGTCGGGGGGGGGGAGGGGTCTGGGGAGGTCCTGGGGGGTGGAGTAGGTGTGAAGTCAGATATGGTAGGGTCCACATGGTCCAGGGGAGTGGCTTGGCAGAGGTGGTTGGTTTGGTTGACTGGTTAATTAAATTATAAATCATTCGTCACTGTATATATAAGATGCTTTTTGTACATACTTTCATGACTTTGATATGCTGAATCCGAAACTGTAACGTCCGTATCATCAAAATATTGCTACGTAATATAAAGTGTATAAAGGACTTGGGACTCCTTTACAAATTATGTGCTAAGGGACTTGGGGCTCCTGGGGGATAGTGTAAACAAAACAACTCCACTAATTAGGGCATTTCGGGCACGAAATGTCCTTATGGTTTTGTACAGATTTTGTTTTTTTCCTTTTTCATTTTTCCGCCGTTTTCGTTTCCAGATCATACTAGTAACTCGAGAAGGGACGAATTATTTTTTTCAAATTTTCACCAGTGGGCAGGCATGACATGTAGATGTGCCCTATTGTTTCGGAGCCGGCTCTGAGGTCCGTGAGGGCCTTGAGGCTGAATTCACTGTTTTCGGCGATATCTCGTTCCCAGACATTAACTCGAGAATGGACGAATGAATTTATTTCAAATTTTCATCAGTGGTTGAGCATGACAGGTAGATGTGCCCTATTCTTTTGAAGCCAGCTCCGAGGTCCGTGAGGGCCTCGAGGTTGAGTTTACTGTTTTTGGGGATATCTTGTAAACGGTGCGTCGTAGAGCGAAACAGACGTAATTTTCGGCCTCCTGGCCCTAGACAAACAGGGGTACTTTGGATTAACTTGGCTCTGGGCCAAAAAAACTTTTTGCTGAGTCAGCATTTTTTGTTTTCGGTAACATCTTCTAAACGGTGCATCGTAGAGCGAAACTGAAGTTATTTTCGGCCTCCTGGCCTTAGACAAACATGTCTTAGGGGTACTTTTTCCGAATTTAGGCTCTGGTCCAAAAAAAATTATGCTGAGTCAGCATTTTCTATTTTTCGGCTATATCTCTTAAACGGTGCGTCGTAGAGCCAAACGGACATTATTTTCAGTCTCCTGGCCCTAAACAAACATCCCTTTGGAGTATTTCGGATGATTTGGGTTCTGGTCTAAAAGCTGAGTCAGGTTTTTCTGTTTTAGGCCATATCTCTGAAACGGTACATAGTAGAGCGAAACCGAAATGCCCCAAGGCACCATTTCTTAAAATTATATGGACATGTAACAATTCAACTTAAGCAAATTTCAAAATGTAGCAGAGACGGACGGTTGGCATCTCTGTGTTACGCGAAACATCTCGTTCTTTGTGAGGTATCGCCACTGTTCCCGCTTGTCTACCAGTCAGTTGGGCATTCATAACCAGCTGAAAAGCAGGGTTCTGGCACCACAGTATTTGTTTGTTACTCATATGTTTCCAATATCCATGATTTCTGTGGCAGTGTACATGATCATGATGACGTGGGAAGAAATTATTTTTTGTAGGTTAACTGTAAAGGAAAGCAGCGTTATCTCATTTGCACCACAGCACCAAGTGTGGTTTGACACAGGAAAAAGTAAAGTTTAATTTGTGCACTATAAATCAAGAACGATGTTCAGCAGATACTATAGATTAGCGATTGTCACACGTCGGCCGCCGCCGCCTTAAGAGATTTCCTTGTGAACGCTCTACATGTCACAAATCTTAACGGATTCTCGTGATATTTGTATCCCCCCGAACGAAATTCGGCGGATACTATGGATTTGCCCTTGTCACGCGTCTACTGCCGTGTCCACCGTGGATGTTTTCTTGTGAACGCTTCACAGGTCACATATGTGAACCGATTTTCATAATAATTTATTTGGACATATGGTAATCTCACGACACTTATCGATGTGGTTGCCATGGCAACCAAATTGGCTGAATGGCAGCACTTTTTGTGCTGAAATTTGCCCTATAAAGACACGTGGCTTGTGAATGCTCAATTTTTAACGAATCAATCTGAAGTTTCACAGGCATGTTGAGAAACACTATTACATGAATACTATTTTCCAGACATATTAGTTAAATATTAATTAGTTAATATGATAACCTAATGTGGAATATCCAGTTTGCGGCTGGTACATTGTGGTATGATGCTAGTTGTCCAATATTTGACAAGAAATGCAATGAATACTCTGTACATGTGCCAGCCTGACAGTGTTGTTTTCTAAGTGAATTATTCATTCACATATAAATTAACATAAATTTAGGGAATAATGTATAATGTTTGCCGTAATTATGGTACAATAAGCTTCGAGAGACGCCATATTTCTATCTATTCTATTAGGCCATATTTATTTGATTCTCTGATTTACGGATTTTTTCACAGAAATAAACATGATAAATGGTCGGTGACTCGGTCGGTCAAAAAAAAATGGAAAAATAAAAAACCTTCAAGGATATATCAGTCAGTCGGTCAAAACAAAAAATGGTGTTGGACTTCAGAAGATAGGAAAAATTTTACCCCACATAGTGAGTTGACAACACCTACAAGGTAACAACAGTGACATTGTTTCAGATCAGCTACTATGCAAGCCATTTGATTGCTCCAGAGGCATTTAACAACAAATTTGTCACACTCGATGACCGATGTTCGATTGCATTTAGCACCAAGTGGACCAGGCCTGTCGATACTGACAAGGCGTAATGACAAACGTCGGTCGGCAGAAAATAAAAAAAAACTCAGGTATCCAATTTTTTTATTTTTTGGCACGTTTTTAAGACGTAGGCGATTCTGTAAATCAGATAATCAAATAAATATATGGCTGAACATGGTTGTGACCATACCTGACAGCCTTCAGAACAAATCTTGGTTAAATAAGGAAGATATTCGCTGTTCGAAGTGGCGCCGATCATTTTGAATGCAGTTTGGGTTTTGATATCGCTGCTTCTCGTAACCACAGCAACGCACGTGCAAATAACGTAAAGAAATTTCACAATGGCCCTAGGGCATTATATCAACTAATGAAGCAGCTTCTGGAACAGTGTGGAATGACTGAGCGCTGTGAATGAAAATAACCAACACCAGAAACCTTTATTATTACACTCACTGAATAATAAATGTTGTATAGTGAAAACTATATGATTGAATAAAAATAAGTTAGTGTGTTAACTTATCACAACAATGTGAAATATCCAGTTTGACAGCTGTGATCACGATGGTTGTCTATTATTTGGTATGAATTGCCATTATTAGATGAAATTTTGTTTCTTAGGGAAGTTATGCATACAAACATTATTTGGGCGACTCGAAAACGATAGGTGGCGTATCAGTGCTAGCGGTCCACGTGCTGAAAATAGCGGGAATTCCAGGACGTTTGTCAATCTTCAATACGTTATTTACAACATTAAAACGTCGAACATCATTGTCCTGATTGTTTTCTGGCCGCATTGCTATGATGAGACCGGAGCACGTGGACTGTAGCACAGTGGCGCCCCCACATAAAAACCATAATCTCGAGTCCCTCATAGTTAAGTTTATTGCTGACATGAAAACAAATTAGTTAGGACCCGAAACATTTATTATTAGACTCATTGAGTAGTTTTGTATTGTGGACATTATGTGGCTGAACACTGATATGTAACAGTGTAGTGTGTTAACTAATTACAAAAATGTGAAACATCCACTTTGTCAGCTATATATGATCATGGTAATTATCTACAGTAATACCGTAACTAAATACACCTGAAAGTGTTGTTTTCTGGGATATTATTCATGCAAATACCTAGTATTAAGTTGACAGTAGTTGCACTAGTTAAGTTCATTAATGACCTCAATAAAATTAGTTAAGGTCAGAAACAAGTATTACTGGACTCGATGAGTAGGTAATATGCTTTATGGTTTCAATAATAGTAGTTATTTACTCTAATGGTACTATCGAATTATAATGGCTGATTTGGTGGTTCACTGGGGTGATGGGGCATCGGGGGATACACCCACACAGTCATTTGTGACTGAAACATCTAGTTTATTTGGACATATTTAAATCATGCTTATGGGGAGGTCATGACCCCAGACGATTTTGGTTGCCATTGCACGTTAGGGGATACACCCATGCGGTCATCCTCGACCGGACCGTTCTAGTTTACTGTTCCAGTATAAGGTCTGTTTGGTTCATGTTCATTAGGGCATAATCATGATGATAATATGACCGTTTTATATTGTAGTTAATATGTACCATATTTTCTCGCATATAGGCCTCATGGCTTATATTAGAAGAACTTTTTGAAGTTTTTCGGGGTTTTTTTTGTAACTTGTTTTTAAGAACCAGGGGCCTAGATTCGAACCATCGCCCCAGGGACTTAATATAATCGAATGAGTACTGTGAAGAGTCCAGGGTTGCCATGAGCGCAAACACGCCCACACTCGTGGAAATATACCAATGATGCACAGTAGAACTTGCATTTGCAAAAATGTAACCATTAGATCACACAACAGATTTTCTGTATCCAAGTAGTAAGTGTTTGAGGGGACAGGAGTTCATCAGGCTTTGAATGCATCCTCCCTCCTCGAAGTATCAAGTTCTGCCACTGATCTCGACCGGTAATCTTGAGTGCCGCATGCCCACCATGCCCACCATTTGATCATGCTCATGCTCTTGCACAACAAAATGAGTAGTTTGGGAGGGGGGTGGCTTATATGTGGAGTACATGTTTTGAACTCAATTTTGTATATAGCCCGGGGGCCAGGCTTATATTCGAACCTGCACATCACTTTGCTTCAACTTACTAGGCCTATACATATCACCACGAACTATTTCCACTCGTCAGTCGATACCGTTTTGTGTTCAATGTTTGCACAATACGTTCAGTGCCAATATTTGTAAATATCTCCAATTATGTCCGGGGCCAAATGGAAGACAGCTTACAGTTACTTTGGTCCCTCAGTTTTCAAAAGATTGTACTATATGAAAGTGTTCTAACTGAATAAACTCTTATCCTATCCTATTCCCCCCCCCCCCCCCCCCCCCAGACCTATCCTATACACCCCGGGGCCATATGCGAGAAAATACGGTCTTAAACAAAGACATTATCGAGTAGAAAAATGTGTTTGTAATTGTATCGAATCCGATTAATCGTTACCGTATTCGACCGTTTAAGCGCACATGCCCTATTAAGCGCACACCCCCTTTTGGGCATTGCTCAGACAATTGTGCACATTTGTATTCCTGGCGTTTGTCCATCATTTCAACTCAATAAAACACTTTTGGGCTAGATTTATAGATCGTTTTTCCCACAACTTCATGAACATTCTTTATTCTTGAGTGATTATACAGGCATTGCTGTTATATAATGAGGACATTCTTAACACTTTGACACCTCTCTCATCTGAAGACGTTAAGGTGACATGTGCGCTTAAATGAATGACCAAATTCAGGGGAAAATAAGTTTTTAAGCGCACTGTGCGCTTGAACGGTCGAATACGGTACTGGAATATACGAGGAGACACAGGAGTACATGTAAGCTTTGAAAGTCCGAAGATACACACTTCTTTGCGACAGTTTGTCTTGTTTTTAGTTGCCCAGATGTAGGGTTGAAACGATTAGATAATAGATATTTCTAACCCTGTTTCCAACATTATACTGAGTATTGTACATGTTGTAAGTTGTATTTCTCATGTTTCTATTGAGCATAAAATGTGCACATTTATCATTACGCTTTTTTTATAAGGTGTCCTCATGAAGAAGAAAAAAATCAAGTCCCTTGAAGCCTTCGAGGATGATTACCATTTGGCACTGGAAGCTGAGGCTGAGCAACCAGGTGAGCTGATCAGTGGATGAGCTGTGTCATGTAGCAACTTCACAATCCTGTTATTTGACTATGTATGATTTGGCGGATACTAAGCATTTGCAATTGACGCGCCGTGTTCGCACTCTAGAGATTTTGTGGCTTATACGTAATAATATTACTTACAAATAATAAAGTCAACGATAGGTTTTTATTGCGCTCAACAAGACATAGCTCTTTTATTCTTGAGATTTTATTGCTTGAATAATAATATTAGGTGGAATAGGTCAATGCATTTTACAATGCTCATCTTCTTCCAAACCTGCTGGGCGATGCCTTATTCCCAGCAGTGACCGAGTAGGCTACTAATCCGCCTGTCGCTGCTCTAGGTTGTGACCACAGCCTAGTTCATGTAGTTGAACAGTATTGTATATGTGTTAGATATTGTATTGATAGAAGAGAAGTGATATCGCTATCTGTTCGAGGCGAGAGCCGAAAACAGATGGTGATATTACTTCTTGTCTATCAGTGCATTATCTCACGTAACTACCGAGACCGTGACTACAAGATAAATAGTGATATCAACGGTGATTACATCTGGGTACCACACCGTAGGTAGTAATGCAAAGGCAAACAGCCAGTAATTTGTTTTCCCGTGTTTAAACATGTTGAGATGGGTTTTAACCATGTAGCCTTTCTTTATTAATTTTGCTAACTTACTTTAGGGAATAGCAACATTTTGCCAATTGATCATGTTGATGACACACTCAGGTGACATGAGCAATGTGGGAGATGGGGCATCGGGGGATACACTGATGCGGTCGTCTTCGATCGGACCATTCTAGTTCATAAATCCTCTGTCAGAGAAAGAAGTCAAACTCGGAGCAGTCGGATCATCATCTCAACAAAGTACTACTAGACTTTCCTACCATGTGGGAGCTGTAAAAGATTTTGCAGTTGGCACACACTGCAAGTTCGCCTTCGAGATCTGTGATCCAGGTACTATATGCACTTTTTAACGTACACATCCTCGGATCTAGCACTTATCAGTCAAGTCTAATTGGTTGCCTCATGTACACGTGGGTCAACTCTAGATAATTAGTGCATTTCATGCCATTATGGTTTTGTCAGAAGTTAGTAGATGAATATTTAGTAGATGAACCCTAATAATTTGAAGTTAGTCCATGAATTCCGTATGATAATTAAAAAACAACTGCTGCACTGATACTTTGTACATACATTCATACATGTATCTGTGTATGTGTGAGGAACCTTATTGATTTTGGGAGCAATCCATCAAACAACATTTGACCCAAGGCCTAAAACCGTTTTTGCCGAGTCATCCTTGAGGTGTTTTTTTCGTTTCCGGATGATAACGGATGAGAATGCTGTGATGAATCGTAGAGAAATTTTCACCAGTTATCATATTGAGTAGATGATCCCTATCATTTTGGAACCAGCGCTGTGGTCCGGTTAGTCCGTGAGGCTGATTTCACTGTGAAACGGTTTCTGGATGATAAGCCAAAAAGGACATGTGATACTGTTCTGAAACTTTACACATACATACATCTGTCCAATCACCTCTGACCCAGATACAAAACCTTATTTTGCCATGTCATCCTTAAGGTTCTGCATATCTCGGAAACGGTGCATCGTAGAGCGAAAAGGGTGTTACTTTTGGACTTGTCCGCCTAGACAAACATGCTTAGGGTTACTTTGGATGAACTCGGTCCTGGGCAAAAAAATTGGCAAAATCGGCATTTTCTGTTTTCGACCAGATCTCAGAAACAGTGTGTCATAGAGCGAAACAGGGCATTATTTTCGGATGCACAGACCTGGACGAAGATACCTAGGGGGTACTTTGGGCAACTTGGCCCTTGGCCAAATTTTTTATTGCCGAGTCGGCATTTTCTGATTTTGGCCATATCTCGGAAATAGTGCGTCGTTCAGTGAAATGGATGTTATTTCTGACTCCTAGGCCTAGACAAACATGCCTAGGGGTCCTAGTCCTACTTTGGATGAACTTGGCCTTGGGCTGGGATATCTTTTGCTGAGTTAGCATGTTCTTGATATGTTTGATGAACATGTCCTGGAGTCCAGATTTTTTGCTGTCTTATTGTTTTGAATTCCAAAAAGCCCCAAGGCATCTTTAGGCCATGACATCTAGTTATCTTCAGAAATTTTGTATCATGGGTTTTGCATGTACATGTGGATGTTCCCCCACAGAGATACATGTTGATGATATATGCGCCCTGGTGATTGACCCTGAAGGCATCTTGAGGAAATGTCGCATAAAGTTTCGTGGTCAAGACTTTTTCGTCAAGTTTGTGCCATTGATGAATGGCCAGCATGGTGTCAGCATCCAGATCAAGGGGGTACATATCTCAGGTCGGTAGATCTTGAAACAATACCCATACATGCTATAGATGTGATACAGCTGGCAGTTCAAAAAATTTTTGGAGGACAGTGATTTACAATATCCATAGCGAAATAAAGTGAATAGTGACAGTTGCCTCACTTATTGACAATTATCTTGTTTTCAGGAAGCCCCTTCCCGTTTAATGTTGGCCCACTACTTGATGTAGGGGCACATAAAGTCTATGCGTTCGGCCCGGGGCTCCAGATGGGTGAAGTCACGAAACCTTGTAAGTAAAGCTCACATTGGGTATATATAACGGTTATGCCCCAGTCACACTGGAGCCGTTGGTACTAAGGACCACCCCGACTGATCGGGGAGGTGACTGCCGGGACAGTTCCGGGCGAGTCGGGGAGAAAAAGATCAGGGGGAGCCAAATTTTTATATCTTTTGTACGGTTCTACCACGGTTGCAATACGATACACTCCGATCTTACCCCGACACCACTACGGTTTTGCCCCGATTCTACTACGGTAAACATGGCCGTGTCTCGACTGCACTACGACAGCATTACAACAGTCCAGGACCATCCATAGTAGGACCGTGATTGCCGTAGTGCTGTCGTAGTGGAGTCGAAGCTCTGCCGTGGTGTAAACCATAGTACTGTGTCGGGACTAAACTATAGTAAGACTGTATTAAGGCGGGGTCTGCCGTAGTGCTGCCGTGAGTGACCCCGGATCATCACGGAGGTGTCACTGTTCTACTACCATGTCTCACGGTAGGGTCAAGGTTTGTCTACGGATGGGTGCACCCCCCTCTTCCTCTCCCGATCGCCCCGGATGTTTTAAACAGTTTGAAACAACCGGGGACCTCTCACAGTTCACCCCGTTCCACCACAGAGCTTCCCGGACCATCACCGTGTCACTAAGGACTTACTAAGGTTTGACTACGGTTCTCCAAGGTTCAGAGCCCGGACGTACTCCTGGCAGATCCGGGATGATCCGGGACTCCTACCGTTTCCAGTGTGACTGGGGCTTAAATTAATAGCATTACAATTTCCTGTTGATAATATGCATGTTTTTTGCACAGGTCACTTCACGGTCATGACACACGATGGAGGAGTTGGTATGCTTACTACAACTATTGAGGGTCCGTCACAGGCTTCTCTTGATATGCAAGGTGACGAGAAGGGCCTGTGGGATGTGTCCTTCACCTGTGCACAGACTGGTATGTGCTTTGCTTTTCTCAACATGGTTGAATATAGCATTACGTCATCACTTCTCATATCCTCCTCCCAAGTACTAGAAGACATTACTTGTGTCTGTCCATCTGTCTTTAGTGGTCCATCATGCCTTATGTTAGTCACATTGTTGAACTTTAGATGATGTAGATATCCAACTACCTTTGGCTTTCAGGATGTTCCACTGTCCATTAAAACTTTTAATGTCTCCTACAAGGGGGACATATTGTATTCCCCGTAATGAAATTTGGTAGATACTGATTTGAATGTTGTTGAGCTGCAGCCGATGCTGTACGAAAATTTCTTGTGTCGGAGCCAAATCTCAAATGATTCTAATTTAGAAATACATGTACTTTATGTGGACATATGGTATGGTCAGGTTACACTGCATATTGATTGTACTTGCTATAGTACATGTAGTAAGTTAATCTGCCTGTCGGGCAAAATATTATGTCTGTGTCGTAAGTTCTTTGTAGTCTCTTCTGCAAATTACAATGTAGGCGTGGACACGTACATCAGATTTGTATGGGCTTAACACTCTTGTGGCATGGGAGAAAAATGTATATGAGCTACGGACTTGTGAGGTTTAGAAGTGTGCAATTCCAAAACTTCTGGGCATCTTGGTTGTAAACTCTTCTGAAATTAGAGGGAGATGAATGTGAGGTACGGACTTGTGAGGTTTAGAAGTGTGCAATTCCAAACTTTTGGGCCATCTTGGTTGTAAACTCTTCTAAAATTAGAGGGAGATGAATGTGAGGTACGGACTTGTGAGGTTTAGAAGTGTGCAATTCCAAACTTTTGGGCCATCTTGGTTGTACTCTTCTAAAATTAGAGGGAGATGAATGTGAGGTACGGACTTGTGAGGTTTAGAAGTGTGCAATTCCAAACTTTTGGGCCATCTTGGTTGTAAACTCTTCTAAAATTAGAGGGAGATGAATGTGAGGTACGGACTTGTGAGGTTTAGAAGTGTGCAATTCCAAACTTCTGGGCCATCTTGGTTGTAAACTCTTCTAAAATTAGAGGGAGATGAATGTGAGGTACGGACTTGTGAGGTTTAGAAGTGTGCAATTCCAAACTTTTGGGCCATCTTGGTTGTAAACTCTTCTAAAATTAGAGGGAGATGAATGTGAGGTACGGACTTGTGAGGTTTAGAAGTGTGCAATTCCAAACTTTTGGGCCATCTTGGTTGTAAACTCTTCTAAAATTAGAGGGAGATGAATGTGAGGTACGGACTTGTGAGGTTTAGAAGTGTGCAATTCCAAACTTTTGGACCATCTTGGTTGTAAACTCTTCTAAAATTAGAGGGAGATGAATGTGAGGTACGGACTTGTGAGGTTTAGAAGTGTGCAATTCCAAACATTTGGGCCATCTTGGTTGTAAACTCTTCTAAAATTAGAGGGAGATGAATGTGAGGTACAGACTTGTTAGGTTCAGAAGTGTGTAATTCCAAACTTTTGGGCCATCTTGGTTGTTAACTCTTCTAAAATTAGAGGGAGATGAATGTGAGGTACGGACTTGTGAGGTTTAGAAGTGTGCAATTCCAAACTTTTGGGCCATCTTCGTTGTAAGCTCTTCTGAAATTAGAGGGAGATGAATGTGAGGTACGGACTTGTGAGGTTTAGAAGTGTGCAATTCCAAACTTTTGGGCCATCTTGGTTGTAAGCTCTTCTGAAATTAGAGGGAGATGAATGTGAGGTACAGACTTGTGAGGTTTAGAAGTGTGCAATTCCAAACTTTTGGGCCATCTCGGTTGTAAACTCTTCTGAAATAATCTGTAGGTTTATTCTATTACTGTCCAGGTTAGACTATGCATATATAATTAATTTGTTCGCAATGCAAACTTATATAACAGCATGGAAGATGAGGCGCTGGGAGATACACCCATGCGGTCATCTTCGTCCAGACCATTCTAGATGGTGTTTTGTGTCTTGATTTTCAGGAAATTACAACGTCTCGGTGCAATTCAATGATCACCACATAAACAGTTCCCCGTTTAATGTGCGCATAGTACAATTGAATGCTGACAATCGTCCTTTGGACCCAAGCGAACCTTCGGACCAGACCGACCCTTCGGACCAGGCGGACCCTCGTCCTTTGGAACCAAGCGAACCTTCGAACCAGATCAGACCTTGTCCTCTGGACCTAAGCGAATCTTCGGACCAGGCCGAGCCTCCCTCTCCGGACCCAAGCGAACATTCGGACCAGGCCGAGCCTCGTCCCCCGGACCCAAGCGAACCTTCGGACCAGGCCGACCCTCGTGCTCCGGACCCCAGCGAACCTTCGGACCAGGTTGACACTCTTCCTCCAGCCTCAAGCAAACCTTTGGACCAGGATGAAACTTTTCCTCCGGACCCAAGCGAACCTGCGGACCAGGTTGACACTCGTCCTCCAGACCCAAGCGAACCTTTGGACCAGGATGAAACTTTTCCTGCGGACCCAAACGAACCTGCGGACCAGGCCGACTCTCATCCTCCAGACCCAAACGAACCTTTGGACCAGGTTGACACTCGTCCTCCAGACCCAAGCGAACCTTTGGACCAGGATGAAACTTTTCCTGCGGACCCAAACGAACCTGCGGACCAGGCCGACTCTCATCTTACGGACCCAAACGAACCTTCGGATCAAGCTGAACCTAGTCCAGCAGACCCAAGCGAACCTTTGGACCAGGATGAAACTTTTCCTCCGGACCCAAGCGAACCTGCGGACCAGGCCGACTCTCATCTTACGGACCCAAACGAACCTTCGGATCAAGCTGAACCTAGTCCACCGGACCCAAGCGAACCTTTGGACCAGGATGAAACTTTTCCTCCGGACCCTAGCGAACCTGCGGACCAGGCCGACTCTCATCCTCCGGACCCAAACGAACCTTCGGACCAGGTTGACACTCGTCCTCCAGCCTCAAGCGAACCTTTGGACCAGGATGAAACTTTTCCTCCGGAACTAAGCGAACCTGCGGATCAAGCTGAACCTAGTCCTCCGGACCCAAGCGAACCTTTGGACCAGGATGAAACTTTTCCTGCGGACCCAAACGAACCTGCGGACCAGGCCGACTCTCATCTTACGGACCCAAACGAACCTTTGGACCAGGTTGACACTCTTCCTCCAGCCTCAAGCGAACCTTTGGACCAGGATGAAACTTTTCCTCTGGACCCAAACGAACCTTTGGATCAAGCTGAACCTAGTCCACCGGACCCAAGCGAACCTTTGGACCAGGATGAAACTTTTCCTCTGGACCCAAGCGAACCTGCGGACCAGGCCGACTCTCATCCTCCAGACCCAAACGAACCTTTGGACCAGGTTGACACTCGTCCTCCAGCCTCAAGCGAACCTTTGGACCAGGATGAAACTTTTCCTCTGGACCCAAACGAACCTTTGGATCAAGCTGAACCTAGTCCACCGGACCCAAGCGAACCTTTGGACCAGGATGAAACTTTTCCTCTGGACCCCAGCGAACCTGCGGACCAGGCCGACTCTCATCCTCCAGACCCAAACGAACCTTTGGACCAGGTTGACACTTTTCCTCCAGCCTCAAGCGAACCTTTGGACCAGGATGAAACTTTTCCTCCGGACCCTAGCGAACCTTTGGATCAAGCTGAACCTAGTCCACCGGACCCAAGCGAACCTTTGGACCAGGATGAAACTTTTCCTCTGGACCCAAACGAACCTTTGGATCAAGCTGAACCTAGTCCACCGGACCCAAACGAACCTTTGGACCAGGTTGACACTCTTCCTCCAGCCTCAAGCGAACCTTTGGACCAGGATGAAACTTTTCCTCCGGACCCAAACGAACCTTCGGATCAAGCTGAACCTAGTCCACCGGACCCAAGCGAACCTTTGGACCAGGATGAAACTTTTCCTCTGGACCCAAGCGAACCTGCGGACCAGGCCGACTCTCATCCTCCAGACCCAAACGAACCTTTGGACCAGGTTGACACTCTTCCTCCAGCCTCAAGCGAACCTTTGGACCAGGATGAAACTTTTCCTCTGGACCCAAACGAACCTTCGGATCAAGCTGAACCTAGTCCACCGGACCCAAGCGAACCTTTGGACCAGGATGAAACTTTTCCTCTGGACCCAAGCGAACCTGCGGACCAGGCCGACTCTCATCCTCCAGACCCAAACGAACCTTTGGACCAGGTTGACACTCTTCCTCCAGCCTCAAGCGAACCTTTGGACCAGGATGAAACTTTTCCTCCGGACCCAAACGAACCTTCGGATCAAGCTGAACCTAGTCCACCGGACCCAAGCGAACCTTTGGACCAGGATGAAACTTTTCCTCTGGACCCAAGCGAACCTGCGGACCAGGCCGACTCTCATCCTCCGGACCCAAACGAACCTTCGGACCAGGTTGACACTCGTCCTCCAGCCTCAAGCGAACCTTCGGACCAGGCCGACCGTCGACCTCTGGACCCAAGCGAACCTTCGGATCAGGCCGACCCTCGTCCTCTGGACCCAAGCGAACCTTCGGACCAGGCTGACCCTCATTTTCCGGATCCAAGCGAACCTTCAGACCAGTCTGACCCTGAAGTATT
>OX424555.1:9787367-9809867 GCA_949152475.1 Terebella lapidaria
CACTCGTCCTCCAGACCCAAGCGAACCTTTGGACCAGGATGAAACTTTTCCTGCGGACCCAAACGAACCTGCGGACCAGGCCGACTCTCATCTTACGGACCCAAACGAACCTTCGGATCAAGCTGAACCTAGTCCAGCAGACCCAAGCGAACCTTTGGACCAGGATGAAACTTTTCCTCCGGACCCAAGCGAACCTGCGGACCAGGCCGACTCTCATCTTACGGACCCAAACGAACCTTCGGATCAAGCTGAACCTAGTCCACCGGACCCAAGCGAACCTTTGGACCAGGATGAAACTTTTCCTCCGGACCCTAGCGAACCTGCGGACCAGGCCGACTCTCATCCTCCGGACCCAAACGAACCTTCGGACCAGGTTGACACTCGTCCTCCAGCCTCAAGCGAACCTTTGGACCAGGATGAAACTTTTCCTCCGGAACTAAGCGAACCTGCGGATCAAGCTGAACCTAGTCCTCCGGACCCAAGCGAACCTTTGGACCAGGATGAAACTTTTCCTGCGGACCCAAACGAACCTGCGGACCAGGCCGACTCTCATCTTACGGACCCAAACGAACCTTTGGACCAGGTTGACACTCTTCCTCCAGCCTCAAGCGAACCTTTGGACCAGGATGAAACTTTTCCTCTGGACCCAAACGAACCTTTGGATCAAGCTGAACCTAGTCCACCGGACCCAAGCGAACCTTTGGACCAGGATGAAACTTTTCCTCTGGACCCAAGCGAACCTGCGGACCAGGCCGACTCTCATCCTCCAGACCCAAACGAACCTTTGGACCAGGTTGACACTCGTCCTCCAGCCTCAAGCGAACCTTTGGACCAGGATGAAACTTTTCCTCTGGACCCAAACGAACCTTTGGATCAAGCTGAACCTAGTCCACCGGACCCAAGCGAACCTTTGGACCAGGATGAAACTTTTCCTCTGGACCCCAGCGAACCTGCGGACCAGGCCGACTCTCATCCTCCAGACCCAAACGAACCTTTGGACCAGGTTGACACTTTTCCTCCAGCCTCAAGCGAACCTTTGGACCAGGATGAAACTTTTCCTCCGGACCCTAGCGAACCTTTGGATCAAGCTGAACCTAGTCCACCGGACCCAAGCGAACCTTTGGACCAGGATGAAACTTTTCCTCTGGACCCAAACGAACCTTTGGATCAAGCTGAACCTAGTCCACCGGACCCAAACGAACCTTTGGACCAGGTTGACACTCTTCCTCCAGCCTCAAGCGAACCTTTGGACCAGGATGAAACTTTTCCTCCGGACCCAAACGAACCTTCGGATCAAGCTGAACCTAGTCCACCGGACCCAAGCGAACCTTTGGACCAGGATGAAACTTTTCCTCTGGACCCAAGCGAACCTGCGGACCAGGCCGACTCTCATCCTCCAGACCCAAACGAACCTTTGGACCAGGTTGACACTCTTCCTCCAGCCTCAAGCGAACCTTTGGACCAGGATGAAACTTTTCCTCTGGACCCAAACGAACCTTCGGATCAAGCTGAACCTAGTCCACCGGACCCAAGCGAACCTTTGGACCAGGATGAAACTTTTCCTCTGGACCCAAGCGAACCTGCGGACCAGGCCGACTCTCATCCTCCAGACCCAAACGAACCTTTGGACCAGGTTGACACTCTTCCTCCAGCCTCAAGCGAACCTTTGGACCAGGATGAAACTTTTCCTCCGGACCCAAACGAACCTTCGGATCAAGCTGAACCTAGTCCACCGGACCCAAGCGAACCTTTGGACCAGGATGAAACTTTTCCTCTGGACCCAAGCGAACCTGCGGACCAGGCCGACTCTCATCCTCCGGACCCAAACGAACCTTCGGACCAGGTTGACACTCGTCCTCCAGCCTCAAGCGAACCTTCGGACCAGGCCGACCGTCGACCTCTGGACCCAAGCGAACCTTCGGATCAGGCCGACCCTCGTCCTCTGGACCCAAGCGAACCTTCGGACCAGGCTGACCCTCATTTTCCGGATCCAAGCGAACCTTCAGACCAGTCTGACCCTGAAGTATTGAACACAAGCGAACCTTCAGAAGAGGAAGACATTGGACAATTGGATCTTCCATGGATAAAAGCACACAAAGAAAAGTTGAAAAGACAAGATGATCCTACAGTAATGACTGATGATTCTGCAACTAATAATTCTGAGGATTCAGAACCAATGGAAAGTGACAATAAGGATGTGTATGTAAAACAAATCACGATGTCAAAGTTCACTCTCACAGGCAAACCCAAAAAGAACTCACGTGTGTGGAACAGGTACCATTATTGTCCATACTGTGACTATAATGGCTCCAACATATCCAAGCATCTACGAAAAATGCATGCAGACACTTCTTCTATGGCGGAAATATTTGCACTTGAGGGGCAGAAATCAGATGTGTCTGACACCAAGAAACGGCATATCAAAAAATTGGTTGAGTTGAAAATGGGCATGCTCAGAAACTTCGGCAACCATGAGCATAACATGGAAGTCTTGAAAACAAAAGGGGAGCTGGTAGTTGCACGTCGGAGCAATAAAGTGAGCGACTTGAACAAAGTGGGGCCGTGTCCTCGTTGCAGGAGTTGGATTGCAGAAAAGGACATTCATCGGCATCTTTTCAAATGGTGCATTGTACGTCAAATACGTAAACTAGAAAGAGCCATTGAAGAAGATGATGTAGAGCAAGAGGAAGGCGACTCAGACAAGGAAGAACTATCTTCAGCAGACGCTATTGGTCTATCGCGGCTTTTGAAAGATGGGTCGAAGACATCTGCAGATACAGAAGTTTACAAGACAGTCATCTCGAGAATGAAGTGCACAAATCCCTGCAACATCACAAACTGCGTGAAACACACAGTCATGAATGATCCCCTTATATGCCGTCTGGGAGAAGAATGGTTGTATAAATCATCGATGAACTACAGCAAGAGAGCAAGCTATGCCAGTGAGAGGATGAGGCGGGCTGGGAGAATTTTGATGAAAGCCAGAGAACTGGACAATACTCTGTCAACCATGTCAGACTTTCTGACCCCGAACAATATTGACACACTCGTTCAAGCAACTGTGTACGAGTGTGGAAGTGAAACTGGCAGTGTCTTTGACTCGATCCTACGGAAACCAACAGCTGGAATCAAGTTCGGCCATGACCTCAAAAGGATGGCAGAATCGAAGGAGATCTTGGCCATAAAAGACAGCAATGAAGAGAAAGAAAAAGAAGCAAGACAAGTCCTCAAAGTCTTCAAAAAAGAGTGGCCACTTAAAATTACGTATGCAGCAAGATCAGCTTTGGAACGCGCTAAACGAGAGAAACACGTTAAACTTCCATTACCGAATGACATCAAGAAACTGTCAATGTTCCTCACTGAAGAGTTGAAAACTTTGGATTACACGAAGCCAGATGTGGTAACGTACTTGAGGGCAGTTTCCTTGCTCCAGACCCGACTCCCAACGTACAACATGCGTCGACCTGGAGAGATTGAAGACATGAGGTTAGTTGTTTTTCTGATCAGCAAAACTAATCAGCAGAAGTGGCACAGATATTAAAATCCAATAAAGGCCATGAAATTCCAGAACTAGTTTGCACTTATCTCTCTTCGAAGTTTTTTCTACCGCCAGTGTACCATCCTGATGGACATCTGAAGCCATTGAAGCCAGTAACTTACATGTTCAAAACCTACTTGTCTATTCTAGATTAGAAGACGTTCGAGAGGTGCTTGCGATGCCAACAGATGTACAGCCTGACATCATGGAGACACTTCAGCCCCTGGAGAAGTACCTTGTAGAGACTCATCGTGTTACTGTTGTGCGTGGAAAACGGGGAACTACTGTTCCAATAGTCATACCTATGGACTGTGTTGATGCTCTGAGCTATATAGCCAGTGATGTTAACAGGGCAGAGGCAGCCATCCGCCCAAAAGCAGAAATCGATGGCAAACATTTCCTCTTTGCCAACACAGGTGAATAGTTAGTTCAGAAGTTTGAATTCTTGTTGCTAACTATAATTGTAGTATCAAATGTAGATTTATTTATTTGATCCAGGTCTCAATAGTCATGATAGTCTCAGTAGTTACGGTGCCATTGATGATAGTTCAGTTGCATGTGGATAGCTCCTGTATTGCATATGGTTGCCTCCTCAGTACATGCAGTATTACCCATGAGAAATTTTAATCCTTTGGTGGTGGTCATGTGGTTTGAATGTTCAATTTAATGTGATCTCTCGATCTATTTATTTCCTAGGCAAATACGTATATAGAGTCTGTGATGCTATTCGTAATCTAAGAAGAGAGGCAGCAATTGCAACTGACATGACTGACCAGAACAGCATCAAATGCACAGCATTGCGGAAATATGTTGCAACTACCACACAGGTGTGTTTAATGTATGCTTACCAGGACCATGGAAAAACAGCGTCAAACATACGCTATGAACAAATCGCATATAGGTGACACCAAATCATATATGTATGACCAAACATATCCAGTGCGTGGGCCTCAAATGTATATTATAATTTCATTTTGTATTCCAGCTGCTAGATCTGTCGGACCAGCAGATGTCATGGGTGACCAGACACCTTGGTCACAGTAGAGACGTACACGACACCTTTTACAGGTCACTCTCAGACGTAATTGAGCGGTCCAAAATCGCCAAGCTACTAATATTGGCAGAGCAAGGACTGATGGGCAAATACGCGGGGAAGAAACTGGAGGAGATCGAACATGATGGTGGGTAAAGAATTTCTCTGTATGGACAAAATGCACATTGTTGACACCAAAAGTTCCAATGGTAGATGGAGCACTCATGCTTTTTAGTCCATTGTAGGTTTAAGCTTGAATGCAGCCCAATTGTGGCTCTGTTGGCCTGATAACGCTGTATAGTGTTCGTAATTTACCTTGATATTACTTTGACAATGTTCAGTTGTGGTAACACTGTGTATATTTAAGTTCATTTATCAACGTGCAATGAAATATCGAGAGTTCCTATTCCGTAGGTCTTTCTATGTTTTGACTTTTGGATATGCTAAATTGATGGCTCCAGAATCCCGTACATATACAAATATGCAATTTCTAGTATCTCCGTTCAAGATTTTCTTCGTACAACTTGTGTGAAGTGGTTTCACTCTATCAGGCGAACAGGAGCTTGTCATCCTGGTCATACTTCATCGTGTTTATTTGACACTGGAGACTAGTGTTGATGAGCATGATGATGTCTTGAAATCAACACTTCTTATCTTTCAGAGATACCGCTACCTGGATTGGACGTGCATGGGGAGTCGGATGGGAGTAGCTCGAGTAATGGTGGGTGAAACATTGTACAGATTGGAATGCAGAAATTGATCTATCAGGAGGATCATGTTTCTAACACGGATTTAAATCTTGTATCAACCTATTTTTACAGTCATGTTGAATTGTTGTTTTTTAAAATTTTTTTTAAAAACTTTATTATCTTGGAATGGATGTTGTTCCAGACATTCTAGAGGAGATGCCACAGAATCTCGATGACGTCTCTGATGATGATGAAACTCTATCTGGTATGGAATTTCTGTGTTTGTTCAGGTGTTTTCCCGAAACTTCACTCTCTTTTGATCTGTTTAAATGATAAGATATATTATTCCAGATTCACAACCTCAAGCAAGCATCAGTACACAGTCCGCCAGCCTCGAAGGTTTGTATGTTTGTAAAGGAACAATATTCATCTACCGTATTCGCGTGCATAAACGCACATGTGCGTATATGTGAAATTTGCATGTTTTCAGGGCCTTTAAAACGTTAAAATATTTCAATTATAAGCACATGTGCGAAGGATTTTCGACAAATTGTTGTTGACAAGTTCAAGTTGGCCAGTGGCCACGCCCACGTCAAGTTATCACACCCCGATTCGCACCTCGCCACAAATTTTTTACAATGTCTATGATCTTGTATATTGTTCCAAACAAAACACATAAAATAACTGATATTTATCGCATGTAAAATCCTCTTTTTGTGGTTAATCTCTGTGACCATCAGACCATGTCGGCAAAGTTTTCTTTTTGGATGGCGCCATTACTTGATGTGGTCGCTTGCAACATTTAGATGGCACTTGTACGAAAAGTACGACAAAAAACTCAACACTGCAACACTGCACGTTCCATTTACAGCCTACCCAATTTTGTGGTTGGAGCAATAAATATCCCCAGTAAAAACACTTTTTATTGAAACACCATTCAGAGTACAAGTTGGAATTTTAACCTTCATTTTTTCTCGAGTGATAAGCGACTTTAGAGATGTCAGACACTCGCCATCTAGCGTATCTGTTTGGTTCAAGCGTGGCCACACTGTCATGAATATTCATAGTGAGCGTCGTTGACCTCAGGTGACATCATCTATTTGCCGGCAAATTGACACCGTCGGGTACCTGTATTTCTCTACATCTGACAGTTGCAGCAATGATCTTAGGCTAACTTCCTTTGAACTAAATCACAGACCGATAACTCCCCAACAATGATAAAGTTGATGATGCATGACAGTCACTCTGGTGGTGTGCCTTACAACAGCTCATGTACAATGTTTTGACAGTTTTCCGCCCGACTGCCGCCGCTTCACTCCGCTCTCACCAGCTCAGTCACGGCGATCTCCCGAGCAGATTGGCCCATTGGGAAATGTAATTACGATGCCAAAAATTTTGTGGACGAGGTTGATATCAGACTTTTTTTCGACGAGAGGCCCATGTGCGTATATTCGAAAGATACGCACACCTTCACATACACGCACATTTGCGTTTAATCACGCGAATACGGTATATACAATTAATATCACCCAGAACATAAAGAGTTGTCATAGTGTAAATACTGCAATGTGTATGTCATAATAATCAGCTGGAGTGATACATGCATATAAAGTCACTTGATGTCATCATTATATGTGACTTGACCTTGAAATCATTCTCAAATTTAAATTATGTGTAAATTGGTCATTAACATACAGAAACCTTTGTCTTACTTTCTCCGGACATTTTGGCACAAAATGTCCTTATGGTTTTGTCAGAATTAGGCATCCCGATTGAAAATCAGGAGGCCTGGTGTTTTTGTCTGCTTTTTTTTCTGCCGCCGTTTGGTTCCCGGATGATAACTTTTGCTTTCAGAGCTTTCAGAGCTCATCCAAAATACTTTGATACAGCCCCCTATTGTTTTTCGTCAAGATGGGAAAATCAAGATGGCCGCCAGTGGCATTCCGGCGTTTCGTTTCTGGATAATAACTTTTGTTACCCTTCATTGATGTTTGCGAAACTCTCAGAGCTCATCCGAAATACTTCGAGACAGCCCCCTATTGTTTTTTCTCGAGATCGGAAAACCAAGATGGCCGCCAGCAGCCATTTCCCACCATTTGGTTTCCGGATGATAACTCGTGTTAGCCTTCATCGATGTTAACTTTCAGGGTTCATCCAAAATACTTCGAGACAGCCCCTTATTGTTTTTCATCGAGATCGAAAAAACAAGATGGCCGCCAGCACCCATTTACGAGAAAAAAATTAAGCATCGGTCCCCCTCCCCCCATCATGCTGATTGCTGTTTAGTCCTGAGGAAAGCAGTCCTGTTGGAAGCATTCCGCCTCCTTCCCTCCCCCCCCCCCCATGCCGTCTAGATGTACCAAAACAGCATGCATGTGTTGAGCATTTCCGTATGTACATCAGTGTAGATATATCAAAGCTCTAGGTCTGCTAAACATTGTAAATGCTTATACGCATTATACACTGATTATTTCCAATTGGGACACATGTTTTAACTTTGTGCGCCAAACATTGGTTTTGCATAGGAATTTATCAGTGTTCATTACAAGAATTCCTACATCTTAAGTCTATTCCTGTTACCGCACATGTACATGTATTCTCTTTTTAGTCCAGTTTCACATGAGAAGCAAAGAAAAAATGGCGGGATGCCACAAAGCCTCTAGGCTTCAATGTCTAGGTTTTTTTCCACTATTTTCCACTCCAGATGGTTTCTGGACAATAACTCGAGAATGCCTTGATGACCATCGAGAAATGTTCACAAGTTATCAACCATATTGAGTATGTAAACCCTATTGATTTGGAGCAGGCTCCATGATCAAGTCAGTCCATGAGGCCGAAATCGCTGTCATCATTGAGGTGTCATATTGATTTCTAGATGACAATTTGAGAATGCTTTGACGAATCACAGAGAAATTTTCACTAGTTACCACATATTGATTAGATAAGCCCTATCATTTTGGAACCGCTCTGGGGTCCGGTTGGACCATGAGGCCAACTCCACTGACAAACGGTTTCCGGATGAAAAAGACCTGTGATACCTCTTTCAAAACTTTGCACTTACAATTATATCGGAGCATTTGAAAAGAACCCTATCAATTATGGAAGCAAGGCCACGTCGTCCTTGAGGCTCTCTGCATATCTCAGAAGCGATGCGTCGAAGAGCGACACAGGTGTTATTTTCAGACTCCTCGGCTTAGACAACCATGCCTAACTCGTCGGTCTAGACAAACACTGGAGTTTTGGATGAACTTGGCCCCGGGCCAAAAATATTTTTGCAGGGTCAGCATTTTCCGTTTTCGGCCAGGTCTCGGATGTTGTGCATTGCACAGCAAAGCTTTCATCGAACTCGACCCCCCCCCCCCCCCCCCACCTTGCCCTGCGCAAAATTGAGACACCATTTTCTGGTCTAGGGAAACGAAATGCCCCAATGCATATGGCCTTGATGTCTAGTTTCAGAAGTGACCCCGCAGAGGGTTCCAGAAGTGACCGTGCAGAGGCGGCAGAAGCCAGGGCCATCCAGTCTCTCAGGTCGGTTTAGATAGTTGGTGTAGTGCCAGCAATACATCGACCATGAATTTCCAGATCTTTGACAGGTGTGTCTATGTACAGAGATTAGGTACCATTCAATGTCAGTTGATTTTACTATACCTTTCATGAAGTTACATTCAAAAATATGTTTCAGGGAGAAAACCGAGGAGTGTCAAACGGAAGAGCTTTGACGGAGAGGATCCAGAGGATCCAGACTGGATTGAGCCCTCAAAAAATGCCGGTAAATATAATGACAGTCAAACATTATTGTTATTTGCAAATATTATGTGTTACATTTGTTGACTTTGGTCATGAGCCAGACAGGAAGGAGACGCCAATAAAATCTGGTAAACACCATGGTGCACCATCAACAGTATAAGCAAGCTAGAGTATGAGAAGTAGTTGCAGTAGAAAATGCATTTATAAACCTAGAGTAAACTGCAAACACTTTGGGTAATCATTCTTTTCATGCTGAAGTTCCACTTCCTGGTGGTGTGCATGCAACATAACTTGCATCCCCCGAACGAAGTTCAGCGGATACTATGGATTTGACCTCGTCGCGCCGCCGCATCCGCTGTTGTAGAGATTTTCTTATGAGCGCTTTGCAGGTTGCAATTCTGAACCGATTCTCATAATATTTTAGATGGACATATATTATTGTAACTTCACGACGCCTATCGATTTTGGTTGCCATGGCAACCAAACTGCCTGAATGGTGGCACTCTTTGTGCTGAAATTTGCCCTATAAAGATGCATTGCTTGTGAGCGCTCTACATGAGTCAATTTTCAACGAATCGATATGAAATTTCACAAGCATGTTGAGAAACACCAAGACGTGAAGCCAGACAGATTGGTTAAATATTTATTAGTTAGTGTTATAACTTATTACGTCAATGTGGAATATCCAGTTGGACAGCTGGTATGATGCCAATTGTGTAATATTTGACCAGCAATGCAATGAGTACATGTACAAACCTGACAGTGTTGTTTCCTAGGTATATTATTCATACCAAAATGTAATAAGTTATCATTTATTTTACTAGTTAAGTCTATTACTGACCTGAATACAAATAGTTAACATCAGAAACCTTTATGAGGTACCTGCTGGTGCCACGTGCTTTTGATGCTCTAAAAGAGTCTATTATGCACAGGCACCAGCATGATTAGAATAAACGTGATGTCCATTGTCTGCATTATGCAAAAACAAACATGACAAAAATGTAATGCAACATTTTTACGATTTTATACGTATTTGCACAGTAGACTGTTTCTGTGATTTATAAATTACTCACTTACACGATGGCGATCCTGGTGGCAAAACAGAACCCCATTATCGGACTCACAGAGTCACAGATGTTGTATAGTGAAAACTATGTGGCTAAATAATAATAAGTTAGTGTGTTACCTTGTTACAGCAATGCAAAATATCCAGTTTGACAGCTGTGATCATGATAGTTGTCTAGTTTTTGGCAAGAAATGCAAATAATACATGTGCAAACCTGAAATTGTTGTTTCTCAGGAAAATTATGCATACAAATACCTAATCAGTTAACATTACTCCTAATAGTTAAGTATATTACTGGCATGAATAAAATTAGTTAAGACCGGGCGGAACATTTATTATTGGACTCATTGCCTAATAAACCTTAACAAAATTAGTTAAAGCTAGAAACATTTATTACTGGACTCAATAAGTAATATGCTTTGTGGTTTGAATAATAACAGTAATCATTTGCTCTTGGTATCAAATTATAACAGCTGAGTTGCTGGTTCACAGGGGTGATGGGGCGTCGGGGGATACACCCACGCGGTCATTTGCAGCCGGACGCTCTATTTTTTTTTGGTCTCTTTTCGTCTTCTCAGAGGTCGAATAGAAACAGCTTTGTAAAGCTCACATTCTATAATTGTGCATATCTGATGTCACTATAGGGAATACACGTTCACTTCCAGAAGAAGGATTATAGACTATGTATTATTTCACAGGAAGGAAGGGATCTCGCAAGAGACCAGCTTTGGAGCAGGCCGACTTATCATGCTTAGGAGCAACACAGAAGAAAAGAAAGCATGGTAAATATCCTTTCACTCTGTTTGTGATGTTTGGTGTTTGTCTGTTGCTGGAAACTTGGGCACATGAAGATTGTGATGCAGCTAAGTTAGTACGTGCATTTAATTGACTCACATGTCAGAGTAATTTTATCAAATTCATAGTAGAATTAACCACAAACATTGGTCTTCTGCAGCAGTGCCTACTGTAAAAAGACTAATTTTGGCGGCTATTAAATTTGGCAGTTTAGACTCCTAAGCTATTTGGCGGAGATTTATTTTGGCGATTCCATGATTATACAATGATAAATGATTAAGAGATTAATTTTGACGGACGATTTAATTTGGCTTTTTAGGTTACCGGACCTTTGGTCCGATAACCTATTGGCATGGCGTTACGTCCGTCGTCCGTCCGTCCGTCCGGCGTTAACATTTTTATCTTTAAAGTTAACAATCGAATCTTTCTGAAATTTTGCACAAAAATGCCTAAAAATATTTTGAGAAGGAGGTATTTTTTTGTTTTTTGATTTTCGCATTTTTTTCAAAATGGCGGCCGTTTTTGTCGAAAAACGCTCAATTTTGGACTTTGACGGCCATTTTCTCAAAAACTGTCTGATCAGTTTTGAGTTTTTGGTTTCAAAAGATTCCCTTCATATACCTCTGTGATATGTATAAGTTTGGTTGCCCTAAATCTGCCGGTTTCCGTGTGGCGGCCATTTTGAATTTTTGGCGGGTCGGCGAAAAAAATTTTTTTCACCCCAAATCGCATTACTATCCATTTTGGGCCATTTCTAGGGCAAAAAATTTTTTTCACCCTTTGAAAAGACTTTTGGACTTAGAAAATTTTCGGCACTTTTTTCCTTCATAATGGGAGCTGTCCGGACTGTACTTATAGAACGCTTGAAGATAGAGCTTAGAAATTGGCACTTTCAAATGGGAAGTCATATATGGCGACTTGTGTGGTGACCTTGAATTTGACCTTGGATTACCTTGAAAGGTCAAAACAGCCATTTTTGGGTCGAAAAATGCCCAGATTTGCCTCTGTAGATGAAATGCTTGCAGATAGAGCTCATGTTTGCATTATGAACATATAGGAAGACATATATGGCACAACTAATGATGACCTTGAACTTGACGTCAGATGACCTTGAGTGCCAAATGTCTGACTTGGAATGTGTAAATTGACCTGAGCGGCCTAAACGATTCCACCCAACATATAGAATATCAAATGCTGCACACATACATGTAATGGTTACATCGAAGTTCATGCGGATGACCTTGATTGGTAAATCCCAAGGTCATATGTTTACACTGCGAACCTTGATTGGTAAATCTCAAGGTCTGTTACCTGCCAATGCTGCCATGGCCAAACCAAAATTGTCCGGTAACCTATCTTAGCCTTTGGGCTAATTTTTTTCCTTACCGCCAAATCCGCCAGATAAATCGTCTGCCAAAACTAGTAGTTTTACAGGACTTCTTGTTTTTGTAGGAGCAATCAACTGGGATCAGCATGGACAAAGTCTCCAAACATTCTTCCAGACCGAAAAGGAAACATTCAAAGTTCCAGGGCAGAAGGAGTGCATGGCCTTCCTGGAGTCGGAAGGGTTACGCGATCAGGATTGGAAATATGTAAAAAACAAATGCAATGCCATTGCGCAAAAAAGAAAACGACAGAAAAGATGTTAACTGTAACTTCATAGTGATGGGTGGGCTGATTGGGTGATTGGATGTAATAAATGATTTCTTGTATTACCGCTGGGTGGGAGCTTGCCCATGATTCTTGACGAGTCAACTCGGTAAAAATCTTTCCTCGCAGGGGCTTTGCTCGGCAAAAATCTTTCGTCGCATGGGCTTTCAGATGCCCCTGTGATTAAAGATTTTTGCCGAGCAATGCCCCTGCGAGGAAAGATTTTTACCGAGTTGACTCGTAAAGAATCATGGGCAAGCTCCCACCCAGTGATTACCAGTATTCTTGGTTGGCTGATTGGATGTAATGAACGAGTTCTTGTATTACCAGTATTCCTCGTTGGCTGATTGGATGTAATGAACGAGTTCTTGTATTACCAGTATATCTCATTGGCTGATTGGATGTAATGAACGAGTAAAAAACAAATGCAATGCCATTGCGCAAAAAAAAACCGACAGAAAAGATGTGAACTGTAATATCATAGTGATGGGTGGGCTGATTGGATGTAATAAATGATTTCTTGTACTAGTATTACCAGTATTCTTGGTTGGCTGATTGGATGTATAAACAAGTTATTGTATTACTAGTATTCTTGGTTGGCTGATTGGATGTAATAAACAAGTTCTAGTATTACTAGTATTCTTGGTTGGCTGATTGGATGTAATGAACGAGTTCTTGTATTACCAGTATTCCTCGTTGGCTGATTGGATGTAATGAACGAGTTCTTGTATTACCAGTATTCTTGATTGGCTGATTGGATGTAATGAACGAGTTCTTGTATTACCAGTATTCTTGGTTGGCTGATTGGATGTAATAAACAAGTTCTAGTATTACTAGTATTCTTGGTTGGCTGATTGGAGGTAATGAACGAGTTCTTGTATTACCAGTATTCCTCGTTGGCTGATTGGATGTAATGAACGAGTTCTTGTATTACCAGTATTCTTGGTTGGCTGATTGGATGTAATGAACGAGTTCTTGTACTACCAGTATTCTTGGTTGGCTGATTGGATGTAATAAACAAGTTCTAGTATTACTAGTATTCTTGGTTGGCTGATTGGATGTAATAAACAAGTTATTATATTACTAGTATTATTGGTTGGCTGATTGGATGTAATAAACAAGTTATTGTATTACTAGTATTCTTGGTTGGCTGATTGGATGCAACAAACAAGTTCTAGTATTCTTGGTTGGCTGATTGGATGTAATGAACAAGTTCTAGTATTACTAGTATTCTTGGTTGGCTGATTGGATGTGATAAACAAGTTCTAGTATTCTTGGTTGGCTGATTGGATGTAATAAGTTCTAGTATTACTAGTATTCTTGGTTGGCTGATTGGATGTAATAAACAAGTTCTAGTATTACTAGTATTCTTGGTTGGCTGATTGGATATAATGAACAAGTTCTAGTATTACTAGTATTCTTGGTTGGCTGATTGGATGTGATAAACAAGTTCTAGTATTCTTGGTTGGCTGATTGGATATAATGAACAAGTTCTAGTATTACTAGTATCCTTGGTTGGCTGATTGGATGTAATAAATGAGTTCTAGTATTACTAGTATTCTTGGTTGGCTGATTGGATATAATGAACAAGTTCTAGTATCACTAGTATTCTTGGTTGGCTGATTGGATATAATGAACAAGTTCTAGTATTACTAGTATCCTTGGTTGGCTGATTGGATGTAATAAATGAGTTCTATTATTACTAGTATTCTTGGTTGGCTGATTGGATATAATGAACGAGTTCTTGTACTACCAGTATTCTTAGTTGGCTGATTGGGTGTAATAAACAAGTTCTAGTATTACTAGTATTCTTGGTTGGCTGATTGGATGTAA
The DNA here is from genome assembly GCA_949152475.1 of Terebella lapidaria. Lineage (NCBI taxonomy): Eukaryota > Metazoa > Annelida > Polychaeta > Terebellida > Terebellidae > Terebella > Terebella lapidaria. The sequence goes on from OX424555.1 coordinate 9,801,719, forward strand.
AAAATTAGTTCTAGTATTCTTGGTTGGCTGATTGGATATAATGAACGAGTTCTTGTACTACCAGTATTCTTGGTTGACTGATTAGATGTAATAAACAAGTTCTAGTATTACTAGTATTCTTGGTTCGCTGATTGGATGTAATAAACAAGTTATTGTATTCTTGGTTGGCTGATTGGATGTAATAAACAAGTTCTAGTATTACTAGTATTCTTGGTTGGCTGATTGGATGTGATAAACAAGTTATTGTATTAGTAGTATTCTTGGTTGGCTGATTGGATGTAGTAAACAAGTTCTAGTATTCTTGGTTGGCTGATTGGATGTAATAAACAAGTTCTAGTATTACTAGTATTCTTGGTTGGCTGATTGGATATAATGAACGAGTTCTAGTATTACTAGTATTCTTGGTTGGCTGATTGGATGTAATAAACAAGTTCTAGTATTACTAGTATTCTTGGTTGGCTGATTGGATGTAATAAACAAGTTCTAGTATTACTAGTATTCTTGGTTGGCTGATTGGATATAATGAACGAGTTCTAGTATTACTAGTATTCTTGGTTGGCTGATTGGATGTAATAAACAAGTTCTAGTATTACTAGTATTCTTGGTTGGCTGATTGGATGTAATAAACAAGTTCTAGTATTACTAGTATTCTTGGTTGGCTGATTGGATGTAATAAACAAGTTCTTGTATTACTAGTATTTTTGGTTGGCTGATTGTATGTAATAAATGAGTTCTTGTATTATTCTTGGGTTATCCTGTTTAACGTTATTGAAAGGCGAAATGACAAGTCCGGTGACTGTTTCAGATTTATTCATGAATCGATGACGTAAGAATCCAAGTGATGATCGAATACAATAGTATAACCGTCCACACGTATATCGTTCCGTATGATAACCAAGTGTGAAATTACACACTTCCAAACCTCACAAGTTTGTACCTCGCATATACCTGCACCTAATTTTAGAAGAGCTTACAACCAAGATACCCGAAAGTATGAAATTACACACTTCCAAACCTCACAAGTTTTGTACCTCGCAAATATCTGCACCTGATTTCAGAAGAGCTTACAACCAAGATGCCCAAAAGTATGAAATTACACACTTCCAAACCTCACAAGTTTGTACCTCACATATATCTGCACCTAAATTCGGAAGAGCTTACAACCAAGATGCCCAAAAGTATGAAATTACGCACTTCCAAACCTCACAAGTTTGTACCTCGCATATATCTGCACCTAATTTCAGAAGAGCTCCCAATCAAGATACCAAAAAGTATTAAATTGCACACTTCTAAACCTCACAGGTTTGGAGTTCGATCTCTAAAAAGGCTAGACATGTGGGCTCAGAAGGCCCAAAATGCATGAGGGCCACAAATTAGCTTCTGGAGCCAAAACGATTGTAGATAGTGTTTAGGGTTGTAGATAGTGCTTGTACAGGAAGTCACATATGGCGGATCTTTTGGTGTCCTTGACTTGACCTCAGATGACCTTGGTTTGTGAATCTCCAGCCACGTCTGACACCTGAAATGTGTAAATTGGCCTATGCAGTCAAAATAACTGTAGAGGTTAGGTATTATTAGAATATATGAGAAACAATTTACTATAAATTACAACAATACTTTGCTGGTAACGTACAGGAGCCTTGGTCCTATTTTTTAGGTTCCCGCCCTTTGGTCCTATAACCTGTTGGCATGCCGTTGCGTCCACATTTTTATCCTTAATGTTTATGGTCAAATCTATCTGAAATTTTGCACCAAAATAATAAGGAATCATTATTTTTAATAAGGAATAACTCAGAGGGAGGTATTGTATACTTTTTTCATTTTCTTTTTTTTTTCAAAATGGCAACCGTTTTCGATGAAAAACGTGCGATTTTGGACTTTGGTGGCTATTCTGTAAAAAAAACTGATCAGTTTTGAGATTTTTGTTCCAACATTTGCTAAATGGGATTATTGATGTTTTGTATAAGTTTTTTATGATTTTTTTGCAGGGTCGGCAAAGAGCGATATTCAACCAAAAAAAATTGTGGGCAAGGAGTTGTGATGTTTTACCTTCACAATGGCAGCTGTGCGGACTATACTCGTAGAATGGTTCAAGATTGAGCTTAATTGGCACTTTCAAAAAGGGAATCATACAATTCAGTGGTAGCCTTGGATTTGACATCCAATGACCTTGAAAGGTCAAAACGGCCATTGTGTTTGGAAAACAAAGTATGTTCAGATAATTTCTCGTAAAATCGTGAATTAGACTCCTGGAGACAAAGTGCTTGAAGATACAAATTAGGTTTGTAGTATGAGCATACATGTATGTAGGAAGTCATGTGTAGCAGATCTTTTAGTAAAGAATGACCTGAGTTGACCGTCAGTGCTATATCTCAACGTAATGTATAAATTGACCTCTGATGCTTGCAGGTTGAGATTAGGTTTGTATTGTGACCATATGGGAAGTCATATGTGGTGAATATTTTGGACATCTTGAACTTGATGGCCTCGAGTGCTGCATCTCAAGGTCACGTCTGACCTGGTGGGTGGAGGGTGGTCATTTCGGCTACCGACTGGGTATGACTGGTGCATCGTTGCCGTCTGGGTGCGTTTGATGGGTCTGGTGCGTTTGGTGGGGTACCGGCCAGTGCCGGAGCTGCTGCTGCAATGTGAACGCTGCTACCGGGGTTCCCCGTACTTAAGCCCACTCAAATATAGGCCCATGGGCCAATATTCGGGGACCACCTCCGTTTATATGCCCATGGACCTATATTCGAGGAATTTTTGTATCCCCCGAACAAAGTTCGGCGGATACTATGGATTTGGCTTCGTCGTCCGCGTCCGCAGAGATTTTCTTGTGAGCGCGCTACAGGCCGCAATTCTCACCCGATCACCATTATTTTTTGCAGGCATATATATAATGGTAAGTTCCCGACAGCAATCGATTTTGGTTGCCGTGGCAACTGAATTGGTCGTTTGGGGACACATTTTGCATTGAAAACAGCCTGTTTGAGACACATGGCTTGTGAACGCTCTACAGATGGCAATTTTTGGCGAATCTTGATAATATTTGGAAGTATTGTTGGGAAGGGCTGTCACACGAAACCAATCGTTTTTTAGAATGATCATATAAATATTAATATGTTAACAGCCTAACTTATTACAGAATTTTGAAATATCCATTTTGACATGTACGATCATTCCAATAGCCTGTACAATGGAAGGTAATGATACTGGTTTCTTGTTCAGAATGGAGAACTGAAGTTTTCAGTGAAAACAGGACAATATTACTGAATAAGTTAACATTAGTTTTACTAGTTAAGTCTATTATTGTCCACAACAAAAATAGTTAAGACGAGAAATATTTATTATTAAGCTCAACAAGGTGAAAATATGTCCAGTACAGATTTCATGGGTGTACTGAATAAGTTAACATTATTTTTACTAGTTTAGTCTATTATTGACCACAATAAAAATAGTTAAGACAAGAAATATTTATTATTGGGCTCAACAAGGTAAAGATTTTGTCCAGTAGACATTTTTTGTCTGTTACCAAATAACTTAACTTTTTTCGCTAGTTAAGTCTATTATTGACCTCAATAAAAATAGTTAAGATGAGAAACAATTATTATTGAGCTCAACAAGGTTAAGGTTTGTCCGGTAGAAATTTCTGGGTGTAAACGAATAAGTTAACTTTATTTTTGTTATGTCTATTATTGACCACAATGAAAATAGTTAAGACAAGAAATATTTATTATTGGGCTCAACAAGGTGAAGGGTTGTCCAGTAGAGATTTCATGGCTGTGACCAAATAAGTTAACATTATTTTTCTGCTAGTTAAGTCTATTATTGATCACAATAGCTTTTTATGAAAACATGGATCAACTTTTACTTTGAATTTCAACTTGAGACCATGTTTGGCACAAATTATGAGTTAAAATATAACTTATGGTGAAAAATTCGATCTGGCTCCAATTTCGTCATCTTGAAATGCAGTTTTGGTCAACTTTTACTTTGAATTTCAACTTGAAAGCATGTTTGGCAAATATTATAAGTCGAAATATAACTTATGGTGAAAAGTTCGATCTGGCTCCATTTTCGTCATCTTGAAATGCATTTTTGGTCAATTTTTAGTTTGAATTACAACTTGAAACCAAGTTTGGCACATATTATGAGTTAAAATATAACTCATGGCAAAAAGTTTGATCTGGCTCCAATTTCGTCATCTTGAAATGCAGTTTTGGTCAACTTTTAGTTTGAATTCCAACTTGAAATCAAGTTGGGCAGGTATTATGAGTTAAAATATAACTCATGACGAAAAGTTTGATCTTGAAATGCAGTTTTGATTAACTTTTACTTTGAATTTCAACTTGAAACCATGTTTGGCACATACATGTATTATGAGTCGAAATATAACTTATGGTGAGAAGTTCACTCTGGCTCCAATTTCGTCATCTTGAAATGCATTTTTGGTCAAATTTTACTTTGGATTTCAACTTGGAACCAAGTTTGTAAAATATTCTGAGTTGAAATATAAATAGGTGAAAAGATTGATCTATCTGTATTTTCGTTATTTTATCAAACATGTCGAATGGAAATTCATATAATGATTTTGAATTCGACCTTCAATAACCTCGGAAAATCAGTGCAGCAATTTTGGTGGGGAAAAGATAACAGTTGTGACTTGAGATTTAACATTTCTCTGGTAATCTTTTTTAGCCCTTGCTCTAGTTTTTCACACTTGACAGTGATATATTTGGGGCAACAGAGATGATAGGGCTACGGGGGATACACCCAAGCGGTCGTAGGCGACCGGAAGCGTTAGTTAATCATATGAATACATGTGCTTGTATTTGGGCAAAAGCTTTAAACCGTATGTAGGACCCAATAATAGGGCTATATTTGGTGCGTCATGTCGTTATAGATACCAAAGTTGTTCAATTACGTGCATTTTGCCATTAAGGTGAAAAATGTTCCCCGAATATAGGTCCATGGGCCTATAAACGGAGTTTTATTTTTATTTTAGCCCTGGGCTTAAGTACGGGGAACCCCGGTAATTCAGCTGCCAAAAATTACCGTTCGAGTGCGGAAATGACTTCACAAACGCCGATAAAATAACGTTACCCCAGACGCACCGGTTCACTTTTTGACCACCCAGGGCACATGTCCAACTTCACATAACTTCAAAACTATACCAGGTAGGAACACGAATCATTAGGCATCCCGATTGAAAATCGGGAGGCCTTATGTTTTTGTCTGTTTTTTTTTTTTGTTTTTTTTTCTTCCGTCGTTTGGTTTCCGGATCATAACTCTTGAACGCCTTGATATATCTTTCCGAAATTTTCACAGCTCATCCGAAACACTTTGCTCCCAACCCCCTATTGTTTTTCGTCGAGATCCGAAATCCGAGATGGCCGCCAGAGGCCATTTTGGAAAAAAAAAATCGGGCGATTCCTGTCAATGTCATAATTTGATTCAGGCAATTTCCAGGGGGAAAAAATTTTGGGTGTATTTTTTTTTGGGGGGGGGGGGGACTTGGAATTTTTCCCTCGCCTGCACCCAGGCAGATGCTAACCCTCCATGCAGCCAGATACTTAAATCCTGGTCAGTCATGCAGTCAATACTGTAACTGAGCCATGCTACTGTATTCACATACTGCAGCCTGCATGTCCAGCATGAGGTTAGGCTCTGCCCTCTCAGCCAGTGCAGTATATGAGAGCCCTGCTCAGTAATGCCTTACAAGATCAGCTAGTCTGTCCAGCACAGCAATAGGCTCCACCCCTCTCAGCCAACCCTGCTCAGTCATGCCTTACAAGATCAGCCAGTCTGTCCAGCACAGCAATAGCCTCCGCCCTCTCAGCCAGCCCTGCTCAGTCATGCCTGACAAGTGATACAGCAGTAAAGCTAGGCATGTCCAACATGAACCTAGGCTCATATCCATGCATAATCGCCACTCCCCCCTCCAAAGCCTGGTTTACTAGTGTGTGTACATGGTAAAAGAATGAAGTTCCACCCCACAGAAAACAATAGTTGGTTAATAAGCCAACACACATGACACAACATGCTTGTGGAATGATTTGCCCTGTCTACATTTATATTGTACAAACATGTATTGTTCGAATGTTTTGTTATTCAACTCTATTTCACATGCAATGACCATATCATCATTGTTTTAGTTAGCTGGGAAATGTTTGGCTTTGGTTATAATATGAATTATCATTTTACATTTGACAGGAGCACCTGAAAAATATCATGAACATCCTGATTAAATATACTAGTACTCTGAACAATATTGGCTGGGTAATTGTCCATTCATTTTGGGCGGCAAATATCTGGTGGGCCAAGTTGTCAAGATGATAGAAAGTAGTTCTGGTAAGAAACTGTCAGATGAGCTCTCACTCTTACCCACATACAATGGCATGTGTATCCTTTTTTCTCAGTCCAGTGTGACCATTTGATATGATAAGAACAAATTGGGGGATGCCACAAAACCTATAGGCTTTTATGTCTAGTTTTCCTAGTAATTACTTACAAAGGGGACTATAACAAATGCACACCAGTACAGTAAGGTTTCTATTACCGTAAATTCTTTTCTCAGTATAAGCTTTCAAAACTTAGAACTCCAATTCTCCGTGTTTCGGCCGGTCAGAAACATACGAGAGCCGACTGAATTGCCGTTTGGAAATGACTAGGCGCAAACACATCAGAAATACATAAAAAAGACACTTGTAATGATAAACTGACCAACCATTGATGAATAAATACCACGTTAAACATGAGACTTCTGTCACAGGACCAAAATGGCATTGAATTTACAAATTGACACTTTGTAATCTCAAGGTCACGTCTGACCTCGGGGCGGGTTCGCTCAGCCCCCAATAGGCCTACTGACGCCCCCATGGGGTAATGCTATCAGCATCATCACGTAAAGTGATTACATGGTCATTTTTATTTATTGTGTCACCGTTTTTTGTGAAATTAGTTGGTGCTTCAAAATTTATGGAGTAAAAAGTGTTTTGGGTGACTCAAAGTGAAAAAAATATATACAGTACTCAAAATATTATAGGGATATTGTTACCCTTTTGAGGAAGGGCAATATTATCCCTATAATTGTTTGAGTACTGTATATTGGTTTTGTATTGTAAGCCTTAATCAAATCTGAGAGTAACTAATCAGTCGTGATGCTTCTACGCGAGAAACGGCTCATACAGAAGATATTGTACGTATTTTGACGACAATAATGTACACAAAAAGTTTACCACAGGTTGAAACACCGCAGGTAACACACATCCTTGCGGTGATCCAGTGTTAATGTTAATGGGGTACGATCTATCGTCACCAATGCAGACTTTCTGATTCTTCTCCAGCAGGAAGTCCAGAATAAATTTGCACAAAACGTCAGGAACACACAACGTTTGAAGCTTTTCAAAAGAGTTCAAGTGGTTTGATTGTGTTGAATACAGAACTAAACTCAATAAACAGTTTCTGGCAAAGCTGTGTGGTTTTTTCAAATGTTCTAGTACAGTGTGTGACAGAGTCAGTGTATCATCCTCTACAGATCTGTTTTTCCTGTAGGCTGATTGGTGAGTGTCCAAAGAATGCTCGACCTCACACAATATATGTTTGAGAATTATTCTCTCATTAAGACGTTTAAAAGACACCGATGTCAGCGATATTCAATTTCTTGTTTTTCTCTGAAGCCGGCACTATGTTCGCCGACTTCCAGAGTATGAGTATGTGTCCAGTTATACAGTACAGCGATTGAACACATACGTGTACCCCAGATAGTTCTGATGCACAAACTTTCAGGAGTTTGGATGAAAAATTGTCCGGATCAGTAAATTTCTGTGGATTCACGGCTTCGAACACCTTCACAACAGTCAATGGTTCTACTGTTAGAGACGAGTTGGTGAGGTCATTAAGAGGTCATTTTAGGTACTCTGGTCATTATATTCATTGAAACACGAATGACATCACGAACTAATGTATTACCATTCTGTTTCTTTTGTTTACAATATATTCAAACTTACATATCAGAAATTTATACATATTGTGGCTCTTATAGTTATGACCGATCAAAAGGAATAGCCTAGAAGCTATTTTTGTCGGGCGACTGGTTGCAAACATCAAGCTATATACGAGCCTTTGCGTGCCCTTTTGAACATACTGG